>SJYA01002945.1:840528-852539 GCA_006410615.1 Neotragus moschatus | reverse complement strand
CATCTATTTTTAGTCATTGCATTTTGGTGTCTCCTCGTTACAGTTATTTAGTTTTATCCTAATGAATACATCATTCCTATGAATTAAGTTGCAGACATAAATAATTCAAAAGACAAGTCAAATAAAAAACTAAATGTAAAAACTACATAAAAGGACAAGTAATCCTCAATTTACAAACAGACAGTATCCTCAAAACATATCTGAATATTAATCTTTGAAACTCAGAACGTGATTCCTACCGACAATACCAAGGAGAACTATAGCAAAATTCTGACGTTTTCAGTATGACCTGGAGTCTTCTGGCCTTTTGTTGCCCCCAGCTCTGCCAAGTTTGCTCCAAGTTGTCCTGAATCCTGCTCTCTAACGGCAGTACATGAGGGCAAAGAACGTACCTGTTTTGCTGGCCGCTGCATCTCCAGNAAGGAGAACTATAGCAAAATTCTGACGTTTTCAGTATGACCTGGAGTCTTCTGGCCTTTTGTTGCCCCCAGCTCTGCCAAGTTTGCTCCAAGTTGTCCTGAATCCTGCTCTCTAACGGCAGTACATGAGGGCAAAGAACGTACCTGTTTTGCTGGCCGCTGCATCTCCAGTGCTTAAGAGAGGGACTGGGACATTATAAGCATTCAAAGCATACTTGGGGGATGAATTAACAAGCTAACACTGAGGTGGGAGGCTCCCAGGGTAGGCCATTTCTTATGCAGAAATGAGAAAGAGCTACAGGGAAGGGCAGCATTCCCAATTCTTACGGTCATGTGTTAGGGAATGCCTATGGGAAAATGCTAAGATAAAAAAGAAAGAACAGCAAAACACTGAAAAAACTGAAAAAGCAAAGAAACCCAAGTTAATTAAATGTTACTAGGAAATTTGAGGAAATTTACCCAAATTCAAAACTCATAAGAAAAAAAAATAAAGCTTCAGGCAATATAAGAATTCTTATTATCAGGGCTTCCCCGATAGCTCAGTGGGTAAAGAATCCGCCTGCAATGCAGGAGACCCCAGTTCAATTCCTGGGTTGGAAAGATCTTCTGGAGAAGGGATAGGCTACCTACTCCAGTATTCTTGGGCTTCCTTTGTGGCTCAGCTGGTAAAGAATCCACCTCCAATACAGGAGACCTGGGTTCAATCCCTGGGTTGGGAAGATCCCCTGGAGAAGAGAAAGGCTACCCACTCCAGTATTTTGGCCTGGAGAATGCCAAGGCTGTATAGCCCACTGGGTCACAAAGAGTTGGACACAACTGAATGACTTTCACTTTTCACTTTCAGGCCATATAATTTACTGAAGACCTTACTTAATCATGTAAAATCTGAGCTTTACTCTGCATTATAAATAATTATGTAATCTTATGTAAGTTGTACCGAAGCATTTATTTCTCCAGAGACAGTGCTGTTGTTGCTGTTTAGTTGCCTCGGTCGTGTCTGACTCTGTGCTACCCTATGGAATGCAGCATGCCAGGCTCCTCTGTCCATGGGATTCTCCAAGCAAGAGTACTGGAGTGGTTGCCATGCCCTCCTCCAAGAGATCTTTCCAACCCAGAGAGCGAACCTGGGTCTCCTGCACTGCAGGCAGATTATTTACCGCTGAGCTACCAGGGAAGCCCAGAGATAGAATCACTTTCTATTTACTTCATAAGGTATCATTAGGATCAATAGGATCAAAGAAAATGAAGAATTCTTAAAGAATCAGGAAAATTAAAGTTTCAATAAATTCCAGGAAATGACATCTTTAAACTGGTCCTGTCTTCCTCCCAAGCTAGACTCTCCCTGGCGTATATTCCCCATCCCCCTGATCTGGGGCCAATCTAGCAGCAGAGCCAAGAGTGGCCGTCACCACCACAGCAACAGTAGTGCCTGGCTGTAGGGGGGCCTCCTTCCGCTACCTAACAAATGAGTGAAAGTGAGAACCTTGGAAAGAAACATCTACTTAAAATAAACAGTGTTTAGCCACCATCTCATCTTACCCTCACAATTTCCTTTTGAAATTTCCCCTTTAGCCAGAAATTTCAACATTTTTTTCAAAACCTTCTTGTGAGATTTTGATGGCTGAAACTGTAAAGGTCGGCACCTAGGAAAGCAAAATAAGTATTTAAAAAGTGAATGAAAACTGTGAAGAAATAAAATCAGTTCTAGATAACAGTACAATGAAGAAAAGCTTATGACTGGGATTTCTGGATAAAGACAGGGCTTAAAGTAGTCTCTAATCCCATCTCAAAACTCACTAAAATACAGTTAAGGGATTATTTAAAAAAAAAAAAAAAAAAAGCAAAAGACATAAACTACTAGGAAAAAAAAACAATGGGAGAAACGCTGGAAGCTAGAAAGCAGATGTACAAGTGCTAACGGACTTAGCAGACCAGAGAAACTGAATCCTAAGCCAACAGCAGGAAAAGCCAAAAAGATGCCCAATTTTCTCCACATTAGCCCTAAAAGTCTTAGGGACTGGCGATACCTGATACCGCGGGAGAAAAGGGTGAAAGAAGGTGCAGNTTAAAAAAAAAAAAAAAAAAAAAAGCAAAAGACATAAACTACTAGGAAAAAAAAATAATGGGAGAAACGCTGGAAGCTAGAAAGCAGATGTACAAGTACTAACTGACTTAGCAGACCAGAGAAACCGAATCCTAAGCCAACAGCGGGAAAAGCCAAAAAGATACCCAATTTTCTCCACATTACCCCTAAAAGTCTTAGGGACTGGCGATACCTGATACCGTGGGAGAAAAGGGTGAAAGAAGGTGTAGAAGTAGGAAGATCCCTTGAAAGTCTGCTTTGCAAGAAGTTAGTATCTCACACTAGAGAAGGAAATGGCAACCCACTCCAGTGTTCTTGCCTGGAGAATCCCAGGGACAGGGGAGCCTGGTGGGCTGCAGTCCATGGGGTCGCTGAGGGTCGGACACGACTGAGCGAGTTCACTTTCACTTTTCACTTTCATGCATTCCTTGGAGAAGGAAATGGGAACCCACTCCAGTGTTCTTGCCTGGAGAATCCCAGGGACGGGGGAGCCTGGTGGGCTGCTGTCTATGGGGTGGCACAGAGTCGGACACGACTGAAGCAACTTAGCAGCAGCAGCAGTATCTCATACTCTACCGCACTCAGCTCAGATGAGTCTCTAAACCCAGCAGAAAATTGCAAACTTTTCAGAAAGGGTTAAAAAAAAAAAAAAAAGCCTCTTCTTTGAGGAATACAGGCACAGCTGAAAACAGTAAGTTCACAGCCAACAACAGTAAGCTTAAATGAAAGCCTTCATGCTAACCGCTGAGACCTCTGTCACACACATCCCCAGTCCAGTCCGAGAACATCAGCAGATAATACTTTCTCTCCAGAATGTTTTCAGAATGAAATACACTAACCCAGAGATTCCCCCAAAGAAGAGGTTAGCCAGACCACACTACTTAACACCCATAGTAAACAAGACCCACCAAAGTATATAAAATTTCCAATGGGACACTGGAAGACTGGAATCACCAGACACTTGAGGAAGGCCTTTAAAGCCAAAAGGTTGAAGAAAGCAACCTGCAGGATATCAAGTGTACAGGAAGAAGGAAACCTTAAAAAACTGAAGAACAAAAACCTCTCTTAGAAGTAAAAATAGAGTCGAAGAAATTAAAAGTTAAACAGAAAACTGAAGACTCGGAAAATGAAGTTGAGAAAATCTCCCAAAAGACATGGAAAATTGAAAGAGAAAAATGATAATAAGAGAACCAGTCTAAAAGGTCCAATGTCTAAATAAAGACAGAGAAAGACAAAGAAGAAAATGGTAAGAAGAGGACTAACAAAACAACCCAAGAAAATTTCCCTGGGACATGATGGGAGGAGGCTCTAGACAAGAGGGGCGTCTCACGCACACATGTAAGGAATGCGAACAGATGCACTGCCAAGCACACTGTGAAACGTCAAAGCTCCGAAGACAAAAAACCTCCAAAGAGAAAGAAGACACTTTGGACAAGGAACAAGAATCGGAATGCCACTGAACCGCTCAGTAGCAATAAGACAACAATGGAGCAAAGCTTTCAAGATTCCAAAGGAAAATTATTTTCAATCTACACTGCTATACCCAGCCAAACTGTGAGTGAAGTTTGAGCAGTCAATGGAAACATTGCCAAAGTCTAAAAAAATTTACCTCTTATGCACTTTTTCTCAAGAAACGGTTAGAAAAGGTGCTTCAGTAAAATAAAGGAATAATACAAGAGAGTAGAAAAGACAAGATGCAAACCAAGACCCAAAGGAATCCTCAAGATGAGGGTCAAAGAGAGACTCCAGTGGTTTATCAGGCACAGAGGCAATCTGTTCAGATCACAGCAGGGCAAAAGATTCCTGTTAAGATTTTCATCAAGAAGATAAGAATACAGTACCTAAAGCAACTAAACATACCAAGAGGAAATTTATACCTCTGGGGGAGCACTGCTAGATGAATTGGTAATAGGTGCCTCAAAGACTAGGTAAACAAAAATGACAATGAGCAACGCCAGGCAAAGTAAAAATTTGTGCAGGAAAAATAAAGTAATACTTTGGCCACCTGATGCAAAAAGGGTTGATTCACTGGAAAAGACCTTGATACTCGGAAAGATTGAGGGAAGGAGAAGGGGATGACAGAGGATGAGATGGCTGGATAGCATCATTGTCTCAATGAACATGAGTTTGAGCAAACTCCAGGAGATAATGAAGAACAGGGAAGCCTGGCGTGCTGCAGTCCACAGGGTTGCAAAGAGCTGGACACGACTTAAAGACTGGACAACTACCACGTGGGTGAGCTGTGCAGTCTATTTACACAGCCACAGTGAGATGACCATATCCATCCAAAATTGTGGGAGGCTGGGGATGAAGACAAATAGTCTGAATGTGACAAAGGAAAGTGGGGTAAAATAAAGTTAAACCCTTATCTTTCAGTGAGAGAAGCCCAGAGAAAATGGAGAAAACCAACCTTTCAGTAATGAAGTATTACTATATAAAAATGAAAGTTGTTCAATCATGTCCAACTCTTTGCAACCCCATGGACTGTAGCCTGCCAGGCTCCTCTGTCCATGGAATTTTCCAGGCAAGAATACTGGAGTGGGGAACCATTCCCTGAAACCTGGTCTCCTGCATTGCGGGTAGGTTCTTTACCACCTGAGTTACCACTGAAGCCCCATAATTATATAAGCATATTACTTAAAGACACAGAGATGAAAAAACAAAATAATCAGTTAAAAGATTTGAAAGTGATTGCAATGAGAAACAGAAAATAGGAACTGGAGGGGAGAGGGGTGGTTCAGAGGACTGCCATTTTGCAAAATAAGCTTTATAGGAACTATTTGATTCTTTAAAGTGTTAGCAAATATGCTATTAATAAAAATCAAAATTGAAAACAAAATTCATAGACAGTGAAGTTCATCCTCATTTTTACTCATATACTGGACAGGCTCCAGCATCTGCCTAACAAAAAGCAAAGTTGTAGGCTAGACCACACTGCCTTTACCTAAGGCCTCACTGCACAACTACTGTAGTAAACAGCAAAACAACCCAAAGAATATGCAAAATGACTCCAAAAAAAATCAACATGTAAAAATGAAGTTGTATAAAGAATAACAATTCAGGACATTTCTTTTTTTAATTTGGCTGCACTAGGTATTAGTCGTGACACTCAGGATCTTTCGTTGCAGGATATGGGATTAGGTCCCCTGACCATGGATCAAACTGGGGCCACCTGCCTTGGGAGCTTGGAGTCTTAGGCACTGGATCACCAGGGAGGTCCCTTCAGGAAATGTTTGATCCCATATAAAGTTATAAAATGCAAAAAAAAAAAAAAAAAGCACATTTCGTAAATACTTTGTCTTGCAATGTTTATTGAGTCCCTTTTCATAAAAGCAACACACCTGGAACAGTGCTTTATATGAGACAGGAATCCAATAAATTACAGATGCTTCTATCTTTTTCTTAACCCACTGAAATGGGCCTTTTCTGAATAGAGATCCTCAGGGTTCAGGCCAATCAACTTCAGACTTATTTGAACAGAATCCTAGCCATAATCCATAATGAGAAATTGTTATCAGAAGGAAAAACGATTTCTGTCTTTGAAGACGTTACCACTTCATAACGGCTAAAGCTGAAAGAGGTACTCTGTCATTTTATACTAAATGAGATGTTGTCAGCAAACAAGATAGTCATCTTTTCTCTTTATTGTACCAGTCCCTTGACCAGTTAGAAAAGAGAAAGGATTAACCAGGAATCAGTGAATTTTGAAAGTCAGTGATCATCCTAAAATTAGTATGTTCAATGTTACATTATTTTTATCTATATGTTCCCTGTCTTGTTTTGTTATCAAATTCTCAAATCGGTCTACAACCTCAAAACAAGAGTAACTAAGGGAAACAGATGTGAGGACCCACCGAGCATGATGGACACAACTGTGCTTGCTTTATCTAGAGTATACATACACGTTCAAACTGTAGACATATTCTTCACAGTGTTAACAAACGTTCCCTATTTTTGCTACCAGAAGGGGAAGAGGGAGGGGAAAGAAAAGAGGCAGGGGGAGGGGAAGATAATGAGGAGGGATGCGGGGGGNTGAGGCTGTACTAGGAAAATCAGAACAATCAGTACCAAGAAGCAAAGCAATGCAAAGTGAGGGGTCATGCCACTGGTCGAGGTCCTTGAGTGCATCCGGATGGCCTGGCCTCTTTGGGCCGGGTCACCTCAGCCCGGAACTTTGTCACGGGTAGATTTTCTCTCAGAGCCGCTCCCGACAGAGGGAGAAGAGGAGGGACCTTCCTAACCAGAGAAGAAGGGAAAAATCCTTCCACGTTAGGGTGGAGTAAGCGGGGGAACAAGAGAAATATAAAATATTAAGCAAAATCAAGCAAACACTTTGTAGGAACCCAGACTTTTTAGTTTGAGTTTTCCAGTGAAGAAGACTAGATTCTAAACAGATGCAGGTTAAGTGCCAGCCTCCTCTTCCTTACTCCTTATACAGGATTCTGCAGCACTGTCTGAATGAAACCACTGTGTCAAATAATACACAAGGGAATTGGAATTGGTGCTGTTGTTTTCAGTCGCTAAATCATGTACAACTCTTTGCGACGCCAAGCTAAAGTGATAAAAATTTGATACCTAAAAGTAATTTAAGTATTTGCCAATATTCTCCCAATATTTCACGTATTATTGACTAGATTGCTAAATAGTAATTTTTATATCACATTAATATTTATATCTAATCAAACCATATTATTAAAACCTATTGATTAGCATATGAATATAGCATCAGTATACAGAAAAAAACTTGTCTGCTTTTTTTATAAAGAATGTGTACCTAGAACACTTAAAAAAGCAGGATTCTACTAAAAAATTTTATATAATCTTCATATTAATAGAAAATAATCAAAATTCTTACCTTATGGTATACTGAGGACAACATGTTTGATTCATGACAGGTTTGTACACATATTTCCCGCTTCTAAAATTATAGAATAGCTTTGTTAATTTCATACATATTTCTCATAGGCAGCAAAGTAATACAGGAATATGAAATTAATTAAGGTAAAAATCTAATCAATAGGGTAAAAACTGAGGCTGCATTACTCTTCACAAGCTAAATGATCTTACATGGTGGGTAATCCAAGGACCAGGGTCAAGGTATTCCTTTCCTAAACCCTGGCATATGTACTCCACAGCTGATAACCATCTGCAATCCCTTCCACGTCTCCATCCACTGCCCACCTTGACACTGAAAAGGCCACCCAGGATACTGTGGGGCTGGTGCATGTTGCTGCCTACGACATCCACATGTGGGGGTTCCACGGGCACCAGCATGATGCGCTCCCAAGCCAACCTGATCCTCTCCATGCTTTCCGGATCTCAGCTCATACAGAGCCATGACACTACAAGCTCCATTTTGTCCAGATTTGGATATGCCCTAATCCAACTGGACTGTTGTTCTTATCACAAAAGGAAATTGGACATAAAAAGAAACACTAGGGCTTCCCTGGGGCTCAGTGATAAAGAATCCTCCTGCCAATGCAGGAGACATGGACTTGATCCCTGATTCAGGAAGATCCCACATGCCCAGAGCAACTAAGTCCGTGAGCCACAACTATTGAGTCTCTGCTCTAGAGCCTAGGAGCCCCAGCTACTGAAGGCTGAGGGCCTCAGGGCTGAGTTCCACAAGAGAAGCCACCACATCGAGAAGCCACGCACTGCAGCAAGAGTTGCCCTTGGTGACCGCAACTAGAGAAAGGCCTTCGCAGCAATGAAGACCCAGCACAGCCAAAATAAATAAATAAATTTTTAAAAAGACACATTAAACAGTAGATATGCACACACACAGAGAAAGGACCACATGAAGACACAGCAAAGAGGCAAGGAGAGAAGTTGCAGGAAAAACCAAAGCTGTGGACACCTGGATTCTGGACTTCCAGCCTACAGAACCATGAGAAAACACATTTCTCTCACTCCAGCAGCCCACACTGTGGTGCTCTGTTATGGCAGTTCTAGCAAACACACAGGAGTTCAGTTCCCGAGATGAAAATCTGGGAGTCCTCCTAGGCTCTTCCCTCCCTTGCACCTCCATATGCTGCCAGCAAGCGTTCTACTTCCGAAACGTCTCGTGAGTCTGCCCGGTCTGATCCAGCTCCTAATCTAGTCACCGCTCCTGACAAGGACAGCGGCTCCTCATCACGTCACACCTGCACGCTGCAGTATTCGCTGGGACTCATTTTTCTGCCTTCAAAACCACTCCCTCAGACACCTCTCTGCTATCTGAATCATCATTTCCAGATCTCAAATTCCATCACTTTTCTCTCTGACATAAAAGCCTTCAATAGCTCCTCCGTACCATTAAAAAAAGAAAAATAAATTTCCTTATCATGGCACACAAAGTCCTGCCACATCTGACCTACATCTATCCACATTTTGGGCCTCATTATTATGTTTAAGGAAAGCTGTGAAGTTTCATTTGCTGTGTTCAATCTGTGTCTTCTGGGCAGTACTGGTACAGGGCACTTAATAGCGCTCATACTTATGTATGAGCGCTATACTACTTACCTAATAGTTAATTCTAAAATCATCTACATAAAAATAGCTGCCAAAAAAACATGGCCATCAAAGGTAATGTGTGGACCTTAAGGAAATTTGATTCAAATAAACCAACTGTAAAAGAAAATTTTTGAGACAAGCAGAAAATCTCAAAACTAGGTAACAGGTGACATCAAATTATCATTAAATTGGAAAGCATGGTAATGATATTGTGGATATGTTAAGAAAGAGAAAAAAAAATCCTTCTCTCTTAGAAACACATATTTAGTACAAGTATAATGACCTGATATCTGAAATTTGCTTTAAATAATTTGTGAGAGGAGGGGAGGCAGGAATATCTCATCCCACTGAAGCTGCTACAACAAAATATCATAGACTGAGTGACTTATAAACAACAGAAATTTATTCCTGGTAGTTCTGGGGCTGGGAAGCCCAAGATCACGGTGCCAACAGAAATGATGTCCAGTGAAGCTTTCTGGTTCATCTTTTCTACATATCCTCACATGGCAGAAGGGGCAAGGGAACTCTCTGTGGTCTCTTCTATAAAGGCACTAGAATCCCATTGAGGATCCCATGCATCTTCACAACCTCATCACCTCCCAGAAGCCCTACCTCCACATCGGACTTAACATATGAACTCTGGAGCGAGACACATTCAGTCCATTGAAAGGAGCAAGGAAAACTGATGAAACAAGGTTGACAAAATGTTAACAACTTCTGAAGCCTAGTGATTAGTACATGAAGTTCATTATAATGTTTTCTATCCGTGAAATTTTCCTAATAAACATCCTTAAAAGGAGAAAACAATCTCTACACATAAAATATAATAAAATTTTTATTAAACCTATTTCCAACCACAGGAAAACATTTTACAGGCAAATAATATATTTCAATTATAAGAAGAACCTGAGTACCATCAGAAGGATCTTTATATTAAGGGCATTTACCTTCGCCATCCTCGGTCTATGAGATCCTGATAATCCTGCACAGTCATTGAATGTGCCCACATGCCTGAAAAATAAGTGCCATGTTCATAACAACGGGTGGAACTTTTTACTTTTCTAAATTCAAAGCATTATTTTTAAAGTGTGAATACTGAAGCAAAAAAAATCCAGCTCACACTGGAGAAGTCAAAGTCTCCACATACTCTGTACTTTTTAGTTTAACACAAATGAAACACATGATGCGTTTTACCTTAATTTTAAAAATAAAACACAGAAAGTGATCACATGCACTTAAGAATGAGTCAATAGTCTCTGTGACATCATAAATTTAAGACCCCACTGCAAATTACATCACACCTTTAAGCCATAATAATGACCCCAATAGTTTAATAAGTTGGTCTCTTCCGAAGAATTAGAAAGCAGATGTTTTCTTGTGCATGTAAATTTTCCTTATTTTAATTGGCTTACAGCAGTCTCACACACTGAAAATAAGACAAAAGCATACATACAGCAATATTCCTTTTAAGCATAAAAAAATGAAAGTAATCCAAATGCCTTTGAACAGAAAAGTGATTACAGACACTAATTTGCTATCAACATGATGAAAAAAATTATGCAACCGTAAAAAAAAATGAAGATTATGAGAAAACACTGAATTAATGGTAAAGAAAAATGAATTTTACTCTTGGAAACAGTAAACCCATCAAAATATGCAAAGACAGAGATAGGCTCGACAGAACAGGATGTAGTGAGAAAAGCAAGGGCATAAATACAACAGAAATGTCAGAAGCCTGGGTGGTGTTCATTAACACCAACAAGTCACTCTATGAGGCTCAATTTCCTCATCTGTAAAATGGAAATAATAAAACCTTCCTACCTAATAGGTGGAGTGCCCTATAGTAAAGATTATTAAAATTAAAAACAAGATGATAGAAGTGATAAGAAATTTACAGGTATCTCTTCAGGTGAAATGGCAACCCACTCCAGTACTCTTGCCTGGAGAATCCCACGGAGGGAGGAGCCTGGTAGGTTCCATGGGGTAGCAAAGAGTCGGACACGACTGAGCAACTTCACTTCACTTTAGGTGAAAAGGGTGAAAGTAGGTTTTTTCCATAAAACTAAACAAAGGACATCTATATTAATCGATTTTCTCTTACTAAAATTACTGGGAAAATAGTTAAGGACCTAATATTAACTTTAGACCTGTATAACATAGATTATCATTACATACGGGATTCCCTGGTAGCTCAGCTGGTAAAGAATCCNGTGAAAGTAGGTTTTTTCCATAAAACTAAACAAAGGACATCTATATTAATCGATTTTCTCTTACTAAAATTACTGGGAAAATAGTTAAGGACCTAATATTAACTTTAGACCTGTATAACATAGATTATCATTACATACGGGATTCCCTGGTAGCTCAGCTGGTAAAGAATCCGCCTGCAATTCAGGAGACCCGGGTCCGATTCCTGGGTCGGCAAGATCAGCTGGAAAAAGGATAGGCTACCCACTCCAGTATTCTTGGGTTTCCCTGGCAGATGGTAAAGAACCCGCCTGCAATGCGGGAGACCTGGGTGTGATTCCTGGACTGGGAAAATCCCCTGGATTAGGGAACGGCTACCCACTCCAGTACTCTGGCCAGGAGAACTGCATAGACTGTATTGTTATAATATATAATAAATCTATATTATAACCTATACTGTAAATTTCTGATATATTATAACCATAATACTAAAATTTGAAACAAAGAAGAGATCTCTAATACCCTAAGGCAGTCATTGTCACCGTATGGGTTTTTCCCTCCCTGGGCTGTAATCATCTCACCTGTTATTTGCATCCTCCTTATTTTCTCCGTTTAATCCAAGACTATAAATTTTTTTCACTTTAACTCATCTTTATAACTGTCGCTAACAACTGCGCTATACTGCATTCTACCGCCTCTCACCCACAAGAAGTTAATCGACATTTAATTTTTTAAAGTTATTACACATTTTTAATTAATAAGTACACGGACACACTATAATCACCCAAATCACTGCCCCAGGGCAGGACAAAACTTTTTTTTTTTTT
>SJYA01002945.1:821486-840428 GCA_006410615.1 Neotragus moschatus | reverse complement strand
ATATATTCCAAAAGGAGAAAGATGCTCCTGTTACCTCGAAAGATGCTTTCTCTAACTGCCCTAAACTGGGACACTTCTCTGTGTAAAACACAGGCCCTTCTACTTTCTGTCTACTTTCCATTTAGCCCAGCTCTCCCTAAAGCTCCTGTCCTGCCAAGCAGACACTGTCTCCACCTACCACCTCACAGTAGTTTCAATCTAGGATAGTGATGACACACAAAAAAAGCTTGTGACTGCTTCTGGTTGCCCTAGAAATCAGACCAAGGCATCCCGAAGGATCAACAGTAGGTAGCTGAAAAGTCTGCAGGAGGGCCAGAAACTTTAATGGCTGGAAAACAGGAATTTGCAGAATTGAGAATGGGAGATTAGAGCTGAGAGAAGACACCAAGAGAGAGTGAAGAGCAGAGATGTTGCTCGTAAAGCTGGCGATTGATAGGGCAATGGCTGAGGCAAAAGCCACCAAAGATAAACAGCCTGGGGCCCTAGGAGCAGCAGAAGTAACCAGTGATGCCCAGAGGAGAAGGTACAATGGGGGGCTGCGGAAGGAGCAGCTGGCAGTGCAGACCCAACCCTCTCAGCCTCCTTTGGTGACCGACTCAGAATGGTTGGCTCTGAGAGTAGAAGAACAGTAGGTATTGCCATCCTTACTTTTTGAGTAAAGGCAGGAGAGTATCATTTGTGTGGGGATGGGTGCAGCACAGGAGAGAAGACGTGGTCTGGAGTCACACAGACACATCCCACCTCTGAAACAAACTGTGGGACTCTAACTCCCTGAACCTCTCTTCACCTCAGTCCACTTGGCCATGAAATGGGGGAGAATGAGGCTTTTTGGAAGACTAAGGAAAGGAATCTATTTCCGTTCTTAGTACTATGTCGAGAGTATGATAAACTCTAAAATGTTGCTATGAAGATAATATAAGAATTGCTNAACTGTGGGACTCTAACTCCCTGAACCTCTCTTCACCTCAGTCCACTTGGCCATGAAATGGGGGAGAATGAGGCTTTTTGGAAGACTAAGGAAAGGAATCTATTTCCGTTCTTAGTACTATGTCGAGAGTATGATAAACTCTAAAATGTTGCTATGAAGATAATATAAGAATTGCTTAACAAAGAAAAAATATGAAAGCAGAAATGAGTCTTTGAGAAATTAAATAGCAAATAGTTTTTTTTTTTTCCTACTTCTGTGTTATAAAATCCTCTTTTGCTAAGACAAGTCAGAGAAACAATATTTACAACCCAGATTGCTACACAGAGAACCCTGTTTGTTAACTGAGCAGGTTAAGAAGCAAGGTCTTGAGGATGCCTAAATATGATTGTGCTCTATCATCAGTGGTAAATGTCTCTGCTTTATTTTTCTGCATTAAATTAAAAACAACCCTTTCTTGCTATCAGATTGTTTTATTATCTATTTAAAATGTAAATCTTTCACAAGATTAATGAACTGTTACAGTTAGATAGCAGTTATTGGAAATTGATGACAGCTTATAGATTAAATGTATTGCTCATCACCTCCTGCAGAAGTGAACTTAAAATGGACTTAACTTTGAAAACTCAACTTCTCATCAAAGGCAAGTTCTCTGTTCTACTAACAGTATACACAAACCATGGTTTGTGGAAGTTGAAATTGTAACTCAGCCTCTCCTCTGGTAAATGTACTATTGATAGCTTCAACCTCAGACACAACTTGGCTCTTTATGCTTTTACCAAAGAGCATTTCTTCTTTTATTTAAGAAAAAACATATCGTAGAGCCCTGCCTGTTGACACACAGAAACACCTTTTGCTACATATTAAAAGTGAGTCCCCAAATCAACTCACATTACCATTCTACCAGAGTATGTTTCCCAAAACCTTCCTCCAAGTCTTAGTATAATTTCTCTTTTTGCTCTTCTAGATTGGCCTGGGCCAAAAATATTCAAGACCCTCGGATTGCAGTAGGTTCCCACTCCCCATTAGAAAAGAAGATTAAGGTGAGGAAATACGTTTACCATGAACATTGGAGCCAGTCATAGAATCATAAAAATGTGCCACCAGGTAAAAAGGGCCCAGGAGTTTCAAGGGAGCACGCTCTGCTTGTACTGTTTGATTCACTGAGCATCAGTGGTGCTGGCTGGACAGCAGTGAAGAAAATAAACACCCTGCCCTCCTAAGGGCCTAGTCCAGTGAGGGATGCGGACATGAAACAGATAGTGGCTGCAGGTTGTGAGAGGTGTTGTGAAAGGAATTTTGTTTTATTTGAATGAGTTTACAGGTCTGAAGGAGTGACACTTAGGCTAAAACCTAAAAACAATAACACGCACATGTACCCTAGAGAGAGGGTACATTGCTGTATTGTGTGTTTGGGAGCGTATAAAGGAAGAATACCTGAAAAGACTCAGATGGGGAAATTTTGTGGAACAGAAGAGTCAGTGGGGCTGCAGCAGAGGAAGCAAGGAGTCCGCCTGAGAGACTTGTTTGGAGCCGTAATCAGGAACCGGCTTACGGACGCCACCCTGGACTCTGTGATTTTTCTCCCAAAGCAGTCAGCTGCCATCCCAGGTTTCTGTGCAGGAAAAGTGGTGTGTTCAGATTTATGTAACACAGAGATCATGCTGGCTGCTGTGTGACCGGTCTGATGGGGCTGGAGACAGAGGGAGAGAAGTGGATTCAGGGAAGTAATCAGAGGCTGCTGCCCTCTAGGGTGGGGGCATTTTGAAGTTAGAAGGGACAGGACTGAGAGGGGAAGACTGAAGGAAGCGTGTGGCGGAAGAGACGCGTGGGGCTGTGAAGAGGCATATCCAGGTGAAGCGGAGGTGAGCTCCAAGCAGCCTGTGTGCCCCGACGGTCTCGCCCACCCCTTGCTCCCACTCCAGTGCCGGCCGCACACGGTACATCACTTGTTGAATGATCAAGACTGTCTTGGTCCAAGGAAGCCCGAGTGTGACTGTGCTCTTTCCTAGGTTGAGTTTCTCTGCTACGCTTTCCTCCATTACATGTAGGAGCAGCCAGAGAAGCAGGTGGAGGGGGTGGCCATGAGGTAGGAAGAGGATGAGGGACCTTTCAGCTACCTGGGGACGTTTGGCTAACGGCTGGAGTAGCGCAGGGGCCCAGCGTGGCCTTAGTCACATGCCCCCGGCTACAGCCTGGAAATAAAGTATTCCAACAATACTTTAGGAGAGAGCAGTCCCCTCTGGAGAATGCTGCTGAGAGGCCCATGTGACAGCCACAAAAACGAGATCGCTGGTGACCCAGACAAGAGCAGGCTCAGACGAGGGGGTGGGGGAGGATGGAAGCCAAACTTAAGAGGTAACTGCTTCAAGTTACACAGCGAAGGGGAGCAAAAGGGGACGAGCCGTAGAGGAAGAGTTCTCCTTTTTTCGTTTGAAGATGATATATACTAAAGCATAATTTTATGCTGATGGATTGATCCAGTAGACAGGAAGTTTTTGAGCAGGGAAGAGAATTTGATCGTTGTAAACTGAAGTTCGCGAAGCTCAACAAACAGAGGTGGGAGAACTGACATTTGTTTTTGTGCCTGCTCGGGGCCTCCATCACAGCACCGTGGGCTTCCTCTAGTTGCGGGGAGCAGGGCTAATTGTGGTGGCTTCTCTTGTTGCACAGCACAGGCTCTAGGGCGCATGGGCTTAGCTGCCCCACAGCATGTGGGGGTCTTCCCAGACCCTGGATTGAACCTGTGTCCCCTGCATTGGCAGACGGATTCATAACCACTGGACCACCAGCAAAGTCCCAGAAATGGCTTTTGATAGATGAAAGGGCAGGAAGGCAGAGTCCAGGATAGACACATGGGGTTGTTCCTGCAGTGTGAGGAGTTCCTGAGGGTCTGCTTCTGGTTTTTCAGGGATGTAAGGGAATGCAGGGGGAGGGGAGGGGAGGGGACGGGAGGGGGCTTGAAGAGGAAGACAGGAAACAGTTACAAGACCCTAACCGGGCCATAGTGTGAGGGTGCCAGGCGGGGCTGTGGCTGCCTGAGAACTGTGCCATGGCCTGAATAGAGAATAAAGCACAGCCAACTTAAAAGAGCTCTGATACTTCCCTTGCCAAGAGTTTAGGTGGTGTCCATTCTTCAGAGGTGAGGAAGTTGCTAGCCCAAAAGACTCACCAGGAGAAGGAAAGACTTGATCAACTTAAGGCCGTGTCTTTTGACTTCTGGTTCGCCCAAGCAGAGGCATACTACTATCAACACTACCAGGAAATGCTGGAAGAAGCATGCAAGCACAAAATGGTTCCAGAAGGGGAAATTAAAACAAAGGAAAAGGAAAGGAGACCACAAAAGGAGAAAAAAGAAAATGCTAAGAAATGGCACTATTTAGTGTCCAAGAGAGAGCTGAACCAGATACAGAAACACATACACCGAGCCGAACAAGCTAGAGGCCTCAGAGGCCACAATTATCAACTGCTCCCTCAAAGCATCTCAAGTGAAATTCCTTCCCACGAAGTATTAAACCTGAAGAAGGATGTTTCAACTGAAAACATCCAGAAAGCACACAAAGCTAAGGCCAAGCAGTACAGGGTGGCCTGGGCAAAAAAACAGATAAAGGGACATCAAGACCGAATGATTCGAGGGAGAGAACTCACAGAGCAAAGAAATGATCAACGACGTGCTCAAGAAATACCTGCGCACGCTCCCCCTTTCCCGAAACCTCGAGTGACGAGAAAGGAAGCAAAAGAATATGAGTGGGTCACCGCCTATCCCATTGTCCAGCCTCATGCAGAAGCACTTCTAGAAGTGACCATTCTGATGGAAAAGTCCAAAAAAGAGAGTAAAATTGGAAAACCACTCCGAAGAGAGCTCTTGAGTATACCATCATTTTTGAGAAGTCAATTACAAAAACATAAAGTTTAAATTATTTTCTAGATTATCGTATTTCTTTTTCAAGTGAGCATACCTTCATAGATGTTGGTGCAGTAAAATCTAATATCTTCTAATATTGTTTCTAAATGCATCACACTGAAAAAAAAAAAAAGAGGTTAAACCACGAGCTCAGCATTCCCAGTGTTTCAGCTCTCTGTATAGCTAACCCAAAACCTTGTGAATTAAAACCACCACCATTTTATTTTATCTCAATTCTGTAGCAGGCATTCCAGCAGAGCTCAACTGGGCCATTTTTCTGCCCCCATGTAGCACCACTGGCAATGCTGGGAAACATTCAGGGGATGGCTGGGCTAGTCCATAGGTTCCAGATGGCTTAGCATGGATAGCTAGAAGGCTGAACCTAGCTGGTCCCTCTCCCTGGCTTCCCTCCCCAGGTAGTTTAAGGGCCACGTAGTAGTTGGACATATTACCTGGTAATTCAGGGCTCCAGGAGGCCTGTTAGATGCTACAAAGGCTTCTTATGACCTAGCCCCAGAAGTCCCAGAACATCACTTCTGCTTATCCTACTAATCAAAGAAGCCACCACAGCCTACATTCAAAGGGGGAGAAGCAGACTTTTTGTCTCAAAAAAACATGGGCTTTTTATTTCAACCTACCACTCCAAACCTCTAAACTCTGTCACGCACCTCTATTCTTTATTATACTTTTCATTTTTCTTTTATGTGAACACTGCTCATAGGACCAAATATTTTTTTTACAAAGAAACCTGCAATTCCACAGCTTCTGCATTGACCCTGACTAAAGCACCCTGGCTCCCTCTCTAAAGACAGAGGGTATAAAAGTTAGAATTATGATGCAGACAACACACTGTCTTGTGTTTTCCAATGCACCTACAATTTAATTGGATATCATGTACCTGGGCCCAGGGCTTCCCTGATGGCTAGTTGATAAAGAATTTGCCTGCCAACGCAGGGACATGGGTTCAGTCCCTGGGTCAGGAAGATCCTCTGGGATTGGAAATGGCAACTCAATTCAGTATTCTTGCCTGGGACATCCCATGGAGCCTGGCAGGCTAGTCCATGGGGTCACAAAAAAGTTGGACATGACGTAGCGACTAAACAACCTGGGTCTAAGCCCTAGACCTGCCCAGAGACTCTACAACATAGCCCCTTAAGGGGCTTACAGACTATTAGGGGAAGAGAACAGCACATGAAATAAAACGAAGCTATGTCCAATTCTATGGTATAAAAAGGTATACTGACCATAAGGACTAGAAGAGGGTGGCAACTGGTCGGGGATATGGGCTGTGAGAATGCATTTTGGATGACAACTCCTTGGGTGGGCAGAACAGGAGAAACTCAACACCAATGCCTGCCTCCTGCCAGCCACCGTGAGCACAGGAATGAGGCACAGACTCACTCAATTCCCCTGGGGGATCTCCACTGGAAAGAAACAACCTGAAGAGCACAGAGTAACTGAGGTAGGCGCAATGTGCTTTTAGAACACAGCGTTCTAGAGCAGCGATGCCCAACCTTTTTGGCACCCGGGACTGATTTAACAGAAGACAATTTTCCACAAGCCGGGGGGAAGGGAAGCAGGAAGGATTCAGGATGATTCAAGCACAGTACATTTGTTGTGCACTTTACTTCTATTATTCTTACATCAGTTCCACCTCAGCTCGCCAGGTGTGAGATCCCAGAGGTTGGGGACTCCTATGCTAGAGGAAAAGATGTTTTGGGAATGTGATATGACTCTGACTTTTGAGAACAGATGAGTTTGGTTTTGTTTTCCTTCTCTTCAGAGAGTTGAATAATTAAGTGGCTGATAATCTCACTGTCCACATAACTTCTGTTGATAATTTTTTAAAATAACAATAAAGTACATGGAAAACTCAACTACAGAAAGATACAAAATGCAGAGGAACAGCTTTGCCACCTTAGTTTACAAAAGGTAACCACTTTTAGGATTCTTAATGATGAGAGTCTGAAACAAGTAGAATACAGATGGAGGAAAAATTGACTAAACATACATGCCTGAAGAAAATAAAATGTTAAGACCACATGTTATGTGATTCAATTTATGCAGAATGTCCAGAATAGGCAAATTGGTGAAGATAAGAGATTTATAGACCGAGTGCAGGTTAGTGGTTGGATAGGGCTGAGGGTTTAGAGTGGATGGAGGGGGGCAGTGACTGCTACTGGGTTGTGGGGATAGAATGTTCTAAAACCAGGTTGTGGTGATGGTCACACAACCCTGCAAATGGACTAAAAAACAACGGATTAATTACACACTTTAAATGGGTGAACAATATGATATGTAAAATATATCTCGGTAAAGCTGTTTTACCAAAATGAAACCAACAGCAGGAATTCAGAGAGGAGGAAGCAAGCCTGGAAATGTAGGTAAAAGGCCTGGTCCTCTGAGGCTTTGAACATTGGTAAAGAGCTCAGGGTATCAGATCTCGAAGGCAGTGGGGGGATAACTGAGAAACTGACATGGAAGAGATCTGAAGGAGACACAGGAAGTGGGGACACAGGAGCCTGTAGCAGAAAGCTGGGCAAGATGCAGAGAGTCAAGAGGCCAGATGGTGATGAGTGACTGATGAAGGCAGAGCCTGTGGGGTAAAAGAGAAGAGAAACTCTAGATTTCTTCCTGATTAGTAAAGGTACCATCCAGGAATTACATGGACAGTAAATTTAGGAGCTGTTTTCAGTTCAGTTGATCAGTCGTGTCCAACTCTTTGCGACCTCATGGACTGCAGCATGCCAGGCCTCCCTGTCCATCACCAACTCCCAGAGTTTAGTTTACTCCTGTCCATCGAGTTGGTGATGCCATCCAACCATTTCATCCTTTGTCATCCCCTTCTCCTCCTGCCCTCAATCTTTCCCAGCATCAGGGTCTTTTCAGATGAGTTAGTTCTTCACATCAGGTGGCCAAAATATTGGAGTTTCAGCTTCAACATCAGTCCTTTCAATGAACACTCAGGACTGATCTCTTTTAGGATGAACTGGTTGGATCTCTGCAGTCCAAGAGACTCAGGAGTCTTCTCGAACACTACAGTTTAAAATCATCAATTCTTCAGCACTCAGCTTTATGATCCAACTCTCACATGCATACATGACTACTGGAAAAACTATAGCCTTGACTAGATGGACCTTTGCTGGCAAAATGTCTCTGCTTTTTAATATGCTGTCTAGGTTGGTCATAACTTTCCTTCCAAGGAATAAGCATCTTTTAATTTCACGGCTGCAGTCACCATCTGCAGTGAATTTTGGAGCCCCCCAAAATAAAGTCTGCCACTGTTTCCCCATCTTTTTGCCATGAAATGATGGAAACAGATGCCATGAACTTAATTTTCTGAATGTTGAGTTTTAAGCCCAACTTGCACTCTCCTCTTTCATCAAGAGGCTCTTTAGTTCTTCACTTTCTGCCATAAGGGTGGTGTCATCTGCATATATGAGGTTATTGATATTTCTCCCAGCAATCTTGATTCCAGCTTATACTTCACCAGCCCAGTGTTTCTCATGATGTACTCCACATATAAGTTTAAGGAACAGGGTGACAATATACAGCCTTGACATACTCCTTTTCCTATTTGGAACTAGTCTGTTGTTCCATGTCCAGTTCTAACTGTTGCTTCCTGACCTGCATACAGGTTTCTCAAGAGTCAAGTCAGGTGGTCTGGTATGCCCATCTCTCAGATTTTTCCAGTTTATTGTGATCCACATAGTCAAAGGCTTTGGCAATCAATAAAGCAGAAATAGATGTTTTTCTGGAACTCTCTTGCTTTTTCAATGATCCAGCAGATGGATGTTGGCAATTTGATCTCTGGTTTCTCTGCCTTTTCTAAAACCAGCTTGAACAGCTGGAATTTCACGGTTCATGTATTGCTGAAGCCTGGCTTGGAGAATTTTAAGCATTTCTTTGCTAGTAGGTGAGATGAGTGCTATTGTGTGGTAGTTTGAGCATTCTTTGGCATTGCCTTTCTTTGGGATTGGAATGANTATATCTTTCCTTTTCTCCTTTGCTTTTGGAGCTGTTTTACACATATGTTTAAAACAGGCCCATATGCTGTCCAACAAGATGCCCATAACATAACCAGATGCCACTGGTTATGTGCATCTGTGGCTTTTCAGAATTTAGTCCAAGAAACTTGGGGGAATGTTCAGGATACAGACGAACTACAAATCATGAGATTCCTAAACTGGTGGAAGGGGAACCAGGGAGAGGACCAAGTAAAAGGATGTACAGTTTTCAGAAAGTAAAGTTTTCAAGTGTCAAATGCATAGTATTTATTCATTGGATTTAACAATTTTGGAAGAGTCACCAACAGCAAGCCTTTCAGGATGGTGGGAAAGGAGGTGCCCCACAGTGTGGTGGGAGCGCTCATGAGGAGACAGCAAGTGATTGTTACTTTAAAAGGAGGTAACTTGAGAAGGGTCACAGTAATTTTTTGAAGACAAGAGATGAACAGAATTGAAGGGCAAGTGCTGGGTATGGAGAAGGGCTGACTGACAGCAGAGACCCGGGGATGGGGACACAGGAGACCAGAGCCTCTGCAGATGAGACAACTCTACCTCTGACATCAGGGAAAGGAATGAGAAAAGACGGGGGTAGAAGGGCAGGAAGAGGAACCAACTAGGACTCAGAACATCGAGGACGGACCTGACGGCCCAGCACCCATGGGAGCACCATCACTTGACCTGAAGCTGCACAGGTTTTCTCTGTGGCAGTCAGCAGCCCTCAGGGGCAGAGAAAGGACTGCTGCTAAGATGAACCCAGGGTTGGCATTGCCCCAAAAAGTGGTCTGGCTTGGCTTGAAAGAGGCTTGAACAGTTCCTTGTGTGTAAATCACAGGCTGAAGCACATAAAATTGCTGATATTTGACTATATCTTACCTACGAAAACAGTTTCGTATAGTACAACCTAGTAAGTGTTGACCTGACTGGCTAACTTTACAGCTAAAAAAGATGCACAGAGAACCATAATGATCTTTAAGCCATTAACAACCTAACTAAACTTTTCAATGGGATAGAGCTAGATAAAGCAGAAACTCTCCCAAGAACAGAAAATACAGAATAACTCCAATTATGTGTACATATGGCAATGAATTTCCTTTAATCCAAGACAAACATGACAAATTCATTAACTATCAAAAGCTACATTTTATTAAAAACAATCTGTCTTTAAAAATGTTTGATCAT
This sequence comes from Neotragus moschatus, assembly GCA_006410615.1. Lineage (NCBI taxonomy): Eukaryota > Metazoa > Chordata > Mammalia > Artiodactyla > Bovidae > Neotragus > Neotragus moschatus. Next base: position 830,413 of record SJYA01002945.1, on the reverse strand, counting down.
ACAATATATACAATACATGCTGCTTTCCTTTTTGGATTTCAGCATCCACTTGAGTCCTAAAAAACAAAGGAGGGAAGTAGCTGGTTAACGGTTTATAAATGGTAAATCAAAAGTTCATTTAAGAAGATNAAAGCTACATTTTATTAAAAACAATCTGTCTTTAAAAATGTTTGATCATACAATATATACAATACATGCTGCTTTCCTTTTTGGATTTCAGCATCCACTTGAGTCCTAAAAAACAAAGGAGGGAAGTAGCTGGTTAACGGTTTATAAATGGTAAATCAAAAGTTCATTTAAGAAGATGCATAAAGGAAATCTACCAACCAGCTCCTCCTCAGTGAGGAGGGCCCAAGTAAACCCACAGTATAGATCATGTCAGTTCTCCTCTTTCCTTCAGTTACTTTGGAACAAAAGCTCAAATAATTGAAGCATATATTAAGAGTTTACACTAAGTACTGAAAAGCTAATTTTAACTATAACTCAGAATCCCATTTTACAGATTTACAGAGAAGGAAAACAAAGCAGAGTAAGACTAAAGGACAGAGCCAACAGGATCCCATCTCCTGATCCCCACCCACAGCTGTGTGCAGTACAGAATACCAGGTCACTTCTAAGATTCCCTTCCTCATCTCCTTTATAAAAATGGAGAATTATTTCATAAACAAAACACAGGTTTCAGAAATGCCCATTACCAACATCATTCCAAGGTAGTTCTGTCTTAATTTTCCTTTTCTACTTTGCATAAAGTAAGCAAACCTAATGGGACAGTGAACAAAACTGATGGGAAGATTCAATATTCCATTATCTCATTTATCCATTTGTTGCAGGGGTGGGGAGAAAGCCAAACCAAGAACAATCTCTGCTCTGTCTCCTTCAACTGCACATCTTAAGACCACCAAAGTAATCAATCCAAAGGTGGGAACTTGCAACTGCTAGGTCATGTTCTGCCCTTCTCACCAGTTACACACAATCTTAAGAATGGGGCACTAGAGGGAAGCAAAATCCAGATTTCACCAGAAGATGAAAAAGTGAGACAGAAACTGTGATAAATACATGCAGCTGTCCCTTGGGAAATGTTACCTTCAGCTGGTGTCAAGCACTTAGCCTCTGCCGGCTCTGACTTGAAGTAATCACAGGCTCTGAGATCTCAAAGGTCCTCACAATTTCCTGGTAGAGAACAGAGAGCATGTGGGCACTGGGTTTACAGCAAAGGAATTCTTGGAAACAGACTGCCCGGGGTAACATGCAGGGCTTTACCTCCCAGTCTCGATAACTCAAAGCTATAATTCCTTGATTCCTAATTTGAGTGTTGTGGTCAATTCCTCGACTTTCTTCATTAACAGGCTCTGTTTGGGAGGCAAAGTTTTCAAAGCAGAAGAGGTAATCTGAACAGACACCAATGAATAATAGGAAAGACCTGTACCAAGCAGACGCTTAGAATATTATATCCTTATTAGGAATTTATGCATTAGTGTTGTATTATTACAATAGAAAGTAACGCCGCTTGCTTCCATTAAAAAAAAAAAAAATACGGTAAAATAACACATTCCAATCATTTGAAAAACTCTGCATACCTATGAACCAAACACAGAGCTAAGGTCTAGTAAGTCCAGTATGAAAGTAAGAAGTTTTTAAAGGAACCGGTAAATGCAATGAAAACACTTCATTCTGTACAGGAGGCCTTAGAAGGCAAAGAGTGATGGAGAATGTGAATCATTCAACAAAATTAAGATTCTCTCTGTATTAACCATGCTCTTTAATATTTACTGACATTTGTAAATTGGATAGCAGTGTTCTTTTTTGACATCAATTTTCTAACTGTGAGAGATATTTAAATGAAACTTGTATATAAGAGGCAAAAAAATGAAAAAAAAAAACAGATTCTGGAGAGGAGGAGCTGGCATTAGGGATAAAATAGAAGAAAACTACAAAAATAACTGTAATTACAGCCTTTCTAAATTAAAATTGAAGGGAAACTATATCATTTCTTGTTATTCTTCACAGCAGTAGATGTTGAATCAATGACAGAACTGAATCCATCAGTTTTAAACGATCAGTTTTCAATATTTTCAGTTAGTTGAGGAAGACATTGTAAAAGTTTGTTGCCTAAAATAAAAACTCAAATTTACACTTAATAAAATACATTTCATACCCTCCAGTCACAAAAATAAATTTCTTTAAAACTAACTTTTCTGGACACAGACTCATTTACCTATTATTGGCAGTCGGTCTTGGTCAAGTCTTATTCTTGCAAAACCATCCTGTAACACAAAGACTAAAATTTAGATTCAAAACCTTCAGCCATTGGATGAAAAAATTACTCAGTGAGAAAATTCTAAACCTGAAACAATCAAAATACACCATACCAATAACGAGGCGTGTATACAGACAAGCCTTCTCTAACATCTCCCTCTACATGGGGTATCTTTCGGGTTCTAATCAGCTCGCTTACCCAGGCACAGCCTCATCCCCAAGATCTCTTAAGTAAAACGACAACCATCTTGGCTCTTTGACTGATTCATACTTTTTGAGTACTCCACATTTTATTATGATTATTTTTTTGGCTGACCCATGCAGCTGGTGGGATCTTAGGTCCCCCACCAGGGACTGAACCCAGGCCCTCAGCAGTGAGAGTGAGGAGTCCTTACCATTGGACTGCCAGGGAGTTCCTGAATACAACACATTTTATGATGCATAATACTATCACTGACCGTTGACAGAATATGCTTCAGTTATCATTTCTGAAAAAAACACTTGTCAAAAAGAAAAAAAAAACAACTTTCTGTCAACACAAGATTCAATTTTGTTAAAATCGAATTAATCTTAGAAGCGCAGGATTGCAACCGGACATAAGACTGAAGACAATCTGGAGGAAATTCTCAAGGCACACTTCTGAGAAGTTTTTTTTTTTTTTTATCCTAAACCATCTGTTTTGAAATTACTTCAAACTTAAAAGTTACAAGACTACTGCAGAGACCGCCCGTACATTCTTTACCCAGGGTCACCAACTGTTCGTGTTGTGCCATATTTATATTACTGCTTTCTCTCTCCGAAAGTGAAAGTGTAGTCACTCAGTTGAGTCCGGCTCTTTGTGACCCCATGGACTGGCTTCTGTGCCCATAGAATTCACCAGGCAATACTGGAGTGACTTGCCATTTCCTTCTCCAGGGGATCTTCCAAACCAGGGATTACACCTGCCTCTCTTGCATCTCTTGAGCTGGCTGGCAAATTCTTTACCACTGTGCCACCTGGGAAGCCCTTTTCCCTACAACTTCAGTGTATATTTCTTGAAAACAAGGGTATCTTCTTACATAACAACTAACAAATTTGGGAAATTTAACATGTATATCACACAGCTACCTACTCTGTAAGCTCCAAAAATGTCTAAAATGTAAAAGCAAGCACTTAATTTTTTAGCTAGTTTCTTTGGCCTGTGACTCGTCAGTGTTTTGCTACAATGGGTCTAAAACACATACTGGTTAGTACAAATTCCTTAGCCACCTCTCATCTATACCTGTTATTATTTACTCTTTTAAAAACAAAGAAAAATAGAGAAATAATCTTAAATCTTACCCGTATAATAAAAGAAACATGAAAGATGTTTTCCACTGTCCGGGGGAAAGAATGTGGATCAACCACAAAGTCAAAGAAGGACATTGGAGTATCAGCTAAAGACAAAAGGGAAAAAATTCTTCAATAGAGGAAAAATTACTTTTGTTCATCAATTAAAACCAATATTCTCTAGTGTTAACCAAAGAAAGGAAGTGGGCATTCATCCTGTTATGGGATGGAAATCAATACAACCCCACTGGAGGACAATCTGGTATATCTACTAAAAATCTGGATGCCCACTTCCCTGGCAATCCGCCTTTAAAAAGCTGTCCTACAGAAATATTAGCACACGTGCACGAAGTGGTGTGCCCAGATTTTTCACTCCAGTAGTTTATACAAGGGAAAAATGCTACAAAGAACTTGTCCACTAAATAGAGGATTTGTTAAATGTATGATACACTCACCCAATGGGAATCACTGAAAAGAGTGAGCAGAATCTGCATGTATCAATATGGGGAAATGTCCAAATGGACAAGTCATCTTGCAGAAAAATGTGTATATTATTTTGCTTTGAAAAAAGCAAAACACCAACAACAAAAAATCCCAACTACTTATAGTTGCATATTTATTATGACTGACACAGACATTAAAAAGTCTGAAAATATACACATCACATTTTATAAGTGGCGACCTCGAGGGAGTGAGGTCAGGTAGAACAGGTACTTGACTTTTTTACTTTTCTCATGTCTCATGTTTCTGTAACAGAAAAAATATCCCATCTTTGAAAAATAAAAATGAGAATTTCCTTCACCAATGTTCTCATGGGATTTCAAGAGAGAAGTCTCATAAAAGACATGTCAAGAAAAATCAAAATGATTCAAGCGTTACATATATGCCTTTTAAATAAAAATAGCTTCTCATTGCAAGTGACACAGGCCTAACTGACAAATACAGATTGTTCCATTTTGAGCTTGGTATTGTACTTACGATCTTCTTGAAAGTATGTTTGCAACAATCCCAAGATTCTTTCTACTTCTTTTTCTGTTGCTTCTTGATGAGACTCTTCCATTCTTTTTAACTGAAAATATAAAGCTGTTATCAAGCAGACTGACCTACTTACCTGCCTGTTAACTTTTTCTGCTCTCTTCCCAGGCCAAACTCCTCTAAATATCTTTTACTTAGGATTTCTAACAGTTTTTATTCCTGTCTTAAAATTGATAGTTAAAAAAGATTTTTCTAGCTTTAGTAACATTTTCATATGAATTATCTAAGAGAGGAGTAACATGACCAAATCCATCATCTTCAGGTTGAATGTAAAATAGCAAATTATAAAAGGGGCAGTTTAGAACAGTGGTTCTCACCTGGGGGTGATTTTTCTGCAGCGCCCCCCACCTCCCATGAGACATTTTCTAACATTTAGTTGTCATACTTGGGACGGGAGGGGGCAACATGAGAGGAGGCTGTTAGCGTCTAGTGGGAAGAGGCCAAGGATGCTGCTAAACATCCTACAATGCACAGGAGAGCCTCTCACAGCAAAGAATTATCCAGCCCCAAATGCTGACAGTGCCAAAGTTAAGAAACCTGTTTTGAGAGAACTAATCCATACTACAGAAATGAGTTAAGAACTAAGACAAGTGGCCCATCCAATAAAATGTTTAAAGACTTAAACATATCAAAAATGATTCAAACATTAAATGATTACTTTTTAAGTGACAGAACCTGACTCCAGACCCAAACACTAAGAAAAGACGGCCAAATTACATGTGTATGATACTAATGGCTATTTTAAGTTAAGTGTTTTTAAAAAGCAACATTTGAACAAACAAACCTGGGCAGGCATTGCCTGCTGCTCTTCTATCATACGAACTTTTCTTGGACGTTCAATTCGTGGCTTTGGCACAGGGCACTCTCCTTGTATTGAACCCAACCTAATGAAAAATATGCTTTCATGTCTTTGTTTTTAAAACAAACTAATTCCACTAACTGAAAGCAGTTCTCACAGCATCCTCAAATTCAGACCAGGCGTCAGTGGTATATGAGTGACATCAGCCCAAGACTCTGTCCGGTTTGTGACAGCCTTTCTGCTCCTTCTGTGTTTCTCAAAGAATTCAACCAGATTCCTCCTCAATACCTTCGTATTTTAAGTCAATCAATATGCTTGTGGTCCTCCCAGCTACCCTGTTGTCTGTTTCAGAGCCAGCTTCAGAGATCAGGGGAAGGACGAACGTGTGTGGGGGATGGGGATGAAGAGCCTCACTGAGATTAAAAAAGCCTTTTGGTCTGGGGGTGCCAGAGCAGAGCCCCACTGCCTGGGACTCCAGAACACACCTGTCTTACGAGATAACAGGTAAGGCAGAGGCCATGGGATTCCTTTCCCTTTTGGACTCCCTCCACCTCCCAAAAAAGCCCTACAGCAACATACCACGCAGAAACAACCAGGGCCTGGGAATTTAGTCCCGTGGTCCCTGCACTGGAGGAAATCAAAGTATACAGTAGAGATCCCATGTGCGCGCTGAGCTGCTTCAGTCATGTCTGACTCTTTGCAGCCCACTAGGCTCTTCTGTCCATGGGATTCCCCAGGCAAGAATACTGGAGTGGGTTGCGGTACCCTCCTCTAGGGGATCTTCCAGACCCAGGGATTGAACCCGAGTCTCTCACATCTCCTGCATCAGCAGGCGGCTTCTTTACCACTAGGGTCAACGGAGAAGCCCAAGCAAATCTTAACAGATGGAAAGAAAATGGGGGAAAGGACACTGCAGGCCAAGGCAACAGCAAGTACAAGGCTGCAAAGTTGTGAGTAAATCACTGTGGCTGCAAATTGGGCTACATGATGACAAAGGGTTTAAGTTATGTAACCCAAGGCTATCTTTCTTTCTTTTTTTTTTGGACATGCCTCGAGGCTTGGGCGATCTTAGTTCCCTGACCAGGGGTTGAACCCACACCCTCACCAGTGAGAGCTTAGAGTCCTAACTACTTCACCACCAGGGAATTCCCAAAAGACTATCTTTAGATCCTGCATTTATGGTGGAGCCTAATTCAACAGCAAAAAAAAAAGATTTAGACTTTTCCTATAATAAAGAAGTTTGATCTTTTTGCTGTAATACACAGTGATTCTGGGCACTTGAATTAAGGGAAGTCTTGTTAAAAACAGATGCCTCGGGAAATAAGAAGAAAATCCAGGTGCCTGGCCCTGCACCACAGACTTACTAAATCTGCCTTCTGAGGCACTACCAATCTCAGGAGGTTTAGAAGGGCACTCAGAATAGACAGATGCCCTAAGCTATCCACTTAAGGAGAAACCACTTGAGTGGTTGTCCTGGAGAAATTATCTACGGGATATGTTAAAGGCTGTCTTACAAAAGAACCAGGAAGAGTTGTTCTTAGCCTCTTCATAAGACTAAGCTAGGAAATTAAGACAGAAGCCAACTCCACTTGAGTATAAAGAAAAGCTTGGCAAAATCAAAGCTGTATCCAAAAAAGATGGAGGGTGCAGTTTATGTGACAGTGACTCAACTAGTCTTCAAATATAGGACAGCGATCACCTAACGGAATTATATGTGATAAATGGCACTGTACATATATTGGTAGAACCTTAAGATACCTTTCATAGGAGGTATCATCCTCCTACGTAAAAAGGACTTTTAAAGATGACAAAGCCAGACATTATGTCACAGACCTAAGGTCTCCCAGGCTAGAAAGCAAAGGTGCCAGCAGAGCACTCTGCTAAGGAGGTGCCAGCCCACGGCCTTTCCTGCTCCAGTGAAGCTGGATGAGGATCCATCCGCAAGATACTATGGGCTTTTAATCAAACTTCAGAAAGTCTCCGAGCGATGGCATCACGACTGCCTCCTCTACAGTACCTAGTAATTGTTGTTCCTACAACAGAATACAGTTTAAGGTTTACAAAAGGCTGGTCTGTCGGATTTTCAAAATAATCTTACAGAAAGTGGAATGTATGGGTTTTATTAAAGGTGTTTTCTGCTGTTTTGCCTGATATTTTCCAGGAGTCATAGACTATGAGTTCAAAATCAGAACTATCTTCATCACGGATGAGTTCTTCAGCTTCTAGCGGATTTACACCCATATGAGTCAGCTACAAAAATGAAGGGAAACAGAAAGCCCAGTTAAGCCACGAGCAGTCATTCACGGCACTCAGTTATCTCTATCACTACACAACAGGCCAGAGGCACAGTCTGTTTTCAGTGTCCTAACATGTTTGCTCAATTTCTTATTATAAATTTCCTGTTTTCAAAGGCACCTTCTTTTTGGCAGAAACTATTCTTCAAGGTACTCAGGACTTTTTGGTGAGAAAGTGAGATGATCCGACCAAAGGGTCTCAACCAGAGCAACTTTAACCCCCCAAGGCATTCTATCTAGAGACACTTGATCGTCACAACTGGGTGGATGGCAGGGAGGGCCGTGTTACTAAATGTCGTAGAGGGCATTTAGTGGGTAGAGGCCAGGACAGTGCTCAACATCACACAGCAGGTGCCCCCCACAACAGAGACTCAACCAGCCCCAAATGCACATAGTGCCAAAGCTGAGAAGCCCTGCTCTAGCCCCCTGCAGGCTGAGGGGTGGGCGTACCAGGACTTAGCTCACTGGGCCTGATCACACACAATTCATTTTTAAACTATCAGCAATGCTGAATTAGCATAAAAATAGAAATTCACATCCCTAAGCAAACGCTCTGGGATAGAACATGGAAGTTTAGCTGGCTTTCAATTTTCATTTCCAGCTAACCTCCTGGAGACCCCTGATCAGCTCGCAGATTAGGATTTCCAGGGAGCAGCACCTAGCATCAGAGGGAGATTGACTCATCTTAAAGGTGACTTCCTGGGAAGAGTTGGCGGAATTCTAATAATTCTTTAATCTCAAGCTATCTTGCAGAAAGTGTATTAAATTTGCTTTTATGAAAGTACATTTTTATTACATAAAATTATGAAATGCCTAGAAGTTATCAAATTAAAACAGCAATACCATATATAAATAGTAATCAAAAAGCCCTCAGAGAGCTTAACCGTTTAAAGGCAGTTAAACTTTGAAGAAAAGAAAACACCAATACAGCATACTGACACATATATATGGAATTTAGAAAGATGGTGGTGTTAAACATGTACGCGAGACAGCAAGAGAAACACAGATGTGTAGAACAGCCTTTTGGACTCCGTGGGAGAGGGAGAGGGTGGGAGGATTTGGGAATATGGCATTGTAACATGTATGATATCATAAGGGAAACGGATTGCCGGTCTAGGTTCGATGCAGAAGGCTTGGGACTGATGAGTGGGGATGATCTGGAGGGATGGTGTGGGGAGGGAGGGGGAAGGGAGGGGGTCCGGATTGGGAACTCAGGTACACTTATGGCTGATTTA
>SJYA01002945.1:798120-819099 GCA_006410615.1 Neotragus moschatus | reverse complement strand
AAAAAAAAAAGAAAATAAGTGCTGATCAACAGGGAGATGGTTAAAGATGTACATGCATTCTGACAAAGCCATTAAAATATGTTAGTACATTAGCAACATGGAAAAGTTCTCCTAATATAACGCTAAATAAAGAAAAAGGAGCATACAAAATTATATGGACAATTATAATTACAATTATATAAAATAAGGATTATAAAAAGACTAAATGGAAGTGTAAAAAAAAACTTGGAAGAAAAGAGAGGCTGCCAGAACCCAGTCAGAGAGACACAGTCAGCTCTGTTCCATTCTCCTGCCAACCATTCTACCACTGCACACTTGAAGAAAGACATTTCAGTTTTTATCTGGTCAAATCTACCAATTTTTTCTTTATAGTCCTTATATTTGGGGTAATACTTGAAAAAATCCTCCCGCCAGAGTCTAGACAGCTATTAAATTGGGGGTCAGCATGGACCACTTTAAGACTTTCGGAATTTAAAGTACAAAGCTCACCCTGATAAAAGTAATTTTTAAAAAGATTACCCAATATATAGTCAACTTTATTTATTGAACATTTTCCAAAATGCACTACACTTCAAGTTTAAAAAAAAAATTTAAGGTTTAAAATTTAAGGTTTAAAATTTAAGTTAAATTTTTTTTAAGTTAAATTTTTTTAAAAAACCTAAGGTTTTGAAAACATCAAAAACCTTATCAGCCTCATGCCTTTACAAAATAATTTATCTGTTCAGATCTCATGGTTCTAAATCATTTTAATAACCTTTTAACCAACAAAGTTAATGTCCTAACAGAAATGCTAGGACAGAGGTTGGCTCAAAGTAAAACCAAGATAAAGAAAAAAAACTAAAATACAAAGTTCATCTCATTGTGCTTTTTTGGGGCAAAAAATTCATCAAGCCAAAGTTTCAGTATTTCAGGTAACCACCATTCAATCATTAAGAGTCAAAGACAGTTGAATAAAACAACAACAAAAAACAAAAGCAGAACCCCAGTCATGTTCGTATGGTTCTGAAATATTCTCAAAGACAAAACATGCCCCTCCCCCAGACGTAACTCATATCCAGCTGTACTTTGCCTGCGAGTGGACTTCTGCCCAGCCTAGCACAAAGGTCCCGGGTCACTGAGAATGAACTCATGAACTGACAACTGAGTGAGGGAAAAAATGGCCATTTGAAATAAACATAGCACCCTTAGTCTTAGAAGGCTAGGAGGTTTTCAAACTGCTCTCAGTTCCCAACCTAGATTCCACCACATAGTCTGACTGTCACGTGTTTAATCTGGTAAGATCTCTCTGGAGGAATCTCAGGCCCAAACAAAAGGGAAAATGAAGTGAAAACCATTTGCATACGGATATAAGCAAAGTGGGTAATTATAGAAAATGCAACAGATGAAACATTTTTTATTACGATTCTGTAGCTTTGAACTTACTAGAGTTTCCACGTATCGTAACATATCAAACGAGTTCAAATCAGAACGCAGCTGCTTTGCCTTCTCTTTGCCCAAATCAGAAGCCAGAACAAGAAAGTGGGCATCTAGGACTGCTTCTCTTGCTCGGGACACTATTCGAAAAAGAAGGAAAAGACACACATTACAACATACATGTTTATCCACAGGCATTTTCCCAAAACTTCCAACTGCACAACTCCCCATTTCCCATTGGACCAAAAGAAAAAAAAAAAAATCTCAAACACACGCATCTCTGTGTAAAAACAGGTTCCCCTGGTCAGCTCACCAAAATCTGAAATCAAAGCTGACCAGTCTTCCTAAAAAGGCAGCTCTCTCTACTACACTGTTCCTGCTTCTGGGAAGTGAATAAAAATCTCTTCTTCAACCGCAGTTTAACAAAACCTCCATCATCTCTAAGACTAGCTGTTCCCTCGGACTCCAGTAACCCATCCAGGCACTATTAACACCTGTGTTGATGATGGAGGCCAAGCTGAATGCCCACGTGTGTAAGGCGCTGTGCTTGGGCGTGGCCGAGACCGGTAATAGGTAAGTTGTCGAGGAGCTTCAGGTGCAGTTCCATGCTGGGCAGGTAGCGGAAGAGGCAAACTCTGCCTGGCAGCACAGGTCCCACCAAATGAACAGCCTACAGGCAGCAGGGCCATGACCTCCAAGGATGGATGATCCAAAAAGGTTCATCTTTTAACATTTAAGATAAGCTACAGACAAGAAAGGATTTAAATAAAAGGAGACAAGAAGGAAACGGGGCTAGGAAACTGAGGATGAGGTTTGGGGAGATGAGGGGGAGGGCTCATTAGAGGAAGACACAGGACTGGGGAATCGGTCTGACCAGACCCCGCAAGGGAACAGGCAGTGCGGAACCGTGCTCCAGGAACACCAGCAAAGGCGAACTGAAAAAGCAGCCAAGAGACAAACCCGGCAGGCAGAGTTCAAACACACAAATGCCTCTGCCTGGCATGCTCCTCAAGGCCATTTCATCTGGATTGTGCAAACATTCCTCAGGCTGATGAATGCACTGACTCCAAGTTTTGTATTCGTACGCATAATTTTCTCCCCAGTTTTATTTCAGGAGAATTACTGTGAACTTGACAATGAATGAGAGGCAAGAGGCAAAAGCTAGGGACTAGTTCCTGGGCTGTTCTAGACCTCCCCTCCCCACCGCCAGCCCGCCACTGCCACGAAAGCTGTGAGGAAAGTGCCATCTCCCACAGATGGATTCAAGCCTCTGAAGAGTTCCGGAGCATGCAGTCTGTATATATGGAGGATACAGAATTCGTTGTTGGCTGGCTGTCTCCTAGGGCCCGGTTCAGTGAGTAATGGTGCCTTAAAAAGGCGACCCAGCTAGCATAATGGAATTGGCCAAGCAGGAAATGATCTGTTAATCAACAACTTTTCAGCGGTGGGTGAATAATAGGGGACAAGGGGTCAAGAGCAACCCTGAAGAGACAGCCTGGGCGAGGGGTTCCAAGCTCAGAAGAGAAGAAAAAGCTAGAGAGAGTGGAGGAGGGGTTGCACCAGGTGAAGAGAAAACGTTCTGGTTCTCAGAGAACATGTGGAGTGTTGGTGGCCAGGCAGCGGCCAGCTGTGGACTTCTTCACCTGCATGGGTCTGCACTCTCCTCTTCTGCTCCCATAGAATTTAGAGAAAGGCCAGGAGGGAAAAGTAGTCTGAGGACTTGTCCGCAGGCTCTTTGACCCAGTTCCCACACCATCGGGGGCTGCCTGACCTACCCTGTCTTCAGACATGGAGACCATTCTTAGCACTAACACTGCTGCCGCTTTTCATTCAAACCACGCTTTTATTTCAGAGCCCCCTTCGCCCCCACAATGCTAGAGCTCAGTGCTGAGATGCTGCTCTTTCTCAGACCCCTCCCACTGGAGACCAACAGGGCCACCGTAGACAGGGCCATCCCCAGCGGGTTATATTAGGTGGACCAAAAGCAAGGAGCTTAGGGACGGGAGGTCCGGAGGAAGGCAGGAAAAGAGGATGTCAGAAGCCAGTTCAGTTCTTTCTTTAATACATCCAATGCATCCTGGGTAGTCAATAGAGTAAAAGCTAAGACATAGAAGTTCTCAGCAGTCAATACAGTAGAAACATAATACACAGAAAGTTCTCAGACTTGAGCAAGCAACAGAATCACCTGGGGCGCTTGTTAAAACTGGCTGCTGCTCCCCACCCCACCCCCAAATGAAGCCCTTACTACTTGTTTGTACTTTTGAAAGTGAAGTCGTGTCCGACTCTTTGCGCACCGTGGACTGTAGCCCACCAGGCTCCTCCGTCCATGGGATTCTCCAGCCAAGAATACTGGAGTGGGTTGNGCTGCTGCTCCCCACCCCACCCCCAAATGAAGCCCTTACTACTTGTTTGTACTTTTGAAAGTGAAGTCGTGTCCGACTCTTTGCGCACCGTGGACTGTAGCCCACCAGGCTCCTCCGTCCATGGGATTCTCCAGGCAAGAATACTGGAGTGGGTTGCCATTTCCTTCTCCAGGAGCTAGTCCCTGACCCTGGGATCGAACCCAGGTCTCCCGCATTGCGGGCAGACGCTTTAACCTCTGATCCATCAGAGAAGCAGTGCTTAGGGGCTGATAAGTGCACAATCATAGTAGTGGTGCTACAAGGAAAACGGTTCCAAAACTAGTAAAGCACTCTTATAAATGAGGGGGTTGTTTGGTGTCAAGCATTCGGTTCTCATGCAAAACTAATTAAAATTACCCTAAAATACATGATCACAGAAAGCTTCCTTTCATAAAATAATGAATTACCTTCATTAAAGAGAGTGTTGGCCTCTTCAAGGACCTCTGTTAACTTGTCGCTGGCATTCAGTATATCCTCCCGGTTTTCTATTTTAAAAAAATACAAGCTTTGGGAAAGGTGCTCATCATACGCTAACAAGTCATTGACAGAGTAACCAGCTGCAGCTGGAGAGCCAAGTCAGCCCCCACGCCCCGCTCCCCGGTGGAATTATTTTCAGCTGTATTTCTTTAATCAAAACGGCCTGACAACAGAAAAGATGACTACCCCTTTAGCAGAATGAACTTGAAAAGGGGACCCACTTCGCTCCCCCTAACCTTCACCCATGGGCTTCCACGCCTTCTGCAGCCTCTGAGGAGCGCTCTTAACAGGACTCTCCAACTCTGTAAGCCACAGCTTCCAGAGCCGGGCCCCCCAGAGTTTCAGAATAGGTAGGTCCAGGGTGCGCTCGGGAATTTGCATTTCTGGCAGCTGCAGTGGGCGGGCGACTGCCGGCGGGGAACCGCTGGATGTAAGAAAATGAGCCCTGGATCCTCGTGCCTCCTCTCCCCGGCTTCCAGACCACGCCCGGCCTTGGGCGGTCCCGCCCCTGGGGGATTCGCGCGCCCCCGCCAAGGTCGTGCCTTAAGATCACCACGACAGATGCGCGAGCGCCTCGTAAACCCCGAACCCGGGCGCGGCCGGGCGGCGCGGGGCTGGTCCCGGGCTCCACGAACCAGCCGGGCCGCGCAGGGCCTGCGCGCGGTTCCCGCCTCGCCCCCCTGCCTTACGTTGGACCGAGTTGATAAGCGCCCGGTACTGATGGCGGATCTGGCGGCAGAGGCTGGGGTCGGTTTCCTCCTCCAAGCTCGCCGGGTCTATCATCTCGTCCCCGGAATCCGACGGTTCGGTATCTTCCAAGCCCGAGCGCTCTGGGGCCTCCCTGCGCTCGGGCGCGGCGCCGCGGCGGGACCCCGGCGACAGCGGGGACCGCGAGCGGGAGCGGGAGCGGGTGCGATCCCGGTGCGGGTCGCGGCCCCGGCCCCGGCCCTCGGGCCGGCGGCCGCTGCTGTCCCCGGACATCGCGCCAAGCCTCCCTGCAACTTTGGAACGGCGGAAGTTCGCGCCAGAAACTGAAAGCCCTGCACACCGTGAGCGCCTGCTCCCTGCGGAACGCGGCTCCCTTGCCGGCGCGAGCGCACAGCGACGCCTGTGGCTGGAGGCCGGCGGCAGGGGCCGAGGCCCAGGGCGCAGTGGTTACAGCGCCGCCAGGCGGGCACCGGGCGGCTCAGGCCCTTGACCTTGCACGCCCCTGACGATGGATACCGTGGTCCCACTTTAGGTGCTTAGAATCTTCGTGGTCTGGCCCTCCGTGCCCACCCCATTAGACTTTCACCTTCCCTGGGGTCTCCCTGGCTCTCCCGGACCCAGCCACACCCTTAAAACAAATACTTAGCATTCTTCCAGGTAGAAATTCATTCCAAGCTCCAGACAGAAATATCTGGGACATTGCCAGGTAATGGGCACGCAGACCGTGTTTGTTGACCGAGTCTCCTGCAGTTAAGCTGGATGCGCGCTGGATATGGAGACGAGAGATGGGATTCTGCCGCTCACTATCTGTGACCTTAGTTCCCTGAGCCATTATGGCAGGGACCCAATGGAGTTTATGAACAGCTGGTAATCGCCCCTCCACCTTTTTTTTTTTTTTTTTAAGTGAAAAAGTGTTAATCACTCAGTCCTGTCCAACTGTTTGGGACTCCATGGACTCCAGTAGCCTACCAGGCTCCTCTGTCCATGGAATTCTCCAGGCAAGAAGACTGAAGTGGGTTCTTCAGTATACTGAAGAACACTAAAGTGGAAACCCTCATTTCCTGCATTGCAGGCAGATTCTTTACCGTCTGAGTTTATTTTTGACTGCACTTGTTGCTGGGTGGGCAAGCTTTCTCTAGTTGCCACCAGTGGGGGGCTTATCACTAGTTGTGGTTATTGGGCTTCTCACTGACTTGGCTTCTCTTGTTTTGGAGCATGGGTTATAGATTTCTGGGCTCAGCTGTGGCACAGGGGTTTGGTTGCCCTGTGGTATATGGGATCCTCCCAGACCAGGGATGGAACCTGTGTCCCCTGCATTAGCAGATGAATTCTTAAGTCCCAGCCCCACCTTTTTTGAGGATAGAACAACTGAACAAACAGAAAATTGATTCTTTGATTTTCTTGGAGTAAACTCTGTTAACCATCGTTTTTAAATATCTACACCTTGACAGTTTATGTTCATATTTGGTCCTCAAGCTGAAAGATTCTAAAATACTTTTAAATGGATCTAAAAACAATGAAATTATATTAATACAGTTTTAAAGGTAAGTATATGAATCTCCCATGTTTTTTGGATTGTATTGCAAATGTTTCTCAAGAGTTCTTTTTGGTGCTGCTGCTGCTGCTGCTAAGTCACTTCAGTCATGTCCCACTCTGTGCGACCCCATAGATGGCAGCCCACCAGGCTCCCCCATCCCTGGGATTCTCCAGGCAAAAACACTGGAGTGGATTGTCATTTCTCTTTTGGTGCTGAGAACCCATTTTTTCCAAAGAAACAGTGTCAGTTGAGTTACTACCCAAGTCTACAAAAATACCATGTTGTGAATCAGATGTACTCAGTTTGAGGTAAGCACTGTTCTTTGCAGCATATCTCACACCTCATTCCTGCTTAACCTGGAATCCAGGAAAGGTATGCCCTGAAATGAATCATGGTAATCTCATCCCCATTCCCCGAAGATCGGGCTAGGGATAGGACGTGATTCTGTTCTGGACAGTGATATGGGAGCAGATTCACACTTGGATCACTCACAAAACCTGCAGAAAGGAAAGTCTTTATCACCATCCTCACTCTTTGTGATGCTGGCATGAGGAGATGGAGTCTGGCATGATGGCAACCCTCAGTCTACTACTGACGAGAGGACAAGCATGAGCAAAGACCAGAATACTGGGAACACTGGAGGGCAAGGATGGACATAGACGTGACTGAATTGCTGAGTGTCTTGGAGTCTGCCTACCTCCAGACTTCTTGTTAAGTCAAAGTGTTTGTTGGATGCTCAGTCGTGTCTGACTCTTTGGAACCCTGTGGACTGTAGCCCACAAGGCTCCTCTGTCCATGGAATTCTCCAGGCAAGAATATTGGAGAGGGTTGCCATTTCCTTCTCCAAGGGATCTTCCTCACCCAGGGATTGAGCCCCGGTCTCCAGCATCTCAGGCAGATTCTTTACACTCTAAGCTACCAGGGAAGCCCCCTGCAGCCACAAATATCCTGTGGTTTGCTAAGTCGCTTCAGTCGTGTCCANAGGCAAGAATATTGGAGAGGGTTGCCATTTCCTTCTCCAAGGGATCTTCCTCACCCAGGGATTGAGCCCCGGTCTCCAGCATCTCAGGCAGATTCTTTACACTCTAAGCTACCAGGGAAGCCCCCTGTCAGCCACAAATATCCTGTGGTTTGCTAAGTCGCTTCAGTCGTGTCCAACTCTGTATGACCCCAGAGATGGCAGCCCACCAGGCTCCCCCATCCCTGGGATTCTCCAGGCAAGAACACTGGAGTGGGTTGCCATTTCTTTCTCCAATGCATGAAAGTAAAAAGTGAAAGTGAAGTCGCTCAGTCATGTCCCACTCTTAGCAACCCCATGGACTGCAGCCTTCCAGGCTCCTCCGCCCATGGGATTTTCCAGGCAGGAGTACTGGAGTGGGGTGCCATTGCCTTCTCCATCCTGTGGTTTAGGCTATTGTTAATTGTTTTGTATTTGCTACTTGCAGCTTAGTGCATTGGAACTGAAATGAATACCTAGCATTATTTCCAGGTGGAAATTCCCTCTATACTCAACACAAAAATCCCTGTAGTATTTCATTGAGTTCAACACCTTTTGATGTGTACTAATGGGCCACACATGCAACAAACCAAGCAGGTCATGAAGATGACTCCAAGACATGGCTTTGCATTCCAGGGTCTCACCAGGAGGCAGATATGAAACAGATCCTAAAATTCATGTGGAAATGTATGGGAGCCAGTTAAGTCGCTCTCAGTCATGTCTGACTCTTTTGCGACCCCATGGACTGTAGCCCACCAGGCTCCTCCATCCATGGGATTCTCCAGGCAAGAATACTGGGGAGTGGGTTGCCATTTCCTTCTCCAGGGGATCTTCCTGACCCAGGGATCAAACCCATGTCTCCCGAATTGCAGGCAGACGCTTTGACCTCTGAGCCACCAGGGAAGCCCTATGGGACCCAGAATAGCCAAAATAACCTCGAAAAAGAAAGACCAAGTTGGAAGGACACATGCTTAATTCCAGAAGTTACTACAAAGCTATAGTAACTAAGACTGTAATATTGTCATGAAGACAGACATACAGATCAATAGAATAGAATTTAAAGTCCAGAAGTCAACCTACACATCTCCGTGTGCAGGCGTGTGCATGCTCCGTCGTGTCCAACTCTTCGAAACCCCATGGACTGTAGCCTGCCAGGCTCCTCTGTCCTTGGGATTTCCCAGGCAAAAATATTGGAGCAGGTTGCCATTTCCTTCTCCAGTGGATTTCCTTACCCAAGGGAGTGAACCCGAGTCTCCTGCATCTCCTGCACTGGCAGGCAGGTTCTCTACCACTGAGCCACCTGGGAAGCCTGTCATACATGCATGGCCAACTGATTTTCTACCAAAGTACCAAGACAATTCAATGAAGTATGTAAATACTATATAAATAGCTTTAAATACAATGTAAGTGTTACCTAAGTGTTGCCAGTGCATGGCAAATGCAGATTTTACCTTTTGAAACTTTCCAGAGAAAAACTTTTTCCAAAATATTTTTTATCATTGGTCGATTGAATCCATGAATGTAGAAACCTCTGATCTGAGGGTTGATGGTATACTGTTAATATTGCTTACCTGGAGTAGAAATAAGAAGAGAAATAGGATATTAAATCTGTACTGCTTCAGTGATATGTTAATTGTATCATTTCAGAAGAGAAACTTTAAACTGTTAATTTTCGATCTGTACTGTGGAACAGTAAGTACAAATTAGTAATCAAAAAGCGCAAATCAACATTTTCAAGGACATAGGGGTTTAAGGATCTCAAGGTCTAAGTACGGTTGTCTGTTAACCTTCTCACCCACAAGCATTGCTCTGTGTTTTTTAGAAGAGTCCACAGCCATGCTAGTCAACAGCACTTAGAACAACAGCTAGTCAGAGAAAGTTCTACACTTGAAGTGATTTCTAGCTGACAAAAAAAATAAAATCCACAAATGATATTAGCTCAAGGACCTTTTATAGCATGCTTAAGCCCTGGACTTCACACCAGTTATCCAAAACTTCCCCCACCCTCGATTTCTTTTCTTTCTTTTTTTTAACATTAAAGAGAGCTTGTAGGAAGTTCTCTGGTGGTCCAGTGGTTAGGACTCTGAGCTTTCACCACCAAGGGCATAGGTTCAATCCCTGGCTGGGGAACTAAGATCTTACAAATAAATAAAAAGAGTAATTATATATTTTTAAAAGCAAGTTATTACTTAGAAAAGAGAAACTTGTAAAGAAATAAAGGCCAACAAATTAATTTTTTTTCTAAATTAAACAAAAGTTGTTCTCACATTTTTGTCTAATCTCTCTCATGCCTTTGAAATATCAAGTGTGTTCGTATGATCACTTGTTCTATATACTTGTCACTCAACGCTAGACTCTTAAGACCTCATTAACGCTTTGGGTCATGGTGTCTCTAATTTGAATGTGCGTATGAATTACCTGGAAAGGGGCCTTGTTAAGGTGCAGATTGTGATTTCCGTAGGCCTGGGAGAAGGCCTCTCACTGTCCATTTCTCACCCTCAGGCAATGCCTATGATGCTGCTCAGGGACCAACCCCTAAACCAGATGATTTGGTGGAGCAGAACCGTTTCAATACGCAGTGCTTGTCTCGGGGCACTGCAGTAAGATTTTTCTTCTCATTTAGATATAATTCACATATCATAAAATCCATTCTTTTACGGTGTATCATTCAATGTTCTTTTATTATATTTACAGAGTTTTGCAAATATCACCACAACTATTTTAGAACATTTTCATCACCTGAGGAAAAATCCCCATGCCTATCAGCAGACTCTCCCCCGCTACCCCCAAGCCTCCCCCAGCCACTGGCAACCAGGAACCTATCTTCTGTTCCTCCAGATTTGCCATTTTTCTCTGGACTTTACGTGTAAGTGGAATCATGCAATCGTGTGTTGTCTTTTTGTACGTGGCTGCCTTCATTTAGCACGGTGTTTCCAAGGCGTGTCCGCGTTGCAGCAATTGTCAGCACTTTTCTGGCTGGGTGATAGTCCACTGGGTGGCTGACCACGTTGGGTCTATCCGTTCATCCGCTAAGGGACACTCAGCTACTCTCACCTTTTCACTGTCATGAATGCTGTCTCGGCATTTTGCCGGAGTGCAGAGGGGCCCCTGTTGGGTCACAGTCTCTTGCTCATCCAAGAGTTGGTTACTGATACTTTTTTTTCTTTGGCAGCATGTAAGGCATGTGGGATCTTAGTTCTCCAACCAGAGATCAAACCAGCGCCCCCTGCATTGGAAGCCCTGAGGCTAAACCACGGGACCCCAGGGAAATCCCAGGAGTATGACCTATTGTGAACATTTCATTTATGCCCTCCTTCTCCTCTCAATATTCTTATCATATTTTTTCTCTTTTTTAAAAATCAGCCTTAGCTATGCTATTTTGCCTCATAATAAGGATGTTAATAATCTTACAAAATTGCTGTTATTTTCATTTTTAATTATTGATTGATTTCATTTGATTGATTGATTTCATTTAATTGATTGATTGACTTCATGAGTAATATTTGCTAACTTTTAAATATCCCAATCTCAAAACATAATTGATACACTTTTCAAAATTTTTTTGGCACAGAAAACAGGTTTCGATATTAATATTGGTCTTCTCAATTGTGTAAAAGAATGCGAACATTTGTCTAAATATAAGCATTTCTTCGTACACAGAAATTCTCATTTATCTCACATCAGAAATATGGTATATGTCTACTACTTTTTAGTCTATTGCCCTGTTATTTTTATACACAGCACTCTTTTAAAAACACATACCAAACCTGATACTTGGTGTATTTATTTAATTTTAATTTTAATTGGAGAATAATTACTTTACAATATTGTGGCAGTTTCTGCCATACATCAACATGAATCAGCCATAGGTATACACATGTCTTCTCCCTCTTAAACTGCCCTCTCATCTCCCTCCCCATCCCACCCCTCTGGATTGTCACAGAACACCAGCTTTGGCTTCCCTCCATCATATAGCAAATTCCCACAGGCTATTTTACATATGGTACATGTTTCAACACTACTCTCTCAATGTATTTTAAGATATAGAGAGTAACGCAGTTGAGCGAAACTCTGAACATTGAAATTAGTGGTTGAAATTAATGTTGAAAATATTGCAAAGGGGATGAAATTTTCATTACATTCTAGCACTCTTTGGGAATGCTCACTTACGTTGATATTCTGGATCTCCAGTTTTAACACACACACACATACCCTCATGCACACACACACACACACTCTCCTCTTTAGCTGATATACTTCTCTGACCATGGAAAATTAGCACACTCTTTCCTCTGGGCAAAGCTATCAGGTATCACAGGAGAGATATCCTCTCTTGGCCAAATGAAACAGATGAGACTGTAGGCATAATGGTTAACCAGGCTTCACTGTAAAATAGACGAGCTAATTTCTTACTAATTTAAGCACATTACTTTACTGTGTTGACTTACTGCCCTTATCTCTAAAATGAGGACAATAATTTGGCATCGGAGAGTTATTATAAAATATTAAAATCAGTCAGTATTATCCTATCTAAAGTTCTTAGCACAAGCTAAGAAATACATATATTTTAGCTTAAATATTTTTGTTCTTGTTAGTTTTATGTTACTTAAGGAGTGCCCTGGTGGGAAATATGAAGGAAAAGAAGGCAGGAAGGAAAAATAAACACGAGAGGTGATTAAGGGACTAACAGGAGTGGATAATTTACACTTGATACCGGTTGGAACCTAGCTTAGGAAAGTTGATCTGAGGCATATTATGCATGCATGCATGCTAGGTCTCTTCGAGTCTGATTCTCTGCGACCCCATGGACTGTGGCCTGCAGTACTCCTCTGTCCATGGGATTTCCCAGGCAGGAATACTGGAGTGGGCTGCCATGCCCTTCTCCAGGGGATCTTCCCAACCCAGGGATCGAACTCAAACATTGGCAGGCGAGCTCTTTACCACTAGCGCCACCTGGGAAACCCAATGCATATTATAAAGGGCTTCAAAACAGAGCAGCTTTGTTTTTCTTTATTATTATTTATTGACCACTCTGTGTGCAAAGTGGACAGTTTGCAACTTGATTTGATGTATAGAACTTTGCATGCATAAGAATGCACATCTTTCAAATACTCATGGAAGCTTCATGAAAATGGATCAAAGGCAATAAAGAAAAATTAAAATCTGCAAAGTAGAAAAACCGTAAAATGTGAATCATGTTAGTTAACACGTATTATTCTTTTCTTAATCTAAATTTTTAGACTTTCTCTCTTCTTTGTAAATATTGTTTGTAACTAGGTTTTAATTACTATTATTTGTTTTTAAATGTATTTAAATTCAAATTTAGATTAAAATAAATATTTATTTTTTAAAATATTTATTTGGCTGCACCAAGTCTTAGTTGTGGCATGTGGGATCTAGTTCCCTGACCAGCAATCAAATCTGGGCCCCCTGCATTGGGAGCATGGTGTCAAGGCCACTGGGCCACCAGAGAAGTCCCTAAAATGTATTATTTTTTATTTTGAATTTATTTTTTAATTGAAGAATAATTGCTTTACAGAATTGTGTTGGTTTCTGCCAAACATCAACATGAATCAGTCATAGGTATACATATGTCCTCTCCCTATTTATTTAATTTAAAATTTAGTTAATTTCTGCTTTTCATAGCACTCCTACTTTCTAATTTCTGAAGGTTAATTTAGCTCTTCTTTCATAATATCTTGAGTACACTTATTTATTTACTTTTAGTCTTCTTCATTTTGTGTTCCTTCCTTATTTTAAAATAAATTCATTCATAGTGTTAGTTTTCCACTATATACCTTAAACTTGAGAGCTAGTACTAGTTCATTTTTCAAAAATAGGCATCAATTGTAATTTATATTTTTCCTCTTTTTCAGCTAAGGATCCTGTGTGCTTTGTCACTTCCGTCGTGTTCAACTCTGTGACCCCATGGACTGTAGCCCTCCTGGCTCCTTAGTCCATGGGATTCTCCAGGCAAGAGTCCTAGAGTGGGTGGCCATGCCCTTCTCCAGGGGACCTTCCTGACCAGGGTTCAAAACCACATCTCATATGTCTCCTGCACTGGCAGACAGATTCTTTACCACTGATGCCACCTGGGAAACCCTCAGAGAGGAAGTTTCAGATTTCTACTCTTGCACTTATAATAAACTATGGGACTCTGGAAGCTACCTCACCACCCTGACCTTTAGTTTTCTTATACCTAAGTAGGATTAATGATAAGGATCCTCAGTTTAGTTCAGTTGCTCAGTCATGTCCGACTCTTTGTGACCCCATGGACTGCAGCACGCCAGGCTTCCCTGTCCGTCACCAGCTCCTGGAGTTTACTCAGACTCATGTCCCTCAAGTCAATGATGCCATCAAACCATCTCATCCTCTGTTGTTCCCTTCTCCTCCCACCTTCAATCTTTCCCAGCATCAGGGTTTTTTTCTCCAGTGAATCAGTTCTTCACATCAGATGGCCAGAGTATTGGAATTTCAGCTTCCAATGAATATTCAAGACTGATTTCCTTTAGGATAGACTGGTTGGATCTTCTTACTGTTCAAGGGACTCTCAAGAGTCTTCTCCAACACCAGAGTTCAAAAGCGTGAATTCTTTCGTGATCCTAGGGGGTGTTATGAAATTTTTAAAATTGGTTTTTGTTTTTTTTNTGTCAGCGTTAAACCATGTACTTCTCATTGGCCTATGTTATACATAGTCTTCATCAACATCTGTCTCTTAACGCACGAGTCAGTTTAACTGACAAACCGATTTCTAGTTACTAACACCTGAATTCATGATTTTTCTGAAGGGATGAAAAAGAAGGCAGCATAAGCTTTGTTTCGCTGTGGGATTTGCCTGTTGGGGGCTCCAAAGAGACCCACTGCCAGTAATAGTATAATAGCCAACAATTTGTCAAGTGTTTAATCTGTTGCAAGAGCCACAGTCACGAGGGACGAATTGTTCTGATTCCCATTTTAGAGATGGCAAAGCTGAGCACAGACAAGTTAAACAATTTGCCAGCATTTATACATCAGGTAGGTGATGGAGTTGGTGTTCCCCGGGCAGTGCTCTGGCCCCAGGGGCTGGTTCATAATCACAACCTTATCCTGCCTCCAAAGGCAGGTTGTCCCAGAGACAGATGCCAGAGCTCACATACAGGAGCCTTTCGCCCTCTGTGGCAGGAAGTGGAGACTGGTCAGTTGCTGAATGCCCAGCTTGGAAGAAAACAGCACGAAGAGAGGGAAGCTGATTAACTACGAACATGTGTAGACTGTGATAAGACTGCTATTGGGGTCCCGTCAGAGTACTGCCTGGAGGAAAAGGGGTCACGGCTAAGGAATGAAGGTACTCTGGATTCCACAGTGCCCTGCCTCTGGCTCCATCCCCTGTGTCTGGGAAACCTATCTTTTTAAAAGAGGCCCAGCCCTAGTTCCTGGGATAGAAGCTGAAAAGTCTGTCTACGCCTTCACTCTCTTCCCTAGTGGCAGTGATTCTGATGCCTGGCGGCTGTCAGGACAACAGCAGTGAGACAGCTGTCAACGACGATGCTTAACGTCCGGTAGCCGTGGTCCAGGGGCTCGTGGTGGTCACAGCAACACAGGGGATGCAGAGTTGACCAAGGGAGTGGTTCCTGGAGGGCATTTGCCCTGCTGAAGTGTACACAGCTGAAAACTGAATACCGAACATCCCCCACCTTCACGGTCTTCACAGGACTCTGCCATTTGGGTTGACCACCCTCTCTCTGCCCTTCACCTCACTCCTTGAGAGGGACCCCCATTCCCTCCTTCTCTTTGTTTGCTCACCTGCTGAAGACTTGCTTGGGACCTTTCTTCATTCCCAATGGGCTCATCTAAGATATTTTGCTTAAAAAGTTCCTCTTCCCTAGAAGAATTCTCTTTTGATTTTTTGATGGGAGTGGGGGATGAGGGTAGGCCAGTGTTCTTGTTTCTTATCCCTTGAATTCTCAATTTTATGGAACTCTAGTATTAGTAAACCCAAAAGCAATCGTTTGCAAAATTTCCCCCCAGTAGTAGATTTATTTTTTCAAGCAATATCTTATGCAGAATCTCAAGATATGAAACACATTCACTTTAAAAAATTGAGGTGAAATTCACATGACACAAAACTAACCATTTTATTTTATTATTATTATAGTTGATTCACAATGTTGTGTTAATTTAAGGTGTACAGCGAAGTGAGTTACCCATTCTTTTTCAGATGCTGTTCCCATATAGGTTGTTAGAGAATACTGGGCAGAGTTCCCTGTGTTATACAGTAGGTCCTTATTATCTGTTTTCTATACGGTAGGGTATATACATTAATCTGCACAGCACAGGTGGGATCTTAGTTCCCTGACCAGAGATCTTAACCTGCCCACCACCCCCGCAATGGAAGTGCAGCATCTTAACCACTGGAACTCCATGGAAGTCCCTATCTCTGTTTTATAAAAAATTTCTTAGTATCATTTTTATTAGATTCCACATATAAATGGTATCATATATTTGTCTCTGTCTGTCTGACTTCACTCAGTATGATAATCTCTAGGTCATTCATGTTGCTGCAAATGGATTAACCATTTTAAAGTGAGCAATTAAGTGGCATTTGATACATTCACAATGCTGGTATCTGCCTCTCTGGATTTACCTATTCTGGACATTTCATGTCAAAAAAAAAAAATCACATAATATGTGACCTTTTGTGTCTGGCTGCTTTCATTTAACATAGTACTTTCAAGGTTTGTCCAAGTTACAGCATGTATCAGAATTTCATTCCTTTTTACGGCTGAGTAATATTCCACTGTATGAATAGATCTCAACTCGCTTATCCATTGCCTGCTGAAACATACACACTTTGGCTCTGTTTGAACCAGAGGTGGGGCCCTGAGATCTCCCTCCACATCCAGCTTTCCTCTCCAAGGAGGTCCTGATATTCCTCTGAGCTTGTTGACACCTGATCTCCTGGAAACCTTTGATGAAATGCTGACTTGTTTCCCCGGAGGAGTCACACAGTGGGGACAGAAGTAAGGGTTTTCTGCAGAATGAACAAAGAGTCTGCTACTACAAAAAGTATATGCATATTATATGTTAAAATTGTCTGCATTCATGCAAATAAGTGGCTGATTGTTAATCACTGGAATCCGGGGGAGGAAGGAAGCTGCCAAACACAAGGGTCTTCGGAGGCGCCCATCTCTAGCCCCACCCTCGGGCTGCAGAGCCTTCTTCTTGGGCAGACAGGTCTGCCTACCCGCAGTCTGGGCTTTTTACAACTTCACTTGAAACTCAAGCCACGCCTGGGTAAGTACATTCTGCACCCATCATACCATAAACTGGTGCCAGATTGCTGGCGTCATCCTGTTTCCACAGGTTTTCTTTGTCTTTCCATGTTATTTACAGTGGAATTTTCCCAGGTGCAAACAGGAAGCTCTTGGAGCGTTTTCTAGAAGGAAAGGTTTGGCCCTCTCTCTAAACCGTAAGGGCGCAAGAGTGACTCATGGTGCCCCTGCTCCTGGGGCAGGGCAGTCCTGCTCGCCTAGGTGCGGCCAATCAGATCACAGGGGCCAGTGTTGGTTTAGATAAGCCTTTGCTGAAAGGAGCCCAGCTCATGTACAAACGGGGAAAATCCTCCTCGTGAAAGGCCAGCGTCAATGGGCTGGGAAATGCTGATGTCTGTGTATTCACCGGGCAGCTCGCAGGCTCTGCCCAGGTATGGGGTGCAGCTGGTTTGTGTCAGCGTCGTGGGTGGAGACTGTTTGGGCTGCTTGCCCGACGGCTTTAGGTGGGTCAGCGCCTCTGCTTAGACCTCGCCTGATTCTGAATGGAGGAAGAGAAAGTCCATTTGCTGACACGCAGACTTTCCGTGGGCCTCGGCCTCCAAAGTCAACAGACTATCCCCGATCGTAAGTAAATGGGAGAGTGGTACTTCCCCTCCCTGGTCCTGGGGAAGCCCAAAGCGGGGCAGTTCTAGAGGTCACTGGGAGAGACTTCCAGACAGAGTCAGGCTTCCCTCCAGGAGGTTTTGAAATTTATACTGAGCCAGAGGCCGTTTCAAAAGCTAGTTTAAAAAATCTAGGTCAATAGATAAGTAGTGAGAACCTACTTTACAGCACAGGGAACTCTGCACAGTGCTCTGTGGTGACCTACATGGGAAAGAAATCTAGAAAAGAGGAGATAAATGAATATGTCCAGCTGATTCACTTTGCTATAGGGTAGAAACTCACACAACATCATAAAGCAATTGTACTCCAATACAAATTTTAAAAAGTAAAAACCTAATTTAGATGTTCTGATTCTTAAGAAAATTGATTGAATCTTATTTGGTGAATGAATTTGAAAAATTAATGTCACATCGAATCATGTGTAATTCCAGCTGTGTGTGGTTCGTCCTGGCAGGTGCAAGGAAGTTATTTTAATGGAGAAGGGCGCAGTGATTTTAACACTCACCATTGTTTCCTAGCGAGGCATCATTTTGAAAATGAATAGAAAAGATAAACTGAAGTGATTGATTTTAAATAAATGAACATTTTACATTCTATAAGTGAGCATATGCTTCCTTTTTTTGGTCCATCTTATAAACAGCAAATGGCAAAAAAGGATTGAGCAATTACAACTTTTCGACTAAAGAGTTAGGAGGGAGAGAGTGGATCATTACAGTGGTGCCACTCGTAATTTTCTCTGTTTGAGGCATTTATTTAAATTTTTGAAAAGCTTTTTATGTTGGAGTATAGCCAGGTAGCAATGTTGTGATAGTTTCAGGTGGACAGTAAAGGGACTCAGCCAGGCATATACATGTATCCATTCTCTTGGGGGCTTTCTAACTGGACTTGTTCAAAAATTTATATTTTATTTTCCTGGGACTGTTAATTACACATAGTATGGTAGCTTACTCACTCAATGTTGGTTGAATGGCTAAGCAAATCGATGGACACGTTTTATTTTGAGTAAGTTCATCACTGAAGTTTTCTGAAGAAATGCTATGATGACAGCCATCCTGCCATGGAAGAAATCTTGAATCAGAAGGAAGGAGACTGGGGTCTGTTTCCAGCTTTGGCTTTTCCAGCTGGTCTTCGGCAAATGCCTGGCCTTCTCTGCAGCCTGTTTTCCCACTGGATTAAATTGGTGATCTCTAAGGCTCCAGCTCAAAAAGTCTGTAGTTTATTTATTGAAGTATAGTTGATTTAATACAATGATATGGCAGGGCTTCCCTGGGCAGTCCAGTGATTTGAGACTCGGTGTTCCCAATGTTTGATCACTGGTTGGGGAAGTAGGCTCCTGCGTGCCACACGGTGCAGCCAAAAGTAAAAACAAATTAAAAAAAAAAGGACATTTATTTTATTAAGAAAATACAATGTTGCGTTAGTTACTGCTGCATAGCCAAGTGATTCAGATACACACACACATACACACATATATGTTTTTGTTCAGTCGCTAAATTGTGTCTAACTCTTTTGCACCCCATGGACTGTAGCCTGCTAGGCTCTTCTGTCCATGGGATTTCCAAGGCAAGAATACTGGGAATGGGTTGCCATTTTCTTCTCCAGGGGATCTTCCCAACCCAGGGATCGAACCCACATGACCTGCATTGGCAGGCAGGTTTTTACCACTGAGCCACCGGGGAAGGCAATACATACAAATACACATTCTCTTTTAGAATATTATTTTCCATTGTGGTTTATCATAGGATATCAAATATAGGTCTCTGTGCTATAAAATAGGACCTTGTTGTTTTTCTGTTTTATATATAAAAGCTTACCTAGTAGCCATATTGCTGCAAATGGCGTTATTTTATTTTTTTATGACTGAGTAGTATTCCACTGTGTATAAAGCACCACATCTTTACCCACTCATCTGTCAGTGGACACTTAGGTTGCGTCCATGGCTTGGCCATTGTGAACAGTCCTGCATGAACAGGGGGTGCATGTATTGAAAAGTCTGTAATTTTAAAAGCTTCCTGTAACTTGGTTTCTCCACCTGGAAAAGTGAGCAAATAGTCCCACTCCTGCTTCTGTTATGGGGTCTCGGAGCTGGAACTCTGCTGGGTGATGTCAGCAGACATCCTGGGTTTCCTCGTGGGCTGTGTGGGAAGCACCTTCATTGCAACGATGATTAATAAGCGGTGTCATCAAGGGAGCCCGATGCAGCGACTCTGGGTGTCCGGGCAGCAAGCCGCCTTTCATAATTATTTATTCACTGTCTGGCTACAACCACCCATTTCCCTCAGCAAGAAGACCATGCTGCCTTCAGAGAAATACGTGCAGAAGTGAAACTGATTTGCTGAAACAGTGTTTAGAGTAAAAAATATCAAAACCACATGCTCCCGAGGAGCAGTGGATTTCACGCCTGCTAATGTTAGGCACCCAGCTCTGCTGTCCCCGACGGTGGGACCCCAGCCGCGCTCTGGGTTTCCAAACCGAACACAATTGGAAACAGAAAACAGTCTGACAGCGGCGTGCTCTCCTTGGCACACCAGCCCCTTTTGTCACTCCGTTTGTATATATCCGTATATGTGTACCTTGGCGTTAAGTCAGAGACTCAGTAACAAACTCGTCTTTCAGAAGTGTCTGCCAGCCGTGGATGGGAGTTAAACACCAGCCTGTACTGGGAAAGACGGCTGGGTGGCACTTCGCAAAGGAAAGCCCTTCAAATGCAGTTTTCCATGATGTGACTCTTAGAGATAAACACTCCCCATCATCTGGTTTTTAAGTTCCGGGAGATGAGTAGGCAGAAAAAGCCCCAGACCTCCTTCAGTTTTACAGATGTACATACCCTTTCGTTTCTTCCAGTCGGCACTAATCAAATCCGGAGGGACGCTGAGCACCCTGAGTCGCCATGGGCAACGAGAACAGCTCCTCAGGCAACCAGGTGGGTGTCATGGGGTTTCCCCTTTACCTGCGCGAGGCTCTTGAGTGACACCGACTAGACGTTTCCAGCATCTCCTCTCTGCCTGTCTCCTCTCCTCTCTGTATTCGGGTAGGTGTTTCTCATTCCATTTTCAGAAGTTTCGTATTAAGTGTATGTTAGTCACTCAGTCAGCTCAGTCATGTCTGAGTCTTTGCAACCCCGTGGACTGTAGCCCCCCACAGACTCCTCTGTCCATTGGATTCTCCAGGCAAAAATACTGCAGTGGGTTGCTATTTCCTTCTCCAAGGGATCTTCCCAACCCAAGCATTGAACCTGGGTCTCCCGTACTTCGGGCAGATTCTTTACCATCTGAGCTACCAGGGAAGCCCTTTATAGAGTAAATCTAGCCTTGATTTTATAAATTATATAAAAACTATATTTACTTCTTATTCTATGCTTTTAAAATTGACATAGGAGAGTTTGGCACATTTCCCCCCCTGGATTTTGCTCCTCCCCCATCCACTAACCTACAGGGATATATCATAGGTTAAAATAAAATCATTTCCACACCCCCCCACCACAGCCTCCCCAGCCCCCTGCCGCAAAAAAAAAAAAAAAAAAAAAAAAAA
>SJYA01002945.1:753209-798039 GCA_006410615.1 Neotragus moschatus | reverse complement strand
CCACAGCCTCCCCAGCCCCCTGCCCCAAAAAAAAAAAAAAAAAAAAAAAAAAAAAAATTTAAGGTCTGGAAAAAGTTTTAAAATGTATCAATGTTGAGCAGATTAAATGTGAACTATCATTTCCATGTTAGGTAAGGTTTTCAAAATTTAGGAATAGACTTTGCTTAGTTGTATGTAATATTGGGATATTAAAATAAATACAGATTTTATCTTAAATTTGAGAGTTGTAATTCAATGCCCTGGTGAACAAAATTAGGGAAACACTTTCCCATTGATCTGACACACAATGGAAATCTTGGATTAATAGTACAGGGTTTTTTGGATGAGAAAATCGGACCTAAAAGCCACCCTTGGGCAATTCCTTTTCCCTTAGCTTTTTTTCTTCCCTACTATCTTTTCTCAAGCAGGAAAACAGGAATAATCAAAAGAAAAGGTAGGGAGTTTCCTGTTGACCTAGTGGTTAGGATTCTGGGCTTTCACTGCTGTAGCCTAGGTTCAGTCCTTGGTCTGGGAACTGAGATCCTTTAAGCAGAACACACTGCAGCACCACCCCTCCACCCCCACCCTCCGCAAAAAAAATTGTAAAAAGATAATATTTATTTACTTACTTGGCTGTGCTGGGTCCCAGTTGTGTTGCACAGGATCTTTAGTTGTGACATGCCAACTCTTAGTTGGGCATGTTAACTCCTAGTGGGATCTAGCTTCTAGAACAGAAATCGAACCCGGACCCCCTGAATTGGGAGCACAGAGTCTCTGGCACTGGATCACCCGGGAAGTCCCTAAAAAGAGAAATGAAAAGGTAGCCAACTTCTAAAGCCAACTTCTACCTTCTCTGCCCCTAAAGGTAGTCTTTAGGGGCAGAGAAGAAACAGTGATGATGTTAAATGGCTGGAGGGGGGCAATGGGGAGAGATGGGGACTGTAGCAAACAGGGGCTTCTGTTCCATTGTCTAAAAGAGAGCGCTGCCATGAACTCCAGCAGCGGTTGCCAAGTGGGAATGTGGGCCCAGTGTTACAAGGGCTTCCTGTGCCTTCAAGAGAAGGCAGAAACCTGTGTTTTTTTCTAAAAATCTTGCAGTTTTTAAAATTAAACTTTTTTGTTGTTGAGAGAGGGGTGGATTGACATGCTGTTGTAAGATATAACACAAAGAGGCACTTCCCTGGTGGTCCAGTGGTTAAGACTCCACCTTCCAGTTGCAGGGGGGTACAGGTTTGATCCTTGGTTGAGGAGCCAAGATCCCACATGCCTGGTGACCAAAAGACCAAAACGGAAAGCAGAAAAAATATTGTGACAAATTCAATAACAACTTTTAAAAAAGAGTTCCACATTAAAAAAAAAAAAAATCTTAAAAAAAATTTTTTTATAAAAGAAGTAATACAGAGAGATCCCAGGTACCCCTTTACCTAGTTTACCCCAAGGGCAATATTTTATAAAACTAGAGTACAGACTCACAAGCCAGATACTGACATTGCCACCATCTAGATACAGAATATTTCCAGAGGCAGAATTTCTTTTGTTACCCTTAGAACACGCCCCCCCCACCCAGGGCCCTATTCCTAACCTTTGGCAATTTCTAATTTGTTCTCTATCTCTATAGAGATGAGCTAGAAAATGTTATGCAGTGTTACATAAGAGGAACCTCACAGTAGGTGACCTTCTGGAATTGGCTTTTTTCACTCAGCATGATTTCCTGGAGATCCATCCAGATTGTTGTGTACATCAGTAGTTCATTCTTTTTTATTGCTGGGTAGCATTCCCTGCTACTGTTCACTGAACCATCATTTAGTGAAGGACATCTGGGCTGTTTCTAGTTTGGGGCTACTACAAAGAAAGCTGTTATGGACATTTGTAGACAGGTTTTTTTTTTTTTTTTTGGTGAACATAAGTTTTCATTTCTCGGACATAAAGCCCAAGCTTGCAGCTGCTTGGTCATGTGGTAATTGCATGCATAGTTTTATAAAGAGCCACCAAACCATCTACCAGAACCCCTGAATCCCTTTACCTTCCCACCAGCAGTGTCTGTGTGAGCCAGTTTCTCTGCATTCTGGCCATCGACTGGTATTGTCCCTGTTTGGTGTTGACGTTCTGNCCCAAGCTTGCAGCTGCTTGGTCATGTGGTAATTGCATGCATAGTTTTATAAAGAGCCACCAAACCATCTACCAGAACCCCTGAATCCCTTTACCTTCCCACCAGCAGTGTCTGTGTGAGCCAGTTTCTCTGCATTCTGGCCATCGACTGGTATTGTCCCTGTTTGGTGTTGACGTTCTGATGTGTCTGTTGTGATATCTCATTATGCTTTTAATTTGCTTTTCCCTGATGACGGATGATGTTGAACATCTTTTACGCGCTTATTACCATCTGTTTATTCACTTTGGTGAAATATCTGTGTCTTTTGCCCATTTCCTCACTGGATTTTTCTTACTGTGGAGTTTTGAGAATTTTTATAATGTCTAGATAACTGATCCTTTTTCAGATTGTGGTTTGCAGATATTTTCTCCTATTGGTAGCTTGTCTTTTCATCCTCTTACCAAGTTCTCTTACGGAGAAGCTTTTAAGAAGTACAATAGATCAGTTTTTCCTTTTATAGTTAGTGCTTTTGCTATCTTCCGTAAGCTGAGAAGAATTTCTACTTGAATATAGACAGTTAAAGTAGCTTATATTTTCTCTCCATTACCTATACTAAACCTCGCTGTCCAGAATTGAAGGCTGGTTAATTTATAATAGATACATAGAAATGGAAATGGTGGAGCAAAAGAAGGG
The DNA here is from genome assembly GCA_006410615.1 of Neotragus moschatus. Lineage (NCBI taxonomy): Eukaryota > Metazoa > Chordata > Mammalia > Artiodactyla > Bovidae > Neotragus > Neotragus moschatus. The sequence continues at coordinate 795,278 of SJYA01002945.1, read as the reverse complement.
TATTTTTGAAAGGTTCTTGCTATATATTAATAGCTATACTTGTAGCTGTGTCTCTATACAAAGCACCTTCTGGAAAGATGATGACAATTTATATGTCTCTCAACAGGATATGAAGGCCCATCTCACTGTATTCCTGCAAGCAGCGACTATTTTAGTGTCTTAGATTGTTATTGATTAGGGATAAAAATGTTCATAGGTTTAAAGACTCTTCACCCACACTTCTCATCTCCTGGCAGCTCCCAACCCCAGGCTCCCTCCCCACAGCCTACCTTTCTGGAGCAGACGGGAGATGTTTTTCTGGCACCTGAATTTTTTTACATTTCCGACCTCAGCCAAGCGTGACCCAATGGAGCATCATGGGTTGCCTTTAGGACTCCAGGATCAGAACAAGGCTTGCCTTCCTGGGAGAAACAAATGGAAATTAAGCACAAGTACATTTGGCTTCAGAGTTCAGGGTCCCCCATGGGGCAGAAACTCCAGCCCCATCTTTCCACCATCTCCTGGATGCCTCTGTGTGGATGACTCCTCGGCTTCCTTCCTTGGTCCTCCCCTCTCCATTCTCTCTCTTGGGTACCATGACCTATCCTATCTTCAAGACAGAAACCTGGGAATCACCTTTAACTCCACCCATTCCCATTCTCTGTCTTTAATACATCACCCTATGACTGATTGATTGACTAGTGGACTGGTTGTTGAGTTTTCCAGATTTCTGTTTAGTCAGGACTGTTTTGGGTTGTGAGAGACAGAAGCCCATCTCCAGCGGCCACATGCAGAGAAGGGACTCATCTGTCCTAGAGAACCGAGAAGTCCTCAGAGGGTCTAGCTGCAGTGGTCACTGGGCTTCAAAAGATGTCGCTGGCGATCTCACCTCTCTGGATTTTGCTCTGCTTTCCTCTCTGACACCCTAGTCCTCAGGGAGGTGCCCCCAGCTCTATAGGCCACTCCACGCTTCTTCCAGCTAATGGTCCAGCCTCTGATCAGCTTTCTCTAAGGAATCTGATGGGCCCTGATCTGTCATGTGCCCTCTCCAGCTGGAGTCAATCACTGTGTCCTGGAAGGTAGAACAGCCTAAATCATGTCCCCATGCCTGATGGGGAAAGGTGGCTCCAGGGCAATGACAGTCCCATCAGTGTAGCTTAGAGCACTTTCTCAAAAGACAAAAAAGACATAGATCTGTGTGTTAGAATACACATGTGTACACACACACATACCTATATATCATATAGATACACGTATAGGTGTACATGTATATATGTGTCTCATGTATATGTGTATCATACATACATGTGTGTGTGCATATACATACATATCATGAATATCATACATCCATATAGTACGTGTTAGAAGTCCTGCCTTCCAACACCCTTTTTCCTCTCCATTCCTGTCATCACAGCTCTCTATCCTCATAACTGGGTCCCTGCAAACACCTCAAAACTAGTTCCTCTGCCTCCACACCCTCTCCCATCCCACCCTTGCTCCCAGTCCTCTCTCTCCGAAGCTTTTTCTCTGCGAAGATGCACTTGGAGGTGCCTGTATCCTGCTTACAAGTGACCTCCTGGAGGGAAAGAGCCAGGTCCGGATGAACCTCTCTTCACAGATTAAGGACCGGGCATTGAGAACCCGCAGCACTACCAGTACAGTGGATGAGAGATGGGTCTCCCTAATCCTGCCTAGTCCTTGCCTTCTTCAAACACCCTCGGGCTGCAGGTCCTTCTTTTGACTAACTTCCCCTGGGTAGCGGTGGGCAAGGTGGGAGCACCTCCAGCAAGTTAGGGTCTCTCTCTGGTTCTTGGGAGGATTACCATTCACTGTGGCCCCATCCTAACAGCAAGACACTTTGCTTTCAGCAAGAGGACTCTGGCTTGAGTAACGTCATCCTGTGGCCTCCAAACCCTGAGCCTCTGCAGGTACTGAGAGACTGCTCTGTACGGTTTGCTGTCAGACCCCTTCCTAACCTCTAACTGGTTGCAGGCGTTTCGCGTGCTGTGTTTGTTTGCAGTTTTAGTTTTTCTCCTCCTCTTCCTTCTCCCATTGCCTCCTCCTGCCACCTCAAATAAGTGATAAAACAGTAGGTATCTGCAATATATGTTTGGATTTTTAAAACTAACATTTTGGTGTGTCTGTCAAACATCTGGGCTTCCCTGGTGGCTCAGTGGTAAAGAACCTGCCTGCCAATGCAGGAGACGTGGGTTTGATCCCTGGGTCAGGAAGATCCCCTGGAGGAGGAAGTGGCAACCCACTCCAGTATTCTTGCCTGGGAAATAGCATGGACAGGGGAGCCTCACGGGCTACCGTCCATGGGGTCGCGAAGGAGTCGGACACGACTTAGCAGTTAAACAACACCCAAGATCTGGCTTAGCTGCTGTGCTATGAGATGCTGAGTATGGCTTATGTTCTCAAGGTAACAAACTGCCAATACTGACCCTTCCAAACATTCCTGCTTTGATTTCCTTTATCCTGGAGGGAGGCTGAGTATGGGGTGGTGGCCGCCCTTTGCCACCAGTGGGCAAAGCTGGTTTTTCCTAAGGAATGTTGCTTTCCCAAGCGCCCTCAGTGTGGGTGAGCATCATGCAGCTGGCTGAGTCCCCTTGTTTGAGCTCTTCCCGAAGTGCTTGCCATCCACTGGGAAGGAGGGCAAATTTGGGGCTTTGCCTCCCTTTCACGGAGATTTTTCCTGGAGACAATGTCAAGGTAGGTGTGTGCTTATGGGTGTGGTCAGTGTGAGGTGATAAAATGTAGCCTGCTGTGACATCCCACACCCGGGGCTGGCGTGTTAGTCACCCACGTGCTGAGTGCCTTGCCTTAAGGAAAGAGTAGCTCCACCCACCAAGTGTGGCTTCCAGAAGCTCTGCTTGGTGCTGTTGATGAAAATAATCAATAATAAGAAAACAGTTTTCTTTGAGCCAAATTTAGGACTAGCCCAGAATCCCAGCTTCCCAGATTACTCTGAGAAACTGCCCCTGAGAGTTTTCAGAGGAGGAATGACTTGAACTGATTAGATATATATTTTTTAATTTTAAAAAATTTATTTATTTATTTGGCTGCACTGAGGGATCTTCAGAGAAGGCAATGGCACCCCACGCCAGTACTCTTGCCTGGAAAATCCCACGGATGGAGGAGCCTGGTAGGCTGCAGTCCATGGGGTTGCTAAGAGTTGGACACGACTGAGCAACTTCGCTTTCACTTTTCACTTTCATGCATTGGAGAAGGAAATGACAACCCACTCCAGTGTTCTTGCCTGGAGAATCCCAGGGACGGGGGAGCCTGGTGGGCTGCCGACTATGGGGTCGCACAGAGTCGGACACGACTGAAGTGACTTAGCAGCTTAGCAGAGGAATCTTAGTTTTGGCATGAGAACCCTTACTTGCAGCATGTGGGATCTAGTTCCCTGACCAGGGATTGAACTCAGGCCCCCCACCTTGGACGACCAGTGTTGGAGATTAAAAAGAAAGTTGTGGTTGCTATGTTGGGCATGGTCTTTAGGGGGCAGAAGGCAGGAGTAGAGAAGGGGCATTGATTAAGAGGTTATCTAGAGGTCAAAAAGATAGATGATTATGGTCTGGAATGCGGTATCAGGGAAGAGGATTCCTGGATGGGGATCTATTTTGAAGGCAGAGAGAAATGCTTAATGAGGGATTGAACCTAGGGGGTGGGGGAAAGAGTAGAACCGAGAAAGAGCCCTAGGTGTTGGGCCTGAGCCTTTGGGTAGAGGGGAATGTCATTTCCTTTTTTTTTTTTTTAATGTCATTTCCTTAGATGGAGAGGATAGGAGGAGAAGAAGTTTTAGGGAGAAGGGAGAAAATCAAAGGTTCTGGTCTGGCATAAAATCTGAATGCCTATTGGGAGCTACAGTGAAGAGATCCGGTGGGCATTTGGATACACAAGAGATGGGGCCTGAGATGTATATTTCAGTCATCAGCACAGGTATTTAAATCCATCCGACTGGATCTCTGTCCATCGATTCTCCAGGCAAGAGTAACGGAGTGGGTTTCCATTTCCTCCCCCAGGAGATCTTCCTGACCTGGGGTGAAACCCAAGTCTCCTGTGTCTCTTGCATGGCAGGTGGATTCTGTACCAGTTGAGTCACCGGGGAAGGCCACTGGGAGAGAGTGAGGGACTTGATTAATTGGCGATGCTCCAACATTTAGACATAAGCCCAGGGGGGAGTGGGAGAACCAGGGTGGGGGGGATTTTTGAAGGCGTTGAAGCTGGTTCAACACAAAGGAAAATGAGGGACCTAAGCGATCATGAGTGTCAAGGAACAGACAGGGTATCGTGGCATCAGATGCTGCTGACAAACAAGGCGCAGACACCTGTCCACTGAGTTGATGATGTGGGGCCATATAAGGAAAGTCTCATGTTGCCCTGCAGGTCCTTGACAGGCACAGGTCCAGCGAGGACAGGGATGCGGGTTGCAGGGGGGAGATCTGATGCAGGAATTGGGAGTGGAAAGAGGTGTGTAGGTCATCCAAGAGGTTTTCCTAAGAAAAGGAGCAGAATATTGGGGCAGTAGCTAGTGGAGAAAGTTGCCTGGAAGCTTTAATTAAAGACGGAAGATACTGGATGCCCTTGTTCCAGTGGGCTTGTGGAAGAGAGACAGGAACCAGCGGAGGACGAATGAGAGAGGTCAACGGAAAGAAGGCTGACCTTGAATGTTTGGGAGGGAATGGGGCTGGAGCAGAAGTGGGCTTAGAGGAGAGACATTTCCACCACTGTGGACAGGGGAGAGAGGACAAAAGCAGATACAGCTGGGATGACTGATAAAGGTGCAGGGAAAGGAGTGCATGTGGGAGGTGTGGAGATGCGGACAGAGGAGGCAGGAGGTGTACTAAGCATGGAAGCTAGGGGGATAACAGGTACCTGGGGAGACTGGACCTTCACATAGTCACTGAGGGAAGCTGGGTACGAGCCATGGTAGGACCTCTCTTCATAGTCTCTTGGCAGTAGGCCAGCAAATTAGCTTAATGATTTTTTGCTACTGGCATTTTTTGGAAGCAACTGATGTGTCAAATTAATTATTCACCGTTTTACCTTAAGAAGTCAAGTTTAATAACATTACAATTGTCCTATATCTAGAATCTGCCAAAGAGCATAGTAATTTCTTCCTTCATCAGCACAAACACTCTTCAAACTCTGAAATTTAGTCGTGTGGCCTTAGTTTCTTGTCTGTATTCCCAAGGGAAGAGAGGCCATCAGTGAGGAAATCCACACACGCAGACTGGACCAACTCCATCCATCTATTGAAGGTTCCTTAGTGACTGAGGCCTTTTGACCTTGGAGGAGACTCAGCCCCTCCTGGATGCCTGTTTCTGCATGCTGAGCCCTACTTGTTNCCTGAAAGCGACCTCAGGACAGTGGCTTCAGATTCTCTGACATCCACGGAGCAGAGGACCAGGAGAACACGAGAATCTGTACTATGCGAGGCACCCCAGGGCATGCTTCCACAGGCTGAGGTCAGCTGTGGCTCAGGCACTGTGTGATTGTTATTTTGCTTCTAGGTAAATGGCCACTAAGTATCTGCATGGGCTTCCCTGGTGGCTCAGATGGTAAAGGATCTGCTTGCCAGGGCAGGAGAGGAGGGTTCGATCTCTGGTTTGGGAATATCCCCTGGAGAGGAAATAGCAACGCACTCCAATATTCTTGCCTGGGAAATCCCATAGACAGAAGAGCCTGGTGGGCTCCTGTTCTTGGCGTTGCAAAGAATCAGGCGTGACTTAGTGAATGAGCATGCCCACAGGCACACAAGAATGTGCGTATGTTGTGTAAATCTCCAAATGCCTGGGATCCCAAGTTCAGCTTGGAGGGAGTCTATTTCCAGAGGAATCCAGGGTACTCAGCATTATGATGGCATTGGCAGAAGAGCATCTTCTAATAGTCTACTGAAGTGGGCACCTGGGATGATTTAAGTGTGCTTAAAGAGAAATAAACTGAACAAAGACAATTAAATACCATGAATGCAATGCCGGTAACAGTGAAGCGAGTTTGTTTGCTGTGACGTCTGATGGCCCAGCCCAGAGGGTTGGTGCTGATTTTTGCTGGAGTAATTATTAAAGTCTGTGAACTGCATGGCTCCAGGTTTGGCTGGATGCCGCTTCTGAAGAATAGGATTAACTGTTTTAGCTCCAAGCTGAGAAAGGCACTGGGGTGCCTAGTGAATGAGTTCTGGATCAGTTTCTTCTTTATAATTACAACTAACATATATGAGTGTCTACTTTGATCTAGCCTTGTACCTTGTGCTTCACATGTATTATTTTATTTAACCTTCGAAACAACCCTGTAAATATGGTCCCTCTTTTCCAGATATGATACTAGAGACAGAGAAGACTTACGGCTAAATATACACTATAGTTTGACTTTGAACCACTGCACCTGGCTTCCTGCACCCTTGTTCCTTTTTCTTCTATTTTTATTGGAGTATAGTTGCTTTCTTGAACCCTTATTATTTTTTAAATTTATTTATTTTTAATTGGGGGTTTCCCTTGTGGCTCTCACCTGCAGTGTGGGAGACCTGGGTTGGGTCCCTGGGTTGGGAGGATCCCCTGCAGAAGGTAATTGGAGGATAATTGCTTTTCAATATTGCCTTGGTTTCTGCCATATACCAGCATGAATCGGCCATAGGTATGTATATGTCCCCTCCCTCTTGAACCTCCCTCCCACCTCCCACCCCATCCCACCCCTCTACATTATCACAGAGCACCAGATTTGAGCTCCTTGTGTCATACAGCAAATTCCCTGCTGCTGCTGCTGCTAAGTCACTTCAGTCTTGTCCGACTCTGTGCGACCCCATAGATGGCAACCCACCAGGCTCCCCCATCCCTGGGATTCTCCAGGCAAGAACACTGGAGTCGGTTGCCATTTCCTTCTCCAATGCGTGAAAGTGAAAAGTGAAAGTGAATTCCCTCAGTCAGGTCTGACTCTTCGCGACCCCGTGGACTGCAGCCCACCAGGCTCCTCCATCCATGGGATTTTCCAGGCAAGAGTACTGGAGTGGGGTGCCATCGCCTTGTCCGACAGCAAATTCCCGCTGGCTCTCTATTTGACATATGGTGATGTCTATGTTTCAACGCTCTTCTCTCAGTTCACCCCGTCCTCTGCTTCCTCCACCGTGTCCGCATCTGCTCACTATGTCTGCATTTCTGTTGCTGCTCTGCATATAGGTTCGTCAGTTCCACCTTTCTAGATTCCTTATATATGAGTTAATCTAAAATAGTTGTTTTTCTCTTTCTAACTTACTTCACTCTGTATAATAGGCTCTAGGTTCATCCACCTCTTTAGAACTGACTCAAATGCATTACTTTTAATGGCCAAATAATATTCCATTGTATATATGTACCAAACTTCTTTATTCATTCATCTGTCGATGGCCATCTAGGCTGCTCCCATGTCCTAGCTAGTATAAACAGTGCTGCAATGAACACGGGGTGCATGTGTCTTTTTCAGTTATGGTTTCCTCAGGGTATATGTCCAGTAGTAGGATTGCTGGGTCACCAGTTCAGTTCAGTCACTCAGTTGTGTCAGACTCTTTGTGACTCCATGGACTGCAGCGTGCCAGGCTTCCCTGTCCATCACCAACTCATGGAGCTTGCTCAAACTCATGTCCATCAAGTTGGTGATGCCATCCAACCATCTCATCCTCTGTCATCCCTTGCTCCTCCTGCTTTCAGTCTATCCCCAAATCAGAGTCTTTTCCAATGAGTCAGTTCTTCAAATCAGGTGGCCAAAGTATTGGAGTTTCAGCTTCAGCATCAGTCCTTCCAATGAACACCCAGGACTGGTCTCCTTTAGGATGGACTGGTGGATCTCCTTGCAGTCCAAGGGACTCTCAAGAGNGGATCCCCTGCAGAAGGTAATTGGAGGATAATTGCTTTTCAATATTGCCTTGGTTTCTGCCATATACCAGCATGAATCGGCCATAGGTATGTATATGTCCCCTCCCTCTTGAACCTCCCTCCCACCTCCCACCCCATCCCACCCCTCTACATTATCACAGAGCACCAGATTTGAGCTCCTTGTGTCATACAGCAAATTCCCTGCTGCTGCTGCTGCTAAGTCACTTCAGTCTTGTCCGACTCTGTGCGACCCCATAGATGGCAACCCACCAGGCTCCCCCATCCCTGGGATTCTCCAGGCAAGAACACTGGAGTCGGTTGCCATTTCCTTCTCCAATGCGTGAAAGTGAAAAGTGAAAGTGAATTCCCTCAGTCAGGTCTGACTCTTCGCGACCCCGTGGACTGCAGCCCACCAGGCTCCTCCATCCATGGGATTTTCCAGGCAAGAGTACTGGAGTGGGGTGCCATCGCCTTGTCCGACAGCAAATTCCCGCTGGCTCTCTATTTGACATATGGTGATGTCTATGTTTCAACGCTCTTCTCTCAGTTCACCCCGTCCTCTGCTTCCTCCACCGTGTCCGCATCTGCTCACTATGTCTGCATTTCTGTTGCTGCTCTGCATATAGGTTCGTCAGTTCCACCTTTCTAGATTCCTTATATATGAGTTAATCTAAAATAGTTGTTTTTCTCTTTCTAACTTACTTCACTCTGTATAATAGGCTCTAGGTTCATCCACCTCTTTAGAACTGACTCAAATGCATTACTTTTAATGGCCAAATAATATTCCATTGTATATATGTACCAAACTTCTTTATTCATTCATCTGTCGATGGCCATCTAGGCTGCTCCCATGTCCTAGCTAGTATAAACAGTGCTGCAATGAACACGGGGTGCATGTGTCTTTTTCAGTTATGGTTTCCTCAGGGTATATGTCCAGTAGTAGGATTGCTGGGTCACCAGTTCAGTTCAGTCACTCAGTTGTGTCAGACTCTTTGTGACTCCATGGACTGCAGCGTGCCAGGCTTCCCTGTCCATCACCAACTCATGGAGCTTGCTCAAACTCATGTCCATCAAGTTGGTGATGCCATCCAACCATCTCATCCTCTGTCATCCCTTGCTCCTCCTGCTTTCAGTCTATCCCCAAATCAGAGTCTTTTCCAATGAGTCAGTTCTTCAAATCAGGTGGCCAAAGTATTGGAGTTTCAGCTTCAGCATCAGTCCTTCCAATGAACACCCAGGACTGGTCTCCTTTAGGATGGACTGGTGGATCTCCTTGCAGTCCAAGGGACTCTCAAGAGTCTTCTCCCACACCACAGTTCAAAAGCATCAATTCTTTGGCGCTCAGCCTTCTATATGGTCCAACTCTCACATCCATACATGACTACTGGAAAAACTGTAGCTTTGATTATACAGATCTTAGTCCACAAGGTAATGTCTGTGCTTTTTAATATGTCATTTAGGTTTGTCATAGCTTTCTTTCCAAGGAACAAGCATCTTTTAATTTCATGGCTGCAATCACCATCTGCAGTGATTTTTGGAGCCCAAGAAAATAAAGTCAGCCACTGTTTCCCCATCTGTTTGCCATGAAGTGATGGGACCAGATGCCGTGATCTTAGTTTTTTGGATGCTGGGCCATGTGGTAGTTTTATTCCTAGTTTTTAAAGGAATCCCCATACTGTTTTCCACAGTGGCTGTATCAATTTACATTCCCACCAACAGTTGCACCCTTATTCTTGAATCAAGCGTCATGCTTCTTTAGCACGAAAATGAATAGATGTATTGAAGAAATCATAGAGGAGCAAAAAATAAGATTTATATATGCATTTCAAGTGCAATCATGTAAAAAAATATCACAGGATGTTACAGTTCATCTGACAACCCCAATTCTGAATAAAGTGACTCTGTTCCATTTGGACAGTTTTTTTTTTGTTTTTTTTTTCAGTATTGACAAAGTTCACTCGTCACTCACTTGGGGCAGGGAGGTCAGGGATTGGGGTGAAATGATTTGGGTTTTCTGACCTTATGTATCTCTCTTTAAATCACATTGATACTAAAATATTAAGCACAGACAAGATGTTAATACTGAGCAGTTTTTGAAGTCTCAAAGATTTTCCTTTCCCCTCAGACTCCAGATGCTGAACTTGTGAACTCCGGCATCTTTGAGGTTCCTGGGTCCTTTGGGGAATAATTCCTACCACTTTTGGTGCCAACAATTTTGAGGAAGGGAAGGCAGATATTATTCATGGACTGTTCTCTCTCGTTCATTCACTAAACTGTAAGTTCCGTGAGAGTAGGAACCATGACTCTTGTTCTAATTAAACGTTTTATTTGGAAATATTTTCAGATTTACAGAAAAATGGCAAAGAGGATAGAATTCCCCTACTGTTTCCCTCAACTTCCCCTAAAGTTAGTATCTTACACCATATCTTTTAAAATATATATATATATTTATAATACATCTATCTTTTAAACATTTATTTATTTTCGGTTGCACGGGGTCTTCTTTGTTGCACACAGATTTTTCTCTAGCTGTGGCAAGCAGAGGGTCCTCGCTATTTGTACTTGTGCGCAACAAGCCCCTGCAAGGGGCTTGTCTCTGTGGGGGCTTCTCTTGCAAAGCCCAGGCTCCAGGGCGTGTGGGCTTCAGTAGTTGTGACACGTGGGCTTAGTTGCCCTGCAGCCTGTGGAATCTTCCAGGACCAGGGATCAAACCCATATCCCCGCATTGACAGGCGGCTTCTTAACCACTGGACCACCAGGGAGGTCCATGCCTTATCTTTTAAAATTTTCTGTATCAACCTGAAGTCTAGACTCAGCCCTTCCTGAACATGAGACGGAATCACCCAAACTCCCACACACACTCGATTCTCTTTATTTTCTCCACCTTCTCAGGGTAGAGTGGGGCTTCCAACCCAGCTCTATCTGACTCCAAAGCTTGTTCGTTTATCCTACCATGTCACACCATGTTTCATGAGAAAGCGTTCCATTTAGGGAAGCCTAAAATTCCACCTGGGGGCCTCCCCGTTCTTGGCTTGACAGGGAGAGAGGGAGGTGGCGAAATGGTTGGGGTGATCTAGCAGAACCGGTCTAAGCCTCTGCCCTCGCCTGACAGGGAGGATGGGCGGCCCACTGGCCCTAGCGCAGAACATGTGTTCCCCTCCATATGTGGCAGCCTGGCAGTTGTTTCTGAAATCTGATTCCTAGTGCCATGGGGATGACCTTTGGTCTACTTCCCAGCATTCACCTGCAGTCACGCTGCTCCCCAGAAGCTCATTGCAAGAGTGGGCGACTTGGCAAGACACCCTGGTCATGATCTAACTGTGTTAATTAAACCTCTTTATTGGCATGACCAGTAAGCTGTGGTCCAGAGAGGTGGAGCATATTTGAGAGGTAAGGTCAGGGGAATTTTTCTCTTTTAGCAGGGAAGCACTTTAGCTTTGGATAAAGTGTATTTTTTAGGACTGGAAAGTTGTGACTGTTTGAAGACTGCTTTTAAATAAACCCAGAGCTCTGGAGTATTCCTGAGCCAAAGAAAGGCTGTTTGTTTACTCAAGCAATGGCAGCAAAGGAAAGATTTGAAGAAGCAACCTGACAAGTCTGTTTGCCATGTGGAACATTGCCAGGTTTTTTTTTTTTTTTGCGCCAGCCTGCTGTTTGGAAGTGTAAGGGGTAACTTTAGAAACATATCCTGTTTTGTAGTGACACCTGTTGACACGGCAGACCCCTAGGAATCCTGTAAGCAACAGGGCTTAGAACTATTGCTAGGATGGGGAGACTGGATGGGGAGACTGGATGGGGAGCGGTGGGGGTGGGGAGGCGGAGGGAGGGGGGAGGAAGAGCTCAGAGGCACTGAGGGAAATGAGGCGGAAGTGGGAGCTCCACGGACCGAGTGGAGCCCCTTGATTTGCAGAGTGGCTAGCAGACTAAACAGAAATGATCTATTTTTCATACGCTCAACAAGTATTTCTGGAATGCCTCTCCGTGCCAGGGGACCATTCTGGGCATTGACTCCAGGCCTCTGTACCACAGTGTTCATAGATGTCCAGTTGGTTTAGTTTGTTGGAGCGTGGCAGGAAGATGATGGGAGTCATAGGCAACTATTTCCACCGCCCGGGGAGGCAGCATAAGGCAGGGGGTCAAGGGCGCCAAACCATCTGAATCCAAGTCCTGGCTTCACCGCTTCCAGACCGTGTGATTTGGGGCAAGTGGCTTAACCTCTCTGTGGTAAGTAATCTTAGTGGTAAATAGGGTTGTTTTAAGAACTGAATGAGTTCAAATATGTTACGCACTTTAAGAAAGTAGTATAGGCTACCCCGGTTGTCCACCTTCTGAAGAGCATTTCTAGGAAAGCTTTTGGAAGTTGATACGGCTTAACGCAAAGAAGTGATTACCTTAGGACATCTCTTGCTGGTAGGTGCACAGACTAAGCTGGATAAAGCCCAGGTGCTCACAGACACAGTTCAGAGACACGGTGGCGTGATGCTGGGATGCTGAGTGTGGCTCCCAGGGAAGGCGCGCGGCATGTGGGCTTTAGCAGTTTCGGCACGTGGACTCAGTAGTTGTGGTGCGTGGGTTTCGGGAAAACATGTACAGGTCTTTTGTAAAAGAGAAGTGATGTAAAGCAAGCTTGAAAAGTCAGTGGAGCCCTGTGTGTGGGACATAGAATGTGTTCATGATAATGTCTGCTCTGATTATTATACCAAAAAATATGCAGTGTAGGCAATGGGTGTTATTATTGTGGAAAGAGTATTGGACTACAAGGCAGGAGACCTGGCAAAAGTTCCTTAACCTTTTGTTTCTGAGAAGTGGAGAACAGTATTTTACCTGCCTGCTTAGCACACAGGGAGTTTTATAAGAATCAGAGGATGTGAAATAACTTTGTCCAGTCCAATGTGCTGTCCCCGCAGGTAGAACAACTGCCTTTATTTTGACTCCAACCAGGTCTGTTTTCGCTGGAGAGAACTGCTGTTCTTCTTACGGATTTGCTTTCTATTAGGAGAACAGGTGGGGCTGAAAAGTGATAAAGGTCTACCCTATTTTCTTCTCTGAAGACAAATCTGAGGCCTTGTCATATTTCCTTTGCTGGAGGAAATTCGGCACGTGGTCCCCTCCCCACCTTTGGTGAGAGCAGAGCTCTGCTTCCTGATTCCATCTGTTGTTTGCATCTGTCTGAGCTGTTAGACACATCAATGTCTTTCCAGAATTGCTTTAAATTACCCTTGATCATGGAATAAAGAGCAGGAGATTTATCTGTTCAATTATTTGCAGATAATGTGGTGATTGAAAGGGAAGCCTGGCTGCAGAAGGTATTTGGAGCTGAGACCTGTATGACAGTTAGACAAGCAGGAATTGGGTTAACGTTTTAAAAATTCAGGACCCTGATATGAAAATGTCACTCACTCTGGATTATGATTCTGGAGTCATCACAGTAAAAATTGTAAAGCAGGCACCCAAAGGTAGTAAGATGGTATAAAGAGCCTTCTTCCGAAGAGTCAGGGACACTTTGGAGTTGGAATTTACTGTGACTGGAGGTTTGTATTGTGCTGATACTGCTCTAGAGAGTGATTTCTGTCCGGGACTCACAGAGCAGAAGACGGAGGTCCACAGGACGGAGCAGGGAATGGGTCAGCCAGCATGGAGGTCAGGCCAGCCTGGGGTCCACAGTTCCCCTCTTAGGTGAGAATCGACCCCAGCTCCCCGCCTCCACTGGGATGCCTCTCCCTGGCTTTGGGATCAGAGGATCAGGTCCACCAGACTCCCCTGCTGTGTGATCCTGGCCAGATACACAACCTCTTCAAACCCCTGTTCTAAGACAGAGACACGAGTGCTGATAATAGCTCAAAATACTTCAATTTTTTGGCTGGAGTGGCTTCATGTAGAAATTTGAGTAATGGGATGATAAATCAAAAATAGGCCCATAAGAAGATTTGCCAGTAATATTTTATTTCCCGTGGGAGTGGGGTCACTTTACAGTGCTGTGCTGTTTCTGTTGTACACAGCATAAGTCAGCTGTGCCAATACATTTGTTGCTGTTGTTCAGTCGTCCAGTCGTGTCCGACGCTGCGACCCCTCTTGAGCCTGCTTCCCACCCCCGCCTCACTCCTTGGGGTCATCCCAGAGCTGAGCTCCTTGTGCTATGCAGCACCTGCCCACTAGCTATCCAGTGATAGTGTAAGTATGTCGGATTTACCATATATGAAATTTACCAGTGGCACACATAGCATCTTCCTCGTAAGGTTGAGGTGAAGATGGAAAGCAAAGCTACTGGCCCAGTGCCTGGCACTTAGGAAATGCTCAGTAAACAGGTGCTGTTATTATTGTTGTGTTCTTTCCCTTCATTCTGTCTCAGCAAGAGTGAATGAAGATATTTTGAACTGTAGTATTCCTATTTAGCACTGGAAAGTTTGCGCTCTCGAGAGCTGAAGCACCTTTTATACTTTACCTCTGGACACAGTGGGGTGACTACAAGCAGCCAACCGCTCATTGAAAAAGACCAGATGCTGAAACATTCCGTCTTGGCTTTTCTTTACCGGCTGAGTCTGTACTCTCTGCTGCAGCCTGCCTACCTCCACAATGGCAGAGACAGACTGCCAGGAACTCTTGCGTTCATATTCTAACAGAATCATCAACCAGTTTACCCTTCCTCTGGTTCTCTGGGGAGTCTTGACGAAGGATCTGCCTTAACCCGGACTGAAGANACTCTCTGCTGCAGCCTGCCTACCTCCACAATGGCAGAGACAGACTGCCAGGAACTCTTGCGTTCATATTCTAACAGAATCATCAACCAGTTTACCCTTCCTCTGGTTCTCTGGGGAGTCTTGACGAAGGATCTGCCTTAACCCGGACTGAAGAGCAATTCTTTAGAAGAGGCAGATCTGGCCCCAAAGGAAAGTGTGTGTGTTGTTTCGCGGGGTTCAGGAACTCTGCTGCAAAGACAAAAGGCAGCCACTGGGGACTTCCGTGGTGGTCCAGTGGTTAAAACTCTGTGCTTCCATTGCGGGAGACATGGGTTCAATTCCCACTGCAAGAGTCATGGGTTCAATTCTGCGGGGAAGGAAGACACCACAAGCCTCTCAGTGCAACCAAAAACCAAAATAAATACATAAAAGTTGTTTTTAAAAGAAGACAACCACTGCTTTGAGGAATACTGCTGGGGATTCCTAGAAGTCCTTTCCCTCATTTCTGATATTTGTATCAGACTTAAACGAGCATCATTTGAATTGAGTTTTTGCAACATCTCATTTCTTTCTGTCCTATGATTTGGTGTTTTGACTGTGCTTTAAATGTTTGCATTTTGGTTTGAAAAAATCGTGTGAACAGCAGACGAGCTTATTGTGCCATTTAAGAAATGATGACCAACTCCTAGAACGGTTGAGACCTCCGTGAGTGGCCCCAGGGTTCCTCCTCATTTTCTCCCTTCAGTATTTTTTTCCAGTTTCCAGCTGAATTCTGGTGTGCAAACCATGGGGCAGGGGCAGGAAATGTATTTTCATTGAGGTGAGGCCACAGACAAGATGCACTAAGATCTTAGGTTCAATATCCCACTTTCTTCAGAAGCAGATGGCCCCCAAAGTGCGATGGGTGTCCCCAGTATGTTTTTTTACTGAAACAGTCAGCCTCCTCAGCGCAGATCGCTGGTTTGTTGTGTTTCTCCTCCATTAGGTGAGAGCAGGGCTTTGCTCACCNGATCTTAGGTTCAATATCCCACTTTCTTCAGAAGCAGATGGCCCCCAAAGTGCGATGGGTGTCCCCAGTATGTTTTTTTACTGAAACAGTCAGCCTCCTCAGCGCAGATCGCTGGTTTGTTGTGTTTCTCCTCCATTAGGTGAGAGCAGGGCTTTGCTCACCGTGTGCCTCCAAAGTCTCGCTCAGCACCTAGGTCAATGCTGAGACGGACAGTAAAGCAAAACCACGAACAAACAAAAACACCCTTGGCTCTTCAATGCTGTGATCAGTGACCTATTGATAAAGTCTCTGTGTTTTCAAAGATTCCTACTTGATTTCCTTTCCAATTTCTCTTTCTTGTGGCCCAGAAGACTTCCTTGGCGCAAAATCCAGGATCTGTGCAACCACCGGGGAACAATCGGAGAGTAGAAAGGAAGCCCGAGGAGGCACCCAAAGGCGTGGACCCAGGAGACCAGCCCAGGTAGGACCAGGTCCAGAGGCGTGGCCCAGACCGAGGTGTGGCCCAGCCTGAGGCGTGACCCAGCCTGAGGCGTGGCCAGCTCTTGGCCTGCTCAGCGTTTGTTTTGCTCCATTTGCTTCGGAAATTTTATCCTAAAATCCATGATGTAGTCGTCAGTGGTGAGATGTTCTAAGCAGTGGTTCCTAGACGTCTTTGTGATTTGCCTAGACCTGCCTGATTGGAAAATTAATATTTTCCTGCCCAGAGATGCAATTAGTAATGATAGGCTTCCATACCACAGCATTCCGGGTCTTTTATCCTCATTCTCAGAACTTACAATAAAAAAGATCCAGGCTGCCAAGGGCCGTAGGAGGGTGTGGCTAATCTGTGGCAAAGCTGGAGTCTGTATTCCAAGACAGAAGTCAGGTAGGCCTCCGGAGGGTGAGACAGAGGAGTCAAAGAGCAATCATCCAGTCCCAGGGAGGCTGGTGGATGCATTTCAGAAATCAACAAGGCTACCGTGCCACAGTGGAACTCGACCAGTGCAGGTGTGGCCCACTCGCCAGTGGTTTCTCATTCTGACCCAGTCAGGCCCTGATTTCCCTGTTGGGGCTATTGTTCAGCACCGACAGGTTTGGAATCATTCAGAAGTAGAGGGCAAGCAGACGTGAACATTCTGTCCCCAGAACAGACACAGGTCAGGACACTGGAAGCAGTGAATAGTTGCGAGCTCAACACATGGTCTGGTTAGAAAAACCTTGCTTAACAAATTGAAGCCCAGCTTCTGGGAGGCTGTAGTTACAGACCTTAAAGGAACAAATGAACAAAAGCTGCAAGGACCAAAACTGCAAAATTGAGTGATACACACTATCCCCTGTCCATCACCATCCCGCCACACCCACCACCAAGTCCCTGTCATTGACTTTGGGTTTCAAAATCTTTGCAATCACTTTTCACTTGAAGAGTTTTAGCAACATGTTTTACTTTGGCTTTGAACTATGGAAGGTCCTGGGTGAGTAAGAGCGGCCCCTGGTGGCAGGGATTTCCATGCCTGCTGGTGTTATTTTCTGGGTGGCTTTGGTTACGCAGTCCACTGGGTCGCAACAGAGTGGGACACGACTTAGCAACTAAACAACAACTGATTATGCGGTTTGAGGGGAAGGGACTTTGAACGTCTTGCATAAACACTGGATTTCTTTAGGGAAATGATGATCACATGGGGCAGAGGTTTCTTTTTTTGCTGAGAGAGACATGAACTTGAATGGCACCTTTGATCTCAATTCTTTGCAAAATGGGAGGCTCCTTTGTCTCCCAGAGTTCCATGGCTGTTCCGCCTTCATGAACTTTTTAAAAAAATCAGGACAAAAGGTTTACTATTTGGCTCTAAATGGACTGGGTGATAGTCTAGATTGACTCCCAGTGATCGTGAATTGAATGATCTGGAATCCTACACAGGGGAAGTCACTCATGGCTGATACCCAACATCTAGCTCTTGTCTCCATCTTCATGTGGTTCTGGGATTCCTTGAGAGGTTTGGGAATTACCTGGGGAGGATGTGTCCCAGCTGGACTGGGGAGGAACAGCAGCTCAAAGGTCTTTCATTTCTTGTTCCTCAGCTTTAGTCAATTAACTTTGCCTTGAAGATGAATTGTCTCTAATTGGCATGCAAATTGAACATAAGAGGTGCCTTCTAAGAGCAAGCTCAGAAAAAGGAACTTTCTGTTCGCAATTAAAAACATGATTCCCCTCCATGAAAGTGCCCACGTCTATCGCTCAGGGCTCTACACTAACTCACTCAGAAACTAGCAAGAAGCGGCCAGGAAACAGGATGTTTACAGGAAGAGAGTGTGAACCCAGGTTCCCCCGTGCAATGTTTCAGTGGGGCACGCCACCCTTGGCATCTACAATAATGATCACCCTAGCATTTGATGTTCATTTTGCAGATAGGGCACCAAAAACTATGTCAAATGCTCTATGCATACAAGACGAAATTTTTTTTTTCTTTAAGTGAATTCACTTCCAATTGAGCCCTTACTCCACTAGGCTGGCGGGAATGCCCCTGTCATCGTCTTTGGGAACCCCTCCCCTGACCTGATCTGCTGAGACAGTCACCTGTCTCCTCCCGCCCCATCATCACTGAGATACCCACTGGCTCAGGCCCTGCTGTCCCTCGGGCCCTAGGCTGCTTTCACGATACACCTGGCACAGGGCGCACTTTGGTGAGGCTGAGAGCCCTGGTCATTCCCTTCAGCACTCTGGGCTCATCTTATCTTGAACCTGAGGACACAGTCAGGAAGCAGGGAGGGAGGCTGGGAGATTCCCTCTCAGGGAGCATGGGTTCAATTCCCAGTCCGGAGAACTAAGATCCTGCTTACTGTGTATATATATATAGCCAAAGATTTGTCCTTCTGCACAAGCCGTCATCTCCACTCTCCAGAGGAGGAAACTGAGGCTTGGAGCGCTATGCCATCCAAGCCCTAGTAGTAGAAAGTCCATTGTATCCCCCTGGAAGCTCTTCTATCCTCTGAATACATAAAAACAGGTTCATACATCCGCAAAGAGGTTCTATCTTCATCCAATAGGGAGTCCCCGCAGTTCAGCTGCTTTGCTTTCCAGTTGCCACAGGGTGTCGCTGTTGTAATTTAGCCCTGCGTTGGCCTCCTAGGTGCTCCGCCTTGACTAAATCCCTGGGCTCTTGAGCATGAGGCCCGGTCCCCACTCACGACTAGCGTAACCCTAGGCTGTTCCTCTTACTGCTCATCAGTGTCCACCCTCGAGCACAGCTGCCCTGGAAACGCATCTGGACTGATTCCAGCTCCACCGTCCAGTCTCTTGGAGGCCTTCCCCTATTTGAGTACCAAGAACCCTTGCCTTTTAAACACTCACAACATGATGGATCTTATGATACAATCTTCCCCTAGATAATGAAGCCATTAGGTTGTACCGGCGGAAATTACAGCTTTGGCAGGTTAAGAAAGATCTTGGATAGTGGCCACTTCCTGTGCTTCACCGTCATACCTGCTCATTCTCAGAGGCAGGCGCCAAGCGATGTTTCAGAGATAACTGACCTTTCTCAAGGAGGGTCCCTAAGAGATTCTCGGGTAAACTTCTGGCACCGCTTTGTCCCTGAAAGAAGAGTGGAAACTCAACAGCCAGCAGTCTTAACTGCTCTTCTTTGGCTCTCAAATGTGAGCAGAATGACCTCCGTCAGAATGACCTGCAAGGCTGGTTATTACCGTGGTTGCTGGGTCCATTCTCCAGAGATTCTGATTCAGTAGGTCTGGGGCCAGGCCTGGGAATGAGCATTTCTGACAAGTTCCAAGGTGCTCCTGGTCTGGGGATTGCGCTTCAGAGGCACTGCAGTGTGCCGGAGGTCGGTCTGTGCTGCTGGGGTCCTGGGGAACTTGAACCGAAGGGATGACTGTAGAGGCCATTCCAGGTAGGGGCAGAGTTCCCTGTTGGACCTCTCAGAGGCAGTGCAGGAAGTGAGCCCAGACCTGGGGGTGGATGTTCATTAAAAACATGGCTGGAGAACTGACGCCAGATTGAGGAGAACTTGGAGGTCAGGGGAAGGGTTGAGATTTTATCCTGCAGGTAACAGGAGGCTGGGGAAGTGGTTTGTGGTTGGTTGGTTGGTATTTAAACCAGGGTTTCTGCGTGCAAGCAAAGTGTTCCAGGAATTTAGGGCCGGATTAATGCCCTGGAGCTGGGAGGCTGGAAGAGCCCTAGGGGACGGTCTTCAGTAGAAGGATGGTGGCTGGGGAACCATCCCAGGATAGAACCTGTTACTGAACCAAACTCGGGTCTGCTGCACTTGTGCAGCCAAGCTGATCTACTGACATTGAGCTGTGGTGAGTGAAAGTACAGTGTTTGTTTCAGGACACCAAGTAAGGAGAATGGGCATCTAATGCTCAAAAGATCTAAACTGCTTGATGGCTTTCAGAGAAGGGATTTTAAAGGCAGTATTAACGGATGAGGGTGGATCAGCTCATGAACAATTTTCTTACTGGTTGATGGTAGGTAACAGGGTGATGGCTATGACAAGCCTAGACAGTGTATTAAAAAGCAGAGTCATCACTTTGCCGACCAAGGTCCATGTAGTCAAAGCTGTGGTTTTTCCAATAGTCACGTACAGATGTGAGAGTTGAATCATAAAGAAGGCTGAGCACCGAAGAACTGATGCTTTCAAACTGGTGCTGAGGAAGATTCTTGAGAGTCCCTCGGAGAGCAAGGAGATTAAACCAGTCAATCCTAAAGGAAATCAACTCTGAGTATTCACTGGAAAGACTGATGCTGAAGCTGAAGCTCCAATACTTTGGCTACCTGATGTGAAGAGCAAACTCATTGGAAAAGATCCTGATACTAGGAAAGACTGAGGGCAGGAGGAGAAGGGGGCAGCAGAGGATGAGATGGTTGGATAGCATCATTGACTCAATGGACATAAGTTTGAGCAAACTCCAGGAGATAGCAAAGGACAGGGAAGCCTGGCCTGCTGCAGTCCATGGGTTTGCAAAGAGTTGGACATGACTGAGCAACTGGCAACAACAACAGGGTGATGATTGTGGAATCTCAGTCACCAGCTTTCTGGTTCCAAGCAGTCTGGTGTCTACACGCTTTTGGTCAGCACGCAGTCACCATCCTCCACCAGGATATTTTTATTTATATTCCTTCAGGAGGAGCCAGAAGTCCTGTGACTCAGTTGTTCTAATCATAAACTGCTTGAGTCTGCTCTTTGGAATTCAGGGAAGGTCAAACAAGAGGCAGGGGACAAGGGAGTGGTTTGTACCCAGAAAGGCCCCACAGAGTCTTCCTTGGTTTCAAACTCATAGAACCTGGAGATGGTCTGGATGTAGGCAGAGGAGAGAGAGTCTAAGAAGATGCTAAGGTTCTAGACCAAGAACCTAAAAGAAGGATGCAACATTAGAAACTAGAATGTGCAAAGTGAGAACTGCTATAGGGAAACTGTGACCAATTTTAAACACATTGAAGAAAGGAGCATCAGGCTTTCTGGGAACCCTGCTGGTATGGTCTTTATGTAAGCGGGCCCCTGGCGTGGGGAGGAGTGACAGTTGAATGAGGTGATGATGGAGCATTGTGGCCTCAAACGCTCTAATATCCTCTTGGTGGCTTCAGTTATTTACACAAGTTATTCTCAGATAGCTTGGCTCATTCCTGTGCTGCTGCTTCCGTGTGTGTGTGTGTGTGTGTGTGTGTGTGTGTGTGTGTGTGTGTGTGTGGTGTGACGCTAAAACTATATTTAATAGCTTAGAAACAGATCAGGGTTGGGGTGAAAGATAGTAAGTAAAATCATAAGGGGCGGTGTTTTCCAGGCTTCTCAGATCACAGGATTTACCCAGGTGTTTAAGTATATAAATTCCTAGGCCCCATCCTAGTCCTTCCAAACCAGAATCACTAGATGTGGAGTCAAGGAATCTGTGTTTTGAGTAAGCACCCTGGGTGATTGTTTCCAGCCAGGACATTTGTGAATAGTGATCGACTGCCAGGGTCACCTTCTTGTGAGTTAAAATACCCCGTTTCTTGACCCCCTCCCTTGAAGAGGCTGATCTAGGAGGTTTGGGTTGAGGTCCCCAAATCTGTGTTTCATCAAAAGGCCATGTGACTCTCATGATAAAGTTTGAGACACACTGACCCAGGGGTTACTCTCAGGTCAATCACCATAGCTGACTTTTGTTTGCTCTTCTGTGAAGTTCCTATGTATAGGTATAAATTTATATATATACATATGGCTCAGAAATCAGAGATAATTAGCATACATTAGACTCCTGCCCCCTCTTATTTTCTCTTCTGTGTTTTTCTTTCACTAAATGTCTATTGGGAATCTATTTGGGCCCTGTGTTTCTGGAAGGCACTCGGGACATACGCATCCTAGGAGGCTGGGGACTTTGGCTCCAGTGGATGAGAGGTTGTAGTGCGGAAGTCAGACATAGAAGTAGGAAACCAAAGGAAGAGTGGCCCTTTCAGGCAGTCTCGTAGCTCTGAAAGACACCAGTGGGTGTTGTGATAGACAGTCAGGAAGAAGGGAGTGGCTGGTTTGGATTAGACTGGTGATTGTTAAAGTGGGGATCCCAGATCAGCAGGCTCCACGTCACCTGGGAACTTGATAGAGATGCTGAGTCTTGGGTTCTTCTCCAGGCTCTGGGGTGAGCCCTCCCCAGAAGCAATTAGGTTGTTCTGATGCACCCTAAGGTTTGAGGACCATTGGATTAGATGGTCAAGGAGGGGGATGATACTTGAACCAAGTTTGGAATGACAGAAAGGGGGCAGGCAAGGGAAGATCTAGGGGGAGGATCAGGCAGTGCGAAGACCTGAGGGGGAAATGAATTTGTTAGAGAAACTGAAGGAGGCTCGTGAAGGAGCGGGAGGTGGGCAGGGGCCAGGTCAGCCAGGCGTGGGCCTTGAAGGCCAGCTATTGTAAGACATCCAGATTTAGATACCGTGAACTAATATGTGTTTCAACAGGACCTCTCTGGTTGCTGTATGGAGAATGCAAGGGAGCAAGACTGCAGGCCAGGAGGTCTGAGGAGAGGCCACTGCAGGACCCTGAAAGGTGCAGGGCTGCCTGGAACTAGGACAGAGAAACCCATCCTAATTTTCATCATCTTCTTTTCTCTGTCCTCCCGCGGGAACCTCTGGAGATACATCATTCCTCGTTGCCTTCCTTTTCCCCGAGAAAGTTCAGTCCCATAGATATACTGTGCATGTCTGTGGACTGTGGTCTTTGCAGGGCCACAAACCACGGGGTGCCAGTGGTAGAGAATCCGCCTGCCAATGCAGGAGACGCAGGACACTCTGGTTCAGTCCCTGGGTAGGGAAGATCCCTTGGAGGAGGAAATGGCAACCCACTCCAGAACTCTTGCTGGGAGAATCCCACGGACAGAGGAGCCTGGCAGGCTTACAGTCCATAGGGTTGCAAAGAGTCGGACATGACCGAGTATCTGAGCACACAAATATGCTCAGATGGAATAGCTAAGGTTTCTTTTCTGCTTCCTGAGAGCCAGTTTTACCTTTCTGTGGATGATATTGACCCACGGATGGTGCAAGGACTAGGGGGATGACAGTGAAGATGGAGAAGCATATGCAGCTTTGAATATCTTGTGTATTTTGAAGCTAAAGATGCCAGGACTTGCTGAAGGATGGGATTTAGGAGGGAGAGAAGAATCAAGAAGATTTTTGAAGTTTGGGCTTGAGCAGTTAAGTAAACGGAGACGTTTGCTGAGATATGAAAAACTGGCCTGATCAGGTCTATCTGCCAAGTTCCATAGTCACAGACCCAGTGTCCAGGAGGAAACCCGGTTGCTACCAGGTACCAGTCTGACCAGACAGCGAACTGACTATCAGAAACCCTGTCTCAAACTAGGGGAAACTTAGGGTGGGCCCCCACACTTGAGAGAAGAGCAGTGTTCTCCTTTGTGCTTCGCAGATGGCTCATTTCCTGCTGTATACCTGTGGTCTTGTGATTGATAATAAGAAACATATATTTGGTCTTCATCCCAGCCCTGGCACTGAGCTCCTAAGACCTTTGGAATTTCCTAAATGGTGAGAGCAATAAAGGTGTCTTTTGTTATGCTAATGAAGCAACTTTTGGACTGCACTTAAAAGTGGGGGCTGGCTGCCAGGGGAACCAACTCTGTGATTACAGGGTTGGGNATGGACTGCAGCACGCCAGGCCTCCCTGTCCATGCCAACTCCCGGAAGTTGCTCAAACTCACATCCATTGACTTGGTGATGCCATCCGACCACCTTATCCTCTGTCGTCCCCTTCTCCTCCTGCCTTCAGTCTTTCCCAGCATCAGGGTCTTTTCCAATGAGTCAGTTAAAAAAATTATAAACTATTAAATATATACAATAATAAATTAAATATAAAAATATTTAAACATGTTAAAATAAATTATATACATGTATAATACATTTGAATAATTAATAAGCTATTTTTAGAGCAATTTTACTGAAAAACAATGGTACAGAGAATTCCCTGAAGCCATCCCTTCTCTGTATCGTTCGTTCAGTCGCTCAGTCGCTTGTGTCCGACTCTTTGCAACCCCGTGAATTGTAGCACGCCCTGTCCATCACCAACAGTTCCCCCTTATTATTAAGATTTTGCATTGGTGTGGTACATTTGCTACAGTTAATGAACCAGTGTTGATAATTATGAACTAGACTCTGTACTTTCCATTAAGGTTCACTCTTTGTATTATACATTGCCATGTGTTCACCATTATCATACCGTACAGGATGGTTTCCCAGCCTTAAACATCTCCAGGGTTCCACTTATTCATCCCTTACTCCCTCTTTCCTTTACCCCTTCCCCTGGCAAGCACCAGAATTTGGGGTCTCCGTAGTTTCTTTTTTTCCCTATTACCTTTTTTTTATTGGTATAAAATGCGTACTGTTTAAGTGTATAAATCTGAGCTTGATGGGTATTTGTACTCCTATGGACCTGTAATCACACTCAGATATTTCCATCACTCCAGAACATTCACTCATGTCACTTCCCAGTCAGTACCTCTGTCCTAGAATAACAACTATTTGAACTTCTTCCACCGGTGACTAGTTTTGCCAGTTCTTGAGCATCGTATAAATGATATTGAACAGTATGTACATTTTGGTATCTGGTTTCTTTTACACACTGCTACTTACGGATTTTCTAAAATTGCTTTTCTTGTGTTTTAAAAAGGCAAAATGAAAAAAAAAAAGGCAAAGATGGTTTACCATCTTAACCAATCTAGTGTTTAGTAGTACTGTTCAGTAGTGTTAAGTATAACACGTGTGTCTTAAAAGCCACTCTAAATGCTGCTTTAACTGTATCTGACACATTTTGATATTTGAGTTTCATTTTGTTCAAATACCTTCTAATGTATCAAGTTCATTTCTTCTTTGACTCAGGCTATTTAGAAGTGTATTATTTAATTTCCAGGTAGTTGGGGCTTTTCCAGTTACCTTTCTGTTATTGATTTCTACTATAATTCCATTGTAACCAGATAATATACCTTGAGTAATTTAAATCTTTTAACATTTATTGAGATTTGTTTTTAATGTGTAGAATATCATCTGTCTTATAAACGTTTCACTTAACACTTGAAAAAAATTACTTCTGCCACTATTGACTAGTGTTTGATAAATGTCAGTGAGTCAAGCTGGCTGTAGTAGCTGTTCCAGTTTTCTGTATCTGTGCTGATTGTCTCTCTCTTCTATCGATTACTGAGAAAAGTTTGTGGATTAAAATTACCTTTTAATTGTGGATTTGTTCATTTCTCCTTTTATCAGTTTTTGTGTTATGTGCTTTGAAGCTCGGATATTAGGTAGATAAACTTTCAGAATGGTTACAGCCTCTTAATGAATCGACCTCTTTTTCATTTACTCTTTTTTCCACTTGGTAGTGGTTTTGCTCTAAACTTGACTTTGATGTAATGTAGAGACAACAGCTTTCGATTGATTGGTGTTTTCATGCTTTATCTTCCCCCCTTCATTTTCTGACTCTTAACAGATTTGTGCTTGTTAAGCAAAGTTTGAGGTGCCTTTTTTGTAGCCAGCATATAAGTTGGATCTTGCTTTTTCCATGCACTCTGAATATCTCCAACTTTTGACTGGAGTGCTTAAAACATTTACATTTAACATGACTATTAATATGGTTGGTTTAAATCTACAGTCCTATTGTTTTCTCTGTCCAGCTCTTGTTTGGTTCATTTTCCCCCTTTTTTGGCCTTTTAAAAAATTCTGTTATTTTTACGATTCTCCTTTACTTCCCTTTAGATTTGTTAGCTACAGTATTTGTGTTATCTTAAGTGGTTGCTTCAGGATCTATAATACGTGTCTTTAATGTATCACAATCTACCATTAAGTGGTATTGCATCTTTCTCATGTATAGAAGCATCTTACAAAAGTATACTTGGTTTCTCCCCTTTTGGCCTTTGTGCTATTGTTATTGTTGATAGACATTTTACTCCTACTATTGTTTTACAAATCCTGCAGTATGTTATTTTTGCTTTACATAGCCAGTTATCTTTTAAAAGCTACTTAAGCAATAAGGAAAAATGACTTTACATTTACCTGCATAGTTAGCATTTCTGGTGCTCTTTATTCTTTTATATAAATACTGATGGCCATCTGGTATTATTTTCTTTCTATTTAAGGGACTCCTTCAATATTTCTTGAAATACTGATCTGCTGGTATTGAATTCTTTTAGCTTTTGTATGTCTGAAAAAAAATCTTTATTTCATCTATGTTTTAAATTTCTTTTCACTGGGCAAAGAGTTAGAAGTAGACAGTTTTCTTTTCCCTTTTGTTGCTTTAAAGATATCGCTCCATTGTATTGTAGCTTGCATTGTTTCCAACCAAAATCTGATGTCATCCTTAAGTTTGTTCTTCTGTCTTTTTTTCCTTTGCTGACTGACTTTATCATATTTTAGTTTTTCACTAGTTTTAAGCAATTTGGTTATGATATGCCTTGGTATAAGTGTCTTCTTATTTTTTATGCTTGAAATTATTAATAGTTAGGCTATGGGTCTGTGGGTTTACATTTTGCATCATATTTGGAAATTTTGCAGTCATTATTTCTTCAAGTGTTTTTTTTTGTTTCTTTTTAAATCTCCTTACCACCCTGGGACTCCAACCACACATACCCCTAGCTGCTTGAAGTTATCCTACAGTTCATGATATTCTGAATCTGTTCTTCTTTTTTTTTCAAGTCTTTTTCTCTTTGTGTTTCATTTTGGGAGAATTTCTATTGCTATGTCCCCAAGTTCACTAATTTTCTCTGTAATGACTAATTTGTTTTTAATCCCTCCCAGTGTGTTTTTCATTTCAGGAACTGAATTTTTCATCTCTAGAAGTTTGATTTAGGTCTTTTTTATATTACTATCGTCCATGTCTGTACTTAACACTCTAGCATCCAGTAACACTCAGTGTCCAATTCATAACACATGTACTTTTCTCTAGCATCCTGAACACATGTACTACCGTTATATTACTTTAAAAAAGTCTTTGTATACTAATTCTGTTATTTGCACAATTTTTGGGTTGGCTTTGATGAATTGAGTTTTCAATATGGGTCTATTTTCCTGCCTCTTTGAATGCCAGACACTGTGAACTTTATGCTTTCAGATTCTGGATATTTTTGAATTGCTATAAATATTCTTGAACCCTGTTCTGGGATGCAGTTATTTGGAACAGCTTAATCTTTTGGGGTTTTGCTTTTAAGCTTTGTTAGGAGGGACTAGAGCAGTGTTAATTTTCTCCACTACTGAGGCGAGACCCTTCTTAGTACTCTAACAGACGTCACATCACTTACGAAGTTTTCCATCCTGGTTGGTAGGAACAGGAACTATTCCCAGCCCTGTATTAGCTTTAAGGATTCTCTCTTATAAACCTTGCAGGTGGTCGGTACCTAGTCTCATGTGGTTTCCATACATATACACGCCAATCAGTATTTTGTGTATCTCTGGATTTCTCTTTTTGTTCAGCTTTTGCTTCTTGGTAATTTGTCTTGGGAACTCTAGATGCCTTGGTCACTGCTGACATCCAGCTTCATCTCCTTAAGTCAGGGAGGCTAACTGGCTCAAGCTGGGGTCCCCTACCCTGGGACACTCTCCAGCCATAAGCTGAGGCAATAGCAGGGCTTACTCTGCTCCTTCCCATCTTCAGGCATCCCTGCCCTTCATCTCCCACGACTCCGAAAGAAGCCAGTCTCCTATCAGCCCAAACCCCTGTTAGTTAATATGTCACATAATGTCACATAAATGTCTTTATGTGACATTTTCCAACCCTGGCTCCCTGAAAACTTTGGAAAATCTACTGTATCAAATTTCTTTCTTTAAATGGAAATGCAGCAAAAAACACCTGGCATTTATTTTGGGAGCAGTGGGGAGTCCTTCTAGAAAAAAAAAATAATAAGAGAGAGGATGCCAGGAGCAAGAGTTGTTTCTTTTTTTTCTTCAAGAGCAGCTTGTATCGCAGACACTTGCTGTCTCTTGTGTCTTTTTTACAGCCTCAGATGCCAACTTTGACAGCAATTAATCTTCCAAAATGCATCACTGCTGCTGTGTTAGAACTGGGAAGGAGCCTAGGATGGTCTTTATGTCTTTGACATTGAACCATCACCCCCACCCTGCCCCCCTGCCAGGTAGACCAGTGGGATTACAGAGAGACACATCTCAGCAAAATGGCTTGTGGCTAGGGATTGTTCTAACAAGAGATCCTTAGTCACGTTTTTGAACTCAGTAGGACACAGGCAACATTGGTAATATCTTCTTTCTCAGAGGGTGGCCCAAATTCCCTGAAGGAGTTTTCAGTCATCAAGAGAAAACTGCATTATGTTCCCTTTTGTACTTTGTTGGCTAAGGGAGGAAAATTTTTCTAAAATATGTTAGAAGCCTTATCAAGAAGGAATATAACAAAAATATGTTTACCACTATTTCTTATTCAAAATACCCTTGTGGTTTCAAAATAAACACCCCATAATCTAATCAAATGGGCAAAACTGTCATTTGCAGTTTTCCAAGGATGACTAGGAGGATTTAAGGAGTTGCAGTTCAGGAGATCTTCATGTTCTCAGTTAAATATTCTGCCCACTTTCTTGATTTGTGCTTATTAGAGTTTTAAAAATCTTTTTTTCTTGTGCATAAAAATAAATATCTCTAAGAAAGCAGATCTGTGGTTACCAGAGAGCACAGTGGAGGCTGGGTGGGGTGGTGGAGGTAAACTGGGAATTTGAGATTAACATATACACACTACCATATATAAAGTAAGTAAATCACAAGGACCTACTATGTGGCACAGGGAACTCTATCAGTATCTTGTAATAACCTATAAGGGAAAAGAATCTGAAAAGGAATATATGTGCTGTGCTCTGCCTAGTCACTCATTCGTATCCGACTCTCTGACCCCGTGGACTGTTGCCGGCCAGGCTCCTCTGTATATGGGAGTCTCCAGGCAAGAATACTGGACTGGGTTGCCATGCCCTCCTCCAGGGGATCTTCCCAACCCAGGACTCAAATCCAGGTCTCCCACGTTGCAGGTGGATTCTTTATCATCTGAGCCATCAGGGAAGCCATATATATATATATATATATATGCATAAGACAAACAGAAAACTACCTGTATACAGCATTAAAGACATTTACTGACTAATTGTGAATAACAGTTATGGAAATTTCACTTTGTGATCACATCTTACTAATTGTATCCAATAAATATCTTATTAGATTAAAAACTAACCAATAAAAGCCCCAGATATCTCCTCTGATGGGATTATAGTTTTATTTTTGATGTTTGATTGTTAAGAAGCATTCAAATGACCAGAAATAATTATTATGCCATAAATGTATTTAAGTGAATTTCTGTTTTCTTGTGCTAATATCTACGTACATTTGAAGTACAGTGACAGACAGAAAGAAGAGACACAGAATTCATTCCAGCTGCAGGGAAGGCTTGTGGGTCACACTTCAAGCCCAGCACTGAATCTGGGGACCACACAACTGGGTCAGCCCCACATGAGGCATGCTGAGAAAAATGGACAACAAGACAGTTGTTTAACTTTCTTTGGAATTCAGTTGCCTGTACCCACCTCCACTATGCTGGATAATGGCGTTCATGAGTGTGCCAACACATCGACCTTTCAGTTCAGTTCAGTTCAGTTGCTCAGTTGTGTCCGACTCTTCGCGACCCCATGGACTGCAGCATGCCAGGCCTCCCTGTCCATCACCAACTCCCGGAATTTACTCACATTCATGTCCATCAAGTCGGTGATGCCATCCAACCATCTCATCCTCTGTCGTCCCCTTCTCCTCTTGCCTTCAGTCTTTCCCAGCATCAGGGTCTTTTCAAATGAGTCAGTTATTCGAATTGGATAATGGAGTCTCATGAGTGTGCCAACACGTTGACCTTAAAGTCATATAAAAGTTCACGTGGCAAAGTGTAGGCTAAATATTAAGAATGCTTTTGTATTTTATCCACCCTCGCATGTACCCGTTTCTCCCCAATAATGTTTTAGACCCTACCAATATTTTCCTTTCATCTATTGCTTGAACTGCCCAAGCATTGTAGTCTTTCTTTTTTCTAACTCAGAATGAGTACAGAAAAGAGTTAAAACTGCATTTAAAATATACAGTTGAGTCTGATGAGGCTGCCAAGGTCAGCAGGCTCCCTGGCATCCACGTAGGGAGTGTTGTTTGGACAAGTCAGGACTGTGAATGTGGATCAGACCTAATTTGCTAGTATCACAAAGAAGTTGCTGAAGAGGCGCCTTCCTCTGTGAAATACCATGGTATGGCTGCTAAAGCATGGCGGCTGTCATTGCCTTATTAACCTGAGAGTTCTTTGCACAGATCACTCAGAATGTAAATTTCTTCTCTGAAGTCTCCGGAATGGTGATCCATACCCACAGTTCAGGAGTCAACCGAAGTGAGCAGTTATGATGTCAGTGAAAAAAATTTTTTTCCACTTATCTATTCATCCCATTGTCAACTGGAAAAAAAGAAAAAGCACTGTGTGAGAGTTGTGAGTTAAGTTTTATTAGGGGCAAAATGAGGGCTATAGGCTGGGAGATAGCATTTCAGAGAACTCTGAGGAACTGCTCCAAAGAGGTGGGGGGAAAGTCAGTGTTATACAAGATTTCAGTGAAGGGGGTACGTGCAGTCAAGCACACATCTTGGTAGAAGCTTGCTGCTAGTCATGAGAAGATGTCTCCATTAATGATTTTAGTCCTTTTCTAGATATGTGAGAGAAAAAACTGGTTTAAAGCTCAACATTCAAAAAACAAATGTCATGGCATCCAGTCTCATTGATGGGGAAGAAAGTGGAAACAGTGGCAGATTTTATTTTCTTGGGCTCCAAAATCACTGCAGACAGTGACTGCAGCCACAAAATTAAAAGGCACTTGCTCCTTGGAAGGAAAGCTACTACAAACCTAGATGACGTATTAAAAAGCAGAGACATTACTTTGCCGACAAAGCACTGTATAGTCAAAGCTATGGTTTTTCCAGTAGTCAATGTACAGACGTGAGAGGTGGACAATAAAGGCTCAGTGCTGAAGAATTGATGCTTTTGAACTGTGGTGTTGAAGTCAAGACTCTTGAGAGTGCCTTGGACTGCGAGGAGATCAAACCAGTCAATCCTAAAGGAAATCCATCCTGAATATTCATTGGAAGGACTGATGGTGAAGTTGAAACTCCAATAGTTTGGCCACCTGATGCGAAGAGCTGACTCATTGGGAAAGATCCTGATGCTGGGAAAGATTGAAGGCAGGAGGAGAAGGGGACAACAGAGGATGAGATGGTTGGANGTCAATCCTAAAGGAAATCCATCCTGAATATTCATTGGAAGGACTGATGGTGAAGTTGAAACTCCAATAGTTTGGCCACCTGATGCGAAGAGCTGACTCATTGGGAAAGATCCTGATGCTGGGAAAGATTGAAGGCAGGAGGAGAAGGGGACAACAGAGGATGAGATGGTTGGATGGCATCACCAAGTCGATGGACATGAGTTTGAGCAAGCTCAGGGAGATAGTGAAGGACAGGGAAGCCTGGAGTGCTGAATCCATGGGGTTGCAAAGAGTTAGACATGACTGAGCGACTGAAAAACAACCTATCCATCCATCCATCCATTCATGCACACATCCATCCATCCACTGCCACGTTCATGTATTCAATGTTTGCTATATGCCAAGCACCAGAGACATAATACTTAAAAGAGGCGAGACCCAGTCTCCATCATACTCCAGAGGGAGAAAGGGTCATCCTTCTTGATGGCAGCTGTGACTAGTGCCGTTACTCGGCGGGGCTATCAAAGGAGATCTGATCCCAGAGGCCAGGCCAGGGAGTCTGCGTTGAGAAGTGGAGGTTGGGTCTGAGATTCTCAGGGAGAAGCTGGAGCGCGCCAGCTCCAGGAAGATGCAGGGATGGGGAGCTCTGTGTGGGGTGCTATGGGAAAGGCAGGCTGGGGGCACAGATGACTGCAAACTGAAGTCATCACCGGAGGGTCTTCCCATGAGGGTGACAGGATCAGGCTTTCACGTTTATGCCGTAGTTCTGTCTGCAGCCTAGAGAACAGAGTGCAGGGGCGGGAGTGGGTGGGAGAAGAGTTTGCTGCCCTGGTCCAGGAGAGGTGAGGCCAGCAAGTACGAGACAGCCAGAGGCGGTGGGAGCCTGGAGCCCGGCAGGGCTTGGTCTCACATTGTACCAGGAGCTCTGCATGCGACCCGGGTCTAGTCTAGAAGCTCTGTGTGGGTATTTTTTCGTTTGTGTATTGAGGGGCGGGGCGACATCCACTCTGCTTGACTACTGTGTGAATTAAATGTCATCAGAACTGAAAAGTGCTTAGCGTGGGCTTGGCCTTAGTAAATACTCAGGATGTGGCAGCTGTCCATCTTGGTGATTTTGCTGTATGGTTTTGCTAGTTCCCTTGAAGCCTGGCAGTGCAGAGACTGTGTTTGTTTTTCCCCAGCCAGTCTCCTTCCTCTTCTCAAGCATTCCTAGTTGGCTTGAGTGTGCGTCTTCGGAACTACACCTTAGGAACCCATCTGGATGTGATTGTCTCCAGCTCGGGTGGTGGGGAGGGCCTTCTCTCATCTTCATCATCTGCTCAGCCCTTTGCTGCAGCGAATCAGCCCTCCTCCCAGGTCTCTGCACTCCGTGCCTCTCCCTTTGTTGGCGGGGGGCATCAGGGCTGCACCGGGGAGGCTCTGGTCCCTATGCACTGCCCTCCTCAGCTCAAAGGAGGAGGGCAGGTCCCTCCACTGCCCTTCTTTGGGCTGAGAGCCTTGCATTTAGAACACGCTGCCCAGCCCACAAGAGCTTGCCTTCAGATTCTGAGCTGAACCTCCATCCTACACATTTTTAATTCCGTCTTGAAGCACAAAAGGACATTGTGCAAGCTCCAGTTAATACAGGGCCTTACAGATCACTTTGTAGAATTTTTCCTGCCCTTGGGCAAATCTCCTCCTGGTGAGTGACTTTAATCTGGTTTAAAAATTGGCTTTGATGGGCAATCATGGAGATTACAGGTGCTCAGTTCAGGTGAAAGAGAGCCAAGACTGGGTCTTTACTTTGAAGGGAGTCCGTGTTCACACTCTGGGGGATGTGTTTCTGGTTGCTCTCTTATAAGACCCGCAGGTCTTCAAGGTGCCCCGGTGGGGTGAATTTATCATCCTGTCCCGACGGTCATGACTTCAGGCAGCCTGAAGGGAAGTCACACACTCTCCTGAATTGGCCACTGCTCTCAGAGGCAGATCAGTAAGGCCGCTTTGTTCTTTTGTTGCCAGCGCAGAGGGAGCTGTGTTTTGTGCTTCTTGAACAAGCAGACGTCAGTAGGAATGCTTCATTTCTGAATTACATGCCATTAATCTCATTAGCTACTAAACAATTTGACCCCCTACTTAATGAGTGGAACACAATTAAGCATAAAGTGCCTATTAAAAGGAAAATAGGTTCACAAGTACAGAGTTGCTGGTTCTGGAACAATCCATTGAATTTCAGAAATCCTGCTCTGCAAAGGTCAAGTCAAGGAATGTTACTGCAATTCTAGTGGTTTCACCCCTGTCCATCAGCACAAGGCCAGGGCTCTCCATGGGCATGTCTGTCCTAGTGACCACTTGGGGACTGGGGTCATGTAACTTAACCCTCGGAGGAGGCAATGGCACCCCACTCCAGTACTCTTGCCTGGAAAATCCCATGGATGGAGGAGCCTGGTAGGCTGGAGTCCATGGGGTCATAAGAGTTGGACACGAATGAGCGACTTCACTTTCACTTTTCACTTTCATGCACTGGAGAAGGACATGGCAACCCACTCCAGTGTTCTTGCCTGAAGAATCCCAGGGATGGGGGAGCCTGCTGGGCTGCCGTCTATAGGGTCACACAGAGTCGAACACGACTGAGGCGACTTAGCAGCAGTAGCAGCAGCAACCCTCTTTAGTTTTCTCTTATTTGCTCTTGTGAGCCCTGTTTTTTGTCTCAAAATGCTAATCTCGTTGAGATAATAGCCAACTTTCTCTCAGGTCCATCTGAAATATTTTCAGTGTTATATGTGCAGAGGCATTACTTTACCATTAAAGTCCATCTAGTCAAAGCTGTGGTTTTTCTAGTAGTCATGTATGGACTATCAAGAAAGCTGAGCACTGAAGAATTGATGCTTTTGAACTTTGGTGTTGAAGAAGACTCTTGAGAGTCCCTTGGACTGCAAGAAGGTCCAACCAGTCCATCCTAAAAGAAATCACTCCTGAATATTCATTGGAAGGACTGATTTTTGAAGCTGAAACTCCAATACTTTGGTCACCTGATGTGAAGAACTGACTCATTGGAAAACACTCCGGTGCTGGGCAAGATTGAAGGCAGAAGGAGAAGGGAATGACAAAGGATGAGATGGTTGGATGGCAACACCAACACAATGGCCGTGAGTTTGAGTGAGCTCCGGGAGTTGGTGATGGACAGGGAGGCCTGGTGTGCTGCAGTCCATGGGGTCTCAAAGAGGCAGACACGGCTGAGCAACTGAACTGATACTGAACTGATGTGCAGAGATGGGCATTAAATCAGGATGACTGGTGTAGTGACACCTGAACACACCTCCTTCCAGGTTGTCATGTGATAATTCATAGGTGAGGGGCTTGGTGAGAGGCTAGAATGGAGTCAGGTAAAGAGCCTCTTGGCTTCTGTCCTAGTTCATTCAGGCTGCTATAGAAATGACATAGACTGGATGGCTTAGCCAACAGACATGTGTTTCTTCTGATTCTGGAGGCTAGAAATCTAATATCAAGGTGCCAGCAGCTTTCAAATCTGGTGAGGACCCATTTCCTAGTTCATAGGTGGATGCCTTCTCTGGGAGTCCTCACATGGCAAAAGGGTCAAGGGAACTCTCTGGGGATCTCTTTTCAATTCAATTCAGTCACTCAGTCATGTCTGACTCTTTGTGACTCCATGAACCACAGCATGCCAGGCTTCCCTGTCCATCACCAACTGCCNGACCCATTTCCTAGTTCATAGGTGGATGCCTTCTCTGGGAGTCCTCACATGGCAAAAGGGTCAAGGGAACTCTCTGGGGATCTCTTTTCAATTCAATTCAGTCACTCAGTCATGTCTGACTCTTTGTGACTCCATGAACCACAGCATGCCAGGCTTCCCTGTCCATCACCAACTGCCGGAGTCTACCCAAACCTATGTCCATTGAGTTGGTGATGCCATCCAACCATCTCATCCTCTGTCGTCCCCTTCTCCTCCTGCCCTCAATCTTTCCCAACATCTCTTTTATAAGGGCAGTAATCCCTTCATTGGAGCTGCACCCTCATATCTTAATCACCTTCCAAAGACCCTCCTTTCGTAATACCATTGAGAGGGTTAATAGGTAGCAAGGCCAGAGGTCCCCAAGTGGTGGGAGGAGATAAACTGCACATGGCAGACATTTTTCCCCCCATCTCTGTTAAGGACACCTAGTTCTGCCTGAACTTAACTTTTTTCAAACCTTGAGATAACCAATGCGTTTTTCTTATAGAAGTGTTTTTCTTGAGCTATGTTAATGAAACTATGTATTTGCTTTAAAATTTGTCTTTCTTCAAACCAGTTGGTGTAAGACGAACCTTTTTTTTTTCTTTTCTCAGACCTTGGGCTGATAATGGCTCAGCAAACCAATATTCATGTCAGTTGTTTTATGGCCAGGGATGACCCGCCTTGTGGCATTCTATCTCAGAAATGTATAATGTGGGAGGGGGGCCTGGTATAACTCCCTCAGCCTTGGGGTGTCTCTCTTGTCTGATTAACAGCTTATTAACAGACATAAAACATCTTGCGGAAAACTAGCAAGCAGGCACTCTTTCTATCCACTTCCGATGTCTATGTCAGAAGCTTTCCCTATCTCTATTATGCTTTAATAATAAAACGTTGCTACACAAAAGTTCCTTGTAGTCAAGCCTCATCTCTGACCCTGGACTGAATTCTCCTTCGGAGGCCACAAATCCCAGTGTAGCTCATGGCTTGCAACCTCAACCTTTCACCATCATCTTGGGGATTAGTTTTCAACATATGAATTTTGGGGGACACAAACATTCAGTCTCCCTACTTAAGAGGTTTTGCTTTTGGAGGCATAGAATGAATAATAAGATCATGGTCCGTCAGATTCAAGCTTAAGCCCTCTGTTCTCAGGGTTCTTCTCTGCAAAATGGCAGTAGTAATATTCACCTTGCAAGTCTATTGGTAGGGTTAAATGAGATAATCCATGTAAAGTACCGATGTTCAGTAAATTTCATCCATTAGTATTTTCCCAACTTTTCATTTTGGAAAATTTGAAACCTTAAAAATGTTGAAAGGATAGTAGAATAATATCCAATATACCCATTGCAGTAGTTTGTTCACAGTGCCATAGAGAAACCCACAGACTGGGTAGCTTCAACAACAGAATTTTGTGTTTTCACAGTTCCAGAGGCTGGGATTCCAAGGTTAGGGTGCCGGCAGAGGTGGCTTCTGGTGAGACCCTTCTTCCTGGTTTGCAGATGGCACCTTCCTGCTGTGTCTGCTAAGGCCTCTTTGTATGAATAACTCCTGGTGTCCCCCTTCTTCTTACCGGGACTTCAGTTCTCCTAGATTAGCGCCCCACTCTTATGACCTCACTTAAATTTAATTACCGTCTTAAAGGCCCTATGTCCACATATACAATCACATTATGGATTAAAACTTCAATATGGATTTTCAGGGGGACACAGTTCAGTCCATAATTGTTGTTTTTGTTCAGTCACTAAGTCACATCCAACTCTTTGTGACCTCACAGCAAGCCAGGCGGGCTTCCCTGTCCTTCGCTATCTCCCAAACTGCTCAAACTCCTGTCTATTGTGTTGATGGTGCCATCCAACCATCTCGTCCTCTGTCATCCCCTTCTCCTCCTGCTTTCAATCTTTCCCAGCATCAGGGNATCCAACTCTTTGTGACCTCACAGCAAGCCAGGCGGGCTTCCCTGTCCTTCGCTATCTCCCAAACTGCTCAAACTCCTGTCTATTGTGTTGATGGTGCCATCCAACCATCTCGTCCTCTGTCATCCCCTTCTCCTCCTGCTTTCAATCTTTCCCAGCATCAGGGTCTTTTCCAGTGAGTCGGCTCTTTGCATCAGGTGGCCAGAATATTAGAGCTTCAGCTTTAGTATCAGTCCTTCCAATGAATATTCAGGGTTGATTTCCTTTAGGATTGATTGGTTTGATCTCCTTGGTATTTAATTTCCCTATTCACTACTGACCAGCATGGAAAACCTCAGACTGAATGTTTGAGATTCTCTGCATTGATTTTTGGAGAAAGTCGTGGCTATGGGTGCGGTGGGACGGGGAGGGGGCTCTTCATGGGGAGGATGAGCTGCATGAGGACGGTGCGTTAGGTCCCTTAGTGGGAGAGGGGTGGGGTCATTCTGCCTGTGCTCTCCTCTCTCCATGAGAACTGATGAAACATTAAATGTTTTCATTGTTGGCAGCGTCTGGCACGGAGGTTCCAGCTCTGCTTCTGAGGGTGCTGCCAGTCCAGACCCCTGCCTCGTGTCCCCAGAGGTGACTGAGCCGAGAGAGCACCCACAGGCAGCCAGGGGCCCAGAAGATTCTCCACGTCCCAGCGCACCGGAGCCCCAGGAGTGGGAGAGTCCCTCGTCCTCCATGCGCTTTGCCGAGGGTCCCCCAGAAGGTTGCTTGGCAAGCCCAGAAGGGGAACCTGAAGGTTGGCCTCTGGTTCAACACCCTCAGAGGGAACTTTCTCCAAATGGCCCAGGAGAGGCTTCGGCAGCCTCTGTCCCTCAGGACGACAACGTGACTCAGTGCAAGGTGGTTTCTGTCGTCCCCAGTGCTGGAGGAGAGACAGGCTCAAAGGAAGAAGAAGGGCAGAGACTGTCTTCCTCCAGCTCCACTGACCAGTTGGCAGGAATTCCACCAACTGCTCCTCCAGAGCCGATGAAGTTGCAGCTGCGTGGAAAGGATACCCAGCCTGGTGATTTTGAGTCCCAAGGGCAAGAGGCTGCTGCTGGCTTACCATGGCCAGAGTCCCGGCAGGGAACCCCCAAGGCCCCTGCTGCCCATCTAGGCCAGAAGAGCTCAGCCAGCCTGGAGGAGCCGCCCCTAAAACCCGAGATCTCAACGTTGCAAGAGCCAGTCCCCGAATGCCCAGTGGAGGGGCCACCTCAGGATTCCACGGATGACGAGGGATTCCTCGGGGCCTGCCCTCCCACTGGGACCAGTTCAGGGGCTGCCCAAGAAGCCAAAGCGAAGGCTGGTTTCCAGGAAAGCTGCCAGCAGCCAATGGGAGCACTCCCGCCCACAGGGCTGCCCTGGGATTCACCAGGTCCTGCCCTGGCGCCAGGGGACAAGGGCTCTTGGGAGGAGACTCTGGGTGCCCTTGATGCTCAGGGTCACTCGCAGACCAGGAGCCAAGATGCTGAGCCTAGTCAAGTCACTTGGGCAGTGACAGGTGACCAGCCCGAGGGAATTTTGTCCATGAGCCCTGAGCCTGTCCCACACGCCGCAACCGAGGATGTGGGTCCCGCTTCAAGCCTCCCCTCCCAGCCAGCTGCTCTGGCCTCCGTGGCTGCAGAACAAGCCAAGGAGATGGTTTCCATGGCTGAGATGCCTGTTCTCACAGATCTGGCTACAGAGTGGGCAGAAGCAGGGTTGTCAGGACCGGAGAAGCAAGCATCAGACGTCAGAGGAGAAGGAGAGGGTCTGGAAGGAGGCCCCAGAGAGATTCCTGCTCCTGCCCCCCGGGAGGAGAGGGCAGAGCTTGGGAATATGGAGCTAAGCCATGAAGTCCAACCAAAGGTTCCAGCTCTCCCCGCTCCCAGTGCATCAGATGAGAGTGCTAGCAGGTCACCAGGGCTGAAGGATGAAGCTGAGCCCCCTGAAGGCCCAGCTGTGGCTAACGAAGAAAACAGAGTCTCTGGGGCTGATCCTAGAGGACAGGGAGCAACCCCAGGGCTCCTTGATGGTGCAGATCCTGGGAATCTACAGGCAGAGCAACCTGAGGCCTGGGACTGCAAGCCTGACCCAGAGGTAGACAAGGACGAGGTTTCACAGCTGACTGGTGATGAGGAGAGCCAAGGCCCTCTGAACACAGTCCTAGTACAGCCACTTGGAGAGGAGATCCCCGAGCACGCAGACAGGTCTGACTCTCCCTCAGAAGATGCAGCTTGGAACGTGGTGGCCCGTGGGATGATGGGAGAATCTCAAGTGGTCCATGCATCGGGCTCACTGCACCAGCTCCCTGAACAGCATCCCAGCCCACCCTCTGGGCCAGAAGGAGCTGGTGAACGTGTTCTTCCCCGGGGAACCATCTGGGTGGGGCCGGGACCACAGACCAAATGTCCCGACACCCTTCAGGACGTGGAGGGACTGGGAAGAATGGACTCTCTTCCTGCTTTAGAGTCTGAGAAATTGGATTTCCTGTCAGCTCCTGCTCCAGAGGTCGTCCCCAAAGCCCAGGAGGCGGAGAGCATGCCTGAAATAAAGTCAAGGAGCCACCCATCCGCACAGAGGCCTGGCCGTGGGGAGGGGGAGGGCTCGCTGACATTCCCTCACCCCTGTGGGCTGGGGCATGACACAGCTGGACAGGAAGTCCACGCCGATGGGCCCCCTCCCCCTGAGGAGGAGAACTGGTCAGTGGACTGCAGGCTCACGACGCTCAGCCTGGAGCAAGGTCAGCAGGGAAACCTATCCCACCCGGGGGACAGCGGTATAGTGGTGACTACGTCCGACAGGCCCTTACTGTCTCCTGAGAACCATCTCCAAACATCCCAGACACACCCAGAAGCAGCGGTCTTCAGTTTGCTCAGGGAGACATCCCGAGGGTGCGGAAGCAAGGAGGAGACTTATCCAGGTGATACGGATTTTAAGAACCTGGGTGCCGATTCTCCGCAAATCCACATACCCGTGGGACCACGGGAAGATGTGAACTTGTCCACTCATGGAGGCAAGCAACGGGCTTCTGAAATGGAACTTCAAAGTGAGCTCCCCAAAGGCAGTCTGTCTGATGCTCTGAATTCACCTCCTGGGAACACAGTTCTGGAGAATCCTACGACCGAGAAGTCGCAGTTGTCAGCACCCATGAAGCCTGAGTTGCCTGCACTCAGGGAGAAGGGGCAAGAGGGAGAATGCAGTGGCAGTCAGCCGTCCAGGAGCTCATCTCCGGCAGCAGACACTTTCCAAGACCCTTCTCTTGCAGGTAGCTTGAGCAGAAAGGAATATAGCTGTGCTGGGCAGGGGCCAAACGAGTCCCAACAGGAGCTGGTTGACGGGCTGAATGCTGGCAGCCAGCATGAAGAAGCATGTCTTGAGGACGCAGGCATTTCAGGAGCAGCTGATGCTTGGCCTCAGCTCCAGGACTTGAGCAAGACAGAGAAGGCAAGTGGAAACACCGTGGGGGCCCCACCTTGTTGGCCTGACTCAGTAGCTGTCCTGGAGGCTGCTCACAGCCAGCCGGTTCCAGCACCTGCCAGCCCCCGAGCCACACCCGCCCAGGATGCCCCAGTGAGAGAGGCAGGTGAAGAAACCCAGGAGGGCAGACAGCAACCAGGGTTGGTCCCACAGCAGGAAATGGAGCACCTCACTGCCTCGGATGCAGAGGTCCCAGAGCTTTCTGGAATTTTCCCATCAGCCAAGGATCAAGGTGTGGATGGTGCTGAGACTTGTGGGAAGGCGGACGGAGGAGCCCTGGGTATGCGGCAGGCTCCGGGGGAGCCAGGCTCCCTCCAAATAGAGCGGCACTCTTCCCCTGGGGAGGAAGCCTCTACCTCTGCTCTAGGTGAGCAGCCCTTGGCCAGCTGCCAGAATGCCTGGCCACTAGCCAGGGAGCTGGCTGAGAGTCCCAGGAGCGTGGCGGACCTTTCTGCAGCACAGGTTGTCCCCGACCCAAAGAGGCTCCTGCCGTCTGGACCCCCAGAGGAGCCTGCCCCTGGTACTCCTTACCTGCACATCAAGGGTGCTGCCAAAAAAGGGCTGGAAGACAATGTCGTGAAAGCTGTTTCACCCCAAGGCCCTGGAGCCCCTGGGGAAAGCCCTTGTTCCACTCGGGAGCCCCTGATTGCCTTGGAAAAGGCCTCCTCTAGGGAGGGCTCTGCTGAGTCCTCCTTCTTGCAAGTGGAAGCTGCAGGTGAGGGAATCTCTGCAGCACCAGCCAGCCCTGGAAGCTCCAAAGCTGCGACCTCAGAGGGTCCTGTGGACTCTGTGCCCTACCTGGACAGGATGCCGTTTCCGGCCAAGGGTAAGCAGACCACAGGGGAGGAGAAACGGTCAGGAGCTCCCGGTGCAAGTGCTGAGCCCGGCGAAATTCCGGCACTCCCCGTCAGTGAGGAGAGCAAGGCAGGGGAAGCAGCAAGAGAGACTGAGGGCAGCGGGGAGAGGCTGCCAGAGCCTTCCAAGGACCCCAGGCGGGGAGCATCAGCTGGTGTAGACGCAAGCTGCAGGCAGACTGGGATGCTCGCTGGGTTGCCTGACTTCAGGGAGCACATCACCAAGATCTTCGAGAAGTCTGTGCTTGGAGCCCTGACCGCCGATTGGCCCCAGAGCACACAGGGAGAAAAGGCAGGAGCCAGGAAGAGGGTGATGGGCAAGGGCCTCACGGTGCCAAGCCCAGAGAAGCTTCCAGATGGGACTCAAGCAGTGGCCGTCACCCCTCTCCCCGCCCTTCCCATTGGTCTCTGGGTGGACTCAAAGGAGAAGAAGCAAGGGCTGGCTGTAGAGGCGGAGATTTCTTGTCTGGGTCCCCAGGATCCAGCTCCAGGAAAGCTGCCCGGGCTGGCCTGGCTGGCCGCAGAGCACACCCTGCCAGGCTCCAGTGAGGGGAAGGAAATAAGTGAGGCCCCGCAGATGCTGGTGGACAGCAAGAAGCCAGAGGGGGCTGGGGAAGGCTGGTGGCCAGGACCTGGAGGAGGCCAGGCCCATTCACAGCAGGCAGGTGGCTCACAGGAAGCAGCTTCAGGTCTGTCTTCACAGGTGGCTTCTCCAGAGATTTCCGGGGCTAACTTGCAGGTGGCTCCCCAGAGCCGTGGAGAAGGGGACTCTGGTCCAGATGACAGCATTCCTTCTGGAAAACAGAGCCAGGAAATAGCCCGCCAGGACAGTCAACCCAGAGAAGATGGTCCCCGGGGCTCTCCTCAGCCCC
>SJYA01002945.1:737940-750610 GCA_006410615.1 Neotragus moschatus | reverse complement strand
TTT
This sequence comes from Neotragus moschatus, assembly GCA_006410615.1. Lineage (NCBI taxonomy): Eukaryota > Metazoa > Chordata > Mammalia > Artiodactyla > Bovidae > Neotragus > Neotragus moschatus. Next base: position 750,607 of record SJYA01002945.1, on the reverse strand, counting down.
TTTTTTTTTTTCTAGAGATTTTCCTGAAGTAGCCACTTAAAGCTTAAACTGGGAAAAGGGCTTTTCAATAGGACATGGAGAGAAATGCCCTTTCTAAGATGTATTGTTTTCTTTACATTATCCCAGAAAGATCCCCAAGGCTGGCCCATCCACGTTACCTTTGGTTCCTGAGAAGGATGCTCCAGACATCACGGACGAGGTTATTTCAGATGATGCCGGCAGTGCAGGAGGAGCAGAAAGGTCAGTGAAAAGGCACCAGCCTTTGGAGAACCCTGCCTTCCTTTGGCAGAGACATGCTGGATGTTTTGCAAAGGATAGTACTGCTACTGTATGCGTCTTAATCTAAGAAAGATACACCTCGCCGTTCTGATTCTTTATACAGTGCCTGAGATAACTATGATCTCCACTGCTTGTATAAAGGAATTGTTTTCCCATCTGAGCTTATCTTTGTTTTTCTTAACATCTTTATTGAGACGTAATTCACATACCATCTCATTTGTTCGTTTAAGGTATACAAGTCAGTGGCTTTTAATATATTCACAGAGCTGTGCAGTTCTCAACTCTGTGGTCAATTTTAGAACATTGTCATCCCCTCCAAGAAACCCTGCACCCCTTGGACAACACGCCCCGTATGTATCCCCCAGCTCTCCAAGCCTGGCACCTCCCAATCTAGTTCACTACCTTTTGAGGTAAACGGGTTCAAGGCTGATTTAATCTTGAGCAGGAATGTCTAATCACCAACAGCAGTCATGCCCCCTAGGGAGGAGGATAAGTGACAGACTCAACAAGGAATCTTCCAGACCTTCACGCTTGGCAGGGGACCTGTCTGTTCTTTCCTAAGTGAAATGCCACCTGTGGCTGGGCACCAGCTGCTGCTGGGAAATGACATCCTTCAGGGGAGAGGGAGGTGCTTTGGGCATAGACACACTCCGAACAGGCTTGCAGCATCCTTAGCTCTTTGGCTCCTCCAGAGCTCTGTGTGTGTGTGTGTGTGTACATGTGTGTGCACACACACACAGGCACATGCTCATGTGAGTGAGGTGGGGTTGGATTTTAAATTAGTACCTGTAGCTAGCCCAGAGTATCCTACCAAACAGCTGCAGGCACTTTGTAAATGATTTGTTGCCAAAAGAATGCGTGATCACCTGTTTGTCAAGTCAGAGCGCTTCCACCCAACTGCCTTGCCTTCCAAACGAGGGCAACTCTCGTAACTCTGGGCCAACAAAGTTGCAAGCCCTGTTGCCAAGACAGATGCAAGTTTAATCTGCACTGGACACTTGTCTCTGCTGCTGACTTAGCACAAAATTCCCCACAGCTCTTGCTCATACGTACTTTTGACATTCCTAGTAAAAGTGTAGGAAAAGATGTCTCACTTGAAAAGTCCTCTCCTTCCTCTCTCCACAAACGTTATATTAGCTCTTTCTTCCGTCCCCAGATGTTTTGTCATCCTTCCTGGAGAACAAGAAGGTTTTAGGACCAGGGATATAGTAATCCAGTAAATATTTCATGACTCGATGTTCTAATCACTCTTAATTTTAAAATTATAATTTCTAGGACTAGGGTCTGATGCTGAGGGAGGGCCTGACGCTGGGGGAAGGTCTGATGCTTGGGGAAGGTCTGTTGCTAGGAGAGGGTCTGATGCAGGACTAGGGCCTGATGCTGGGGGTGGGCCTGATGCTGCGGGGAAGGCCTGATGATGGTGGACAGCCTGCTCCCAGATGTACACGGAGCTGAGTATAAATCTCCATGAGAAATCTTCTTTCATACTTTCCTGACCACCTTGCTGTGTTCTTTTTTTCTGAAGCGTAGTTGTTGTGCAATATCGGTTGATTTCTGCCTGACATCCACATGCATTAGCCATGGGTGTGCGTATGTCTGTTGCTCTTGCATCTCCCGCCCACCTCCCCCTGCTACAGTCTGGTTTCTATACATTTATGAATAACAAAGACTGTTGACTAAAATGACATCAAAAGCTCCCACACACAAGCGTGCACACCCACACCCCCTAGTGCATCATTCGGGTCCGCGTCAGGGTTGCCCTCGGCCACCCCACCCTGAGATGACGGTGAACCTTGACACCTGCGGTTTGTTCCCACCCTCAGCCCGCTGCCTGCGCCTCAGCAGCAGAGGGGTCCTGTCCCTGCAGATGCTGAAGTGATGGAGCCTCTTGTCTCCGGAGCCAAGGGCATGAGCACACCATCGGTAGTCCTTTGGGGACACCTATGCTTCCGCCTTCTGGCCTTTCCATTGTATCCATCCATTTCTCTTAACAGAATGTCCCTGTGATGACTCGGGCTCCCATTACCAGCTCTGGTCCGTTCTCAGCGAGAGTACAGCTTACCCTCGGCACTCTTTATTCGCAGTGGGAAATTTGCTTCAGTACTTTATTGAAAGAATGAAATAAATAGTAATGTGATAAAAATATTTCAGAAGTAGACTGTACGTGCTTTGTCACATATTCAGGAAGTTCACAAAGCTTAATAGAAAAACAGAATGGTAATAATGAATTGTACAAGTAAATTAAAGGTGGAACCCACATGTAAAGAGACATGCTGTCTCTGTCTACCGAGATACCAGCTGCATAATAAATATTGCACCGTGATCTGAAAAAAAAAATTATAATTTCTAAATTAACACTATATATGTGTAAGGTATAGAAAAGTATAAGGAAAAAGAGAAAAATCCACAGTCACACCACCGAATGATTGCTGGTATTTATGATATTAGTGTGTGCACAAACACACATTATGTTAGGGTAGTTTCATCCTCTGTTTTTTTTTTTTTTTCTTCTATTTAAATTCTCAGAGTCATTTTTTCCTGCTGCCATCAGAACTCTTTGTAGACATAAATCTTAGTGGCTCAAAGTGTATGACTTATCATAGTTTACAGAGCAGTAGATACTGATCTCAATATAATGGGTGTTCTGTGCACATTGCTCTGGTTGAGGATTTGTTGGGTGATAGACTTTCAGATTCTCGAGCTGTATCGTTCATTTTGGCAACCCTGGGTCACATGTGCTCGGAGATGTGCTGTGAGGGCAAAACGCCTCTCAGATGTTGAAGATTTAGTGTTGATCCCTTATGGTGAACAATGTCGGATGGTGATCTCTGAAGAAGATTTAGCTTCGGGACCAGGGACCAGGCTTGATCACTCAAGAGCTTTTGTGTAGGAGTTTTATTAAAGTATAAAAAGAGACAGAGAAAGTTTCTGACATAGACATCACGAGGGGGACGAAGAGGGCTCCACTTGCTAGTCTTACCAAGGCCTTAAATGCTTGTACCAGACCCGCTCCCTCAACATACATTTTAAATGAACAACATTAGAACTACAATAGAAAGGTCTTACCAGACCCATTCCCACAACCTACATCTTTTGTTTTATTGTTTAATCATTAGCTCTGGGCTTAAAGAAAATAACATCTTATGTGACTAAGACTAAGGAATGTAAGGGGAAAAGTTTGTCCTTTTCTCCTCCTTGAGAGCCCTGGACCCCTTCCTCCTTGAGGGTTCTGGACTCCTTATCAACCTACCTGAGAATTGGCTCTCTCAGTGTGAAGAAAAGAATACAGGGAATTCCCTGGTGGTCCAGTGGTTAGGACTCTGCACTTTGAACTAGAATCCCACAAGCTGCATAGTGCGACCAAAAAAAAAAAAAAAAATACAAGAAACATCATTAATAACCTTTATATTGTATGTTAAAATAGTAATATTTTGGATGTACTAGGTTAGAATATGTTATTGAAATTACTTTCATATTTTTTCTTGTTTTTACTTGGCTACCAACATTTAAAAATTACCTAAGTGGCTTTTGCATTCATGACTTGCATTTATGACCCATGTGGCCTTGTTGCTCAGTTGTGTCTGATTCTTTGAGATCCCATGGACTGTAGTCCATCAGGCTCCTGTGTCCATGGGATTTTCCAGTCAAGAATACTGGAGAGGGTTGTCATTTCCTCCTCCAGGGGTATCTTTCCAACCCATGGTCTACTTCTATCTAGATCATTTGCTTTGCTCTGGTCCTTGAAGGAAATGAGGATGGAAGAGGGCTCACCTTTCCTGTGCTTTGGGTTCTTAGGCAAAAGGCCTGCTACTCTCCCATTGGCTGAGGATTTCCGGAAAGAATTCCAGGTGGGGTGACCTCTGGCTCCTCTCCCTTGAGGGCAATTACAGGGACAGCCACATCTGAGCAAATGGACCACAACAGAGTCTACTTTATACTCAGCAGACAATCGAAGGTCTCCAGAAGGTACAGACCAGCTCTGTCCAATTGAAATAGGACATAAACTGCAAATATAATCTTAAATATTTTGGTAGCCATATTCAAAACAAATAGAAATTATTAAAATTATTACAGGTTTAATTAAAATTAAACAAATTAAAATGAAAATATTAAAATTAATTTTAATAATACATTTTAAGTAACACAACATGTGGACCTCCCTGGGGCTCAGTAGAGAACTTGCCTGCCAATTCAGGAGATTGAGGTTTGACCCCTGGGTTGGGAAGGTCCCCTGGAGAAGGAAATGGCAACCCACTCCATATTATTGCCCAGGAAATCCTATGGACAGAGGAGCCTGGCAGGCTACTGTCCATGGGGTTACAAAAGAGTCAGGCATATCTTAGCAACTAAACAACAACAACAAAACCCAATATATGACAGATACTATCACTTCAACATGCAATCAATATATAAATTATTAACTTGGTATTCTGCATTCTTATTTGCATATGAAATCTCTGCGTGGTGGGGTGTATTTCATACCCACAGCACATCTCCATTTGGACTGGTCACACATCAAGCCCTCAACGGTTCCATATGGCGAGTGGCTGCTGCCTGGGACACCCCAGCTCCTTCCAGAGCTCTCAGAGTCATCAAATGATCCATAAGGCCAAGCCTTCCCACGGGGCCCCCAAAGGCCCTCCTCTCAGCCCAGCAACTTTATTCCTACTTTAACACCGGTGCTGGGAATGCTTCTTTGCCTTGGGGGGAAGCTCAGTAGCTCCGGTGGACCATTCACCCTGAGGGAGCTGTGCTGTGGATCTAAGCGGGCCTCAGAGAAAGTCTGGCCAAAGTCGGGAGTGTGTGCCCTGGGAATGGCAGGTGCTGCACGTGAAGGTAAATTCGGCAGCAGTCTCGGGGAGGTTGTATGGTCACATTATGGCAGATGCTATCAGGAGCTGGGTGGTGGTGGAGTTTGGGTTCACACCCAGCTGTGTCCCTTACTGGTTTCATGTCTAACCTCAGTTTTCCCATCTGTAGAATGGGGAGGTTACAGCGGTAATTGCCTCCCTGAGTTGCAGTGAGGGCCAGGATAAGTGATCAGATGCAATCGTGGTGCGTTCCAGCCCAGGCAGAGCTTAGGTTTTCTCTTTTCAGTTCTGTGGGACAGGCTTTTCTCCTGCAGTGAACTGAGTGGCCAGTTCTGTTCATCTTCCTGGGGTTGAGGTTCCAGCCTGGCCGTCTTTCTTTTCCAGAACTAACTTCTTTGTTAAAATGTCTTCATGGCAGAGGAGAGGGAATTTACTGCCCACAATGATCTGCTTCAAGTTTGAAAATTTTGAGATTGTATTTTATTGTAAAACTTTATGGGTGTTTTTTTTTTTATTGTGTATTGTATTATATTTCAACATAAAAATACTTTGAGTTGCCATGAGAAGAAGCAAGTCAAAACCAAATTTTCTACTCTCTTGGTTATCGGGTGACACAGTTCTGTTGAATCTACTGAAATTTGGAGATTCTTTTGACTTGGTTAGAGCTGATCCCACAGATCAGACTCAGCACCTAAGAAGTGTCTCTTTTCCATCTTGGTGACAGATCATTTGAAAACTCAATCTCATTTCCATGTAGATGCAGGGAGCAGACATTTTGCTGCTTTATTTCCCATCTTTTGAAGTCCGATTGGGCCTGCTGCTGCATGTGCAGTGGGTATCCTGTGGCTTTGTTCACCTCCTCCTAAGGGGTATGTGTACACCCATCTCCGAGAAACAGGTGATGACAGACAGCTTGGCTGTGGATTTCTGTATACATTGTGTGGTCCCTCCCTGTGGAAGATTCTGGAACCCGTAGATTTTATTTTTAGAATGTTCTACAGAAGACGCTTGAATGATTTTGACTTTTTATCCATCCAACTGTCTTCAGGGGATGGAAAGTCTATTATTAGAATTTGCCATTTTGCTTTCACGCCACTGATGATCAGATGTGTAGTTCTGAATCCATTGTGGACATCACCAGCTTACTTTTGCTAAATATTTATTTCAAGGGGTCTCTCTTTTCTTCCATTTGAGGAAATGACTGGAAAGGTATCATTTTCAATTACTAGTGCGCTTGAGAGAATTAAATTATTCCCAGATGCTTCAGGTCTTTGGATACACCTAGGCTCAACCACAAGGGGCAGTTGGCTGAGGAGTGGAGGGAGGGACCAGCAAGGTCCAGCCAGCCTCTTGCCCAGGAGGCCCAGGCTGGACCTGAAGGCGGGGCTGGAGTGGGTTGCCCCCCTTCCTCCTACTCTGTCTGCTTCTTCCTTCTCTCTCCTCTTCTTTCTAAAATTAGCAGCTGTGACACCGTGTTTTCAAGTTTAAGAATAAGGTTTTGGAGAGGGCTATAGTCATATAAATTAAGGAAAAGAAAGGAAGCTAGCAAGCCTAGCAGATAAAGCCAGGACAACAGACTCATCCCGTCCCCACCCCCATCCTTCTGGGTTTGATTGTATATTATGTTGCTTGGGCTATCTTAAACTTTCTTTTGAGAAGTTTTGGGCTATTACAGGGCTATCACAGAGCTACAAGTCTGACACTTCATTCCCTTGGAGCAGTTTTCTTCCCAAATAGGAGATGATAGAGTAAGACAGAGGGTTCACATCCCAGCAACCTCTTCCTGGCTATGTGATGCCTGGAGAAGCTGCTTGACTTTTCAGTCCTTAGTTTCCAAATCTATAAAATGGGAAAATTTCACCCTTCCCCATTAGGGTTGGAATTAAGATTAAAATGGAATGTTTCCAAAGTGATCTAGTATAATGCCTGCTATACGGTAAGTGTAAAATACAAATGGTAACCATTGTTCTCATTTTCAGTGTATTTATTAAAAAATACATCTCGAAAATCAAGCAAACAAAGAAAATGCCTGAGGTCTCCAAATGAAGTGGGAACAGACCCTGCAGGGAGGGGGGAATGTGAGACTGGGTGAGGCTGTACGTGCCTCTGCTTCTGTGTGTCTCTGTTGCATGGGAGCCCCACTAATGCTGCCCGGCTTACGGGGGCTTGTTAATGGTTCAAAGTGACCGCAGAACTAACGACTCTGCGAATGATATGGGCTTATATTACGATCAACAGCTTCAATCATTGTGAGCCATCGTATTATAAAAGTCAAAGGACCTTTTAAAATTCCGCCTTTATGTTCTGAAGGTTTTGTGTTCCATAATTAAAGCGATTTTTTAAAGAGGTGAACCCATCCTTTGGAAAAACGCCAAGTCACCATGGAAAGCTGGGTTAGGAAACGCCTGCACTGAAGGCAGCAGCCTCTTTAGAGGCCAGGGGCTGCCTCTGCCTCCAGGTGCCTCTGATGGGACCCAACACCTTGGCTTCCCACCCTTCTGGGTTTCTGGGCCTCTCTGCCCTGAGGCCTGTGTTATGTGGATCTGAGTGGGGGAAGAGCCACTTGAGAATTCCGGGCCAATTTCAGGGTAAGGTGGTGATTTTCCAAATGAATGTGCCCAGACCGACCCTCTTTTCTTCCTGGAACCTCTCATTACCGCCACTGTTAGACAGGGATTCAGGTTTGTTTCAGCAGCCGAGTTTGAGAAATGGATATTTTAGACTCTAGCTGGCTATCTGGAAGGAAATTTGGGTGCATTCTTGTCGAGACTGGGAATAGAGAAGGGACCAGGGAGCACCTAACAGAATCTGACCTCCGATGGCAGGCTTACCCCTGGACAGCTGAGCTGACCCAAGGACCTGCCCTGGGGGAGGGAGCTATTCTCAGCAACTCCACCTTGAACCTGCTTCTAGGCTTAAAGGGAGAAGACTGTAGAATTGAGTTCTATGGTGTGAGACCAGCTTCTGCCTTGAGGTTTACAAATAAGTTACTGCTCAAGTTTTAGTTCTGTGACTTTGGAGGCATCACGTTTGATGAACCTGCTTACTTACCTGTAAAGTGGGGGCATATAGAACCTAGGATTCAATGAGCCACTTTATTTAGAGTGCCCAACACAAAATAAGTACTGCTCAGTATAAGTTCCTTTTTACTTATTCCTCCCTCTGAGCCAAAGTACTTCGACATCCAGCATCTTATCTCATCCTCACCTTGAGCCTTAGTAGGTACCATTTGTGCCCTTCTTCTGTGGTGGAGGAAGTGGATGCTGGGACAGGTGACATGGCTTGCACAAGGTCAGTGGGCTAATGAGAGTTAGAGGTGGGACTGGAATCTCTTTTCTGGAGAGGTCTTCAGACATAAAATCCATTTTGGGGTCCCTGATCAGTAATATTAGCCAGAAGGAATCTTGGGGATGTTCCTCTGAAACATGCTGTCCACTGGAACTTCTATGATGATGGAAGTGTTCTGTGTCTCCAGTATCCAGTAAGGCAGCCACTAGTCACATGTGGATATTACACAGCTAAAATGAGGCCACTTGAAAACCTGGGGTCCGTTTCAGGGTGAAGCCTGGGGTGGCTTCAGGATCACGGAGGAACTGAAACTGTGGATTTTAATTAACTGTGATCAATTTTTTATTGATTTTTTTATGTGGACTATTTTTTAAATCTTTATTGACTTCATTACAATATTTCTTCTGTTTTGATTTTCACTCCCGCATTGGAAGGTGAAGTCTCAGCCACTGGACTGCCAGGGAAGTCCCAGCTTTCGTTAATTAAAACTGAAATTGAAATAACCATGTGGGACTCTGCATGGCACAGCCCAACCTGAAGACATAGTTTCATCTCGTGTACATAAGAGATGAGTCATCCCTGCCAGCAGTGTGGATTCTGAGAGTTTCTGGGTGAAGCGCTTACAAGGCTCAGATCCCTGGTGGTGTCCAGTGAGTGCTGGGTTCCTCCTCACTGCCTCCCCCCGGCTCTGCCAGTGGGGAAGCCAGGCTGCTGTGTCTCCAGAGTGGAGGCTGGGGTGTATTCATGGGACATGTGCCTGACAACATGGATCAGCAGGAGGCGTCTCCTGGTTCCTGAACCAAGGAGGTTCACCACTGGGCCGACCAGAGGCCTTGGGCTTACCACTGCAGCCTCATGTGCAGGCCTGGTGAGGAGGCTCAGGTAATCCAATCAACTGGTTTCAACCACTTAATCTAGACCCCTCTGTGCTCACCCATCCCCACCGGCTGCACCTACAGGGGTGCCCCTCCAGCTGGTAGGGAGCTGACATGGGTCCATGGCCGAGAATGGATTGCCAGTTGCCATCTGTCCCTAGAAACTGGCAGCGTGGAAAAGAGGCTTCCTGTGCGGTGTGCAGGGCCGGCGGCCCCAGCTAACTGCAACTCAGCCTCCCTTTCTTCTCAGGCCCGTTAAGTCAGCCAGCATTGAATATTTTAGCAGCCTGCTGACTCCGAGGCACGCAAGTGTTTCTCTGTTTCCAGGGAAGGCGCTGGCACAGGTCTGATTACTGAGACTTGTAATGCCTTTTCCTTTTGTAAGGCGGTCAGGGGGTGTTTGGGAAGCAAACCCTCAGGGGAGGGGGGATGTCTGTGTCCTGGAGTGGGTGGGCTGGGCGAGAGAGGACTGCAGAGCGCAGGGGACGGGGTCAGCGCTGAGTCCTCAGGCCAGGAGCACCTGTAGGTAGAGGGAAGCCGGGCCCCTGAGAGGTGAGTGTGGAGGGCGAAGGAAGAGGGACCAGAGGCCAAGAGAGGGAAGCCTTAGATCCTANTCAGGGGAGGGGGGATGTCTGTGTCCTGGAGTGGGTGGGCTGGGCGAGAGAGGACTGCAGAGCGCAGGGGACGGGGTCAGCGCTGAGTCCTCAGGCCAGGAGCACCTGTAGGTAGAGGGAAGCCGGGCCCCTGAGAGGTGAGTGTGGAGGGCGAAGGAAGAGGGACCAGAGGCCAAGAGAGGGAAGCCTTAGATCCTAGAGTTGAAATCCCTTCCCCATCTTGGACCATGTTGGGCAATTAGGTCACTGCACCAGTCTCAGCTGCTGCTTGGGTCAGCGGGCCACTGATGTCTCCCGGGACTTAAAGGAAGTTTAAACGGGTTTAGAAGAGGCAAGACGCAGAGTAGCCTGGACAAGCCAGCCCTCCATAGCCAGGAGCTGTAACCGCAGAGCCATAGACAAGGTCCCTGGGCCGCGAGGGCCTCGGCAGGCAGGTCCAGCCCAAAGCTGGCCCCGTCCTCCAGCAAGCATGCATCAGGCTGGTTGCTTAGAAGGGAAGCCAGAACCTCCTGTGATAGGGAGGAGCCAGGACACTGGGCAGTCCTCCCTTGGAAAGAGGGCTGGGGTGGCTCGGTAGGTGGGCAGTTGGTGGGCAGACACATTGCCAGGGAGTGATGTGCGTGATCTGTTGACTTCCAGCCCAGTGCTCAGCGGCCTTCATCCTGAGGGGTCGGGTGGCTCACCGGCTCCTGTCCGCTTACGTGTGCCTTTGCACCTTCACCAACAGACAGCCCTTCCTTCCCCTCCCTGGGCTTCAGTGTCCTCTGACACGGGTCAGGAGGTGGGTGTCATAAGCCTGAATTCTCCACCTAGAAATGTTTGCTCAAACACACGACAGTGGTCATCTCTGTAAAGAGTGGGTCTCAGCCTCTGGCCAGGAGAAGAAGATCTTGTTTCTTTGGGAAGGTTAGACTTGCCGATGTAGCTCTTGGTTACCCAGCACCCGATACTCTGCCTGGCGCACAGTGGGCACTCCGTAAGCCCTTGCTGAATAATTCATCCCAGCTCACTCTCAGTTGGAGNGGGTCTCAGCCTCTGGCCAGGAGAAGAAGATCTTGTTTCTTTGGGAAGGTTAGACTTGCCGATGTAGCTCTTGGTTACCCAGCACCCGATACTCGGCCTGGCGCACAGTGGGCACTCCGTAAGCCCTTGCTGAATAATTCATCCCAGCTCACTCTCAGTTGGAGGCTTTCTGTCCTGGAAAACCAGGTCAAATGAGACTCTGGAGGCAGATGGCTGGGTCTAACTTCTGGCACTGCCATTAGGCTCTTCAGTTCCTCTTAAATTCCTTAGCTACTCTACACCTCAGTTTCCTCATCTGTAAAATGTATATAATACTAGCTGCCACCAGAGAGAGATATTAGGGAGATTACATGTGTGTTAAAAGCTTAGTAGAGTTCCTGCCTGGCATGCAGTAAGCACTGACATATAAGGGGTAATTTTTATTACTCTCATTATTACTATGATAATGGGGCTTCCTTGGTGGCTCAGATGGTAAAGAATCTGCCAGCAATGCTGGAGACCCAGGTTCAATCCCTGGGTCGGGAAGATCCCTTGGAGGAGGGCATGGCAACCCACTCCAATACTCTTGCCTGGAGAATCCCATGGACAGAGGAGCCTGGCGAGCTATAGTCCATGGGGTCACAAAGAGTCGGACACAACTGAGCGACTAATAACACTTTCACTCACTTTGAATGATAATAATGCTATTATTATTCCGGCAGGTTCCTGGGAAACAATCATGCTTTGACACAGGGACTAGTTGAAATTTGCTGGAGTTCATTTACATCTGCCCTGGATTCTTCAGAAGGTGTCATTACCTTCTAAAGCTACCTCCCATCCCACGGCCTGTAGCCTCCCCACTGGGGTGGCTTTCAGTGTTGCAATGTTGTATTTGATGCAATGCAAGCCTTCAGGCACATATGGGGAAAGGTTCTCTGCCTTGAGAAAACTAGGGCTTTGGGGTTAACCTCTTGCCAAGAGTGGCTGCGAAGAGTCTGAAACCTAACATTTGTGGCAGGGAGGGAGTGCCTGTGTGTGGGAGCCCAGCTGGGCCTGCACCAGAGGAACGCAGGCTCGGAGTGCATCTTATGGGGCAAATTGCCCGGCTGTCTGGCATGACGTTTGGAGCGGCTGGCCCATCCAAAACCTCCTAGAGGAAGGGGCAGGGATGAAAGTTGTCTGGCCCTGCCTGCCTGCCAGATGCTGTAGCACAGTAGCTGGTGAAGGAGACCTCTTCCTGGCAGATGACCAAGCAGCTGGTATTTAAATGGGCACAGCCAGGGTTGTCAGAAAGTGAGAATTTTGGATGAGGGGAGAGTGCCAATGCTGGGCTTGAAGTCTCAGTTTAGGCCAGACTGTCTTTCAGGGGGGGCCACCTATGAAGAGTGTCTGGGGCAAACAATCCCTTAGGCCCTTAGCAGGATGCTCACCCTTGGAGATGGGTGCCACCCACTCATCTCAGGGGTTCATAGTCATGAAACATCTGGACCAGAATGATCTTCGGGCTCCTCATTCTACAGATGAGAAACTTGAGACCTCGAGAGGATGTGTGACTTCCTTACGGCCCACACAGCTTGTCGGGGGACCGCTGACTCATACTGGATGCAGTTCTTCTGGCCTCGAGACCAGCGCTCTTTCCAACAAACCCACTGACACTCTAGTGAGCAGGCACCCCCTTTTCTCTGCACAGCAAGCACCCCAGGTGGGCCTGGTATGCACAGGCATTATAGAAGGTTTTCTGGAGGTGGTGGCAGTGTTCTAAAGTAACGTCCTCTGGTTGTATCTGAGAAAGCTACAC
>SJYA01002945.1:712720-735516 GCA_006410615.1 Neotragus moschatus | reverse complement strand
GGCCTCATCTCGCCTGAAGGGGAGAATCCCCTAGTTTTTCTCGACATGCAGCAGTCCCTCTAGAGTTACGATGGGGACCTCTGGGATCCACTCGTTTGACCTCCACAAAGTCCAGTCTCCATGTGCGTTGCCAGGGGCCTCTCGACATTCCTCTCAAGTTGTTTCTGGGTCCTGAGTTCTCATCAGGAGCTGAGGCCTGAACCTCAGGTGTCATATTCAGTGATGACATGGATCTGGGCATCCCTCTGCAGTCCCCAGAGGAGAGTCAGACCTCGTCTCCAGTGGAGAAACGTACTTCTGCTTTCCTCTGAGCACTCTAATCAGAGTCAGGCTTCCTGTGAAACTGACATAAAAATTTTTGACTCTCCCTCTAAGAGACAAGGACTGTCACACGTGCCACCGAGGTGTGAGTCGATACTCGGGGTGACAGTCATGNAGTCAGACCTCGTCTCCAGTGGAGAAACGTACTTCTGCTTTCCTCTGAGCACTCTAATCAGAGTCAGGCTTCCTGTGAAACTGACATAAAAATTTTTGACTCTCCCTCTAAGAGACAAGGACTGTCACACGTGCCACCGAGGTGTGAGTCGATACTCGGGGTGACAGTCATGTGAATGCATGGAAATCAAGTTGATCTGAAGGGGCCTGACACATTTGTGGTCTTTAGGAATGGTGGCACCACCCTGGGAACATTTGTGTGTCTTTAGGAATGGTGGCACCACCCAGGGAACATTTGTCGGTGTTTAGGAACAGTGGCACCACCCAGGGAGTGTCTCTGGCCTTTGTTGTGGATAGTGCCTCCTCGTGAGATGCGACTGGAATGCCAAGAATCCTTTCCCCTTTCTCGACGAAGCAGAGAAAGGCACCTTCATTTCTGGATGAGGAAGAGAAAACGAGGCTCGTCTTCAGTTGTGGCGGGACCCTCGGTATTCTTCTTGAGTGGAGACAGTTGTTCCGTGGAACATCTTGAGGTATACCAAGGGTGTGAAGGAAGCTTTCTAAGTCTAAGTGGGGTGGTGTAATTTCCCTCGAGATGCCGCCTTGGAAAAAGTCTTCATATTGCCTGGAGGGGAGAATCTCCTAATTTTTCTCAAGTTGTGGAAGTCTCTCTCGAGGTACGATGGGGACNTCCAAAAATAGAGTAGAGGGCAGGCGAAATTCTCCAGGGACTACAGAGCAATGATCTGTGATGGGGGTTTCGTTTCAGATCTGTTGGATATCAGCGGCACCCCCCTTCCCTTCTTATCTGGTCCTCTCTGGTGCTTCGTTTCAGTCTGTCATTTAGCAAATGTAGCTAGTGCTGCCAGTTAAAAGAAAGCAAAGTTCCCAAGACTTTTTTTTCCCTGGGTTGGAGAAAGGCAGGACAGAGCTACCTCCAAATTTAGGCAGAGATTCTCCATGAGAATTCCTGCCCCACTCTCACCAGCTGGGTGACCTTGGACAAGTCATGAAGAGTCTCTCTGAATCATGATTTCCACTTTTAAAGGCTGGGGATACTTACCCTGCCCGCCTGGCTCACAGATCTGTGGGGGCAAGAAAAGTCCTGTGCATGAAAATACTTGGCACACTGTGAAGTGCTGTGCAAATGGAAAGTCATGCAAGTATTTTTCACCTTGTTAGACTGAAAGGGATTTAATTAGAAGAGCTCGTTTTCCTAAGCCCTTCTGAGGCTTATTTTTGTTGCTTATTGCTTTTAATTGGAAAGGAGGTGCTTCCCAGGTGGCACTGGTGGTAAAGAATCCTCCTGCCAGTGCAGCAGATGCAGGAGACATGGGTTCGATCCCTGGGTCGGGAAGATCCCTTGGAGGAGGAAACGGCAACCCGCTCCAGTATTCTTGCCTGAAAAATTCCATGGAAGGAGGAGCCCGGCGGGCTACAGCCCATGGGGTTGCAGAGGCAGACACGACTGAGCACACGTTATTTCTAACTGGGAGCTAGGACGGGTGCTCTTCCATGGAGATCTCTTTTATTTGGAAGCTGTTTATGTAGGTTTTCTTTCTTTCCATCCTCCCGGGTTTTGTCACCCTCCATTTTAATTGCTTGTTTGTACGTTCCCCCACAAAGCAAGTAAAAATAAAAGAATAGGAAATGCATGTTGGTTGTGCTTACAGAGAACAAGTCTGGGGGGCAAAAAGGAAAGAGAAAGCAGTTGCTTTACTGGCTCACATGCAGGATTGGCTATTTACAGTCCTTCTGACTCATGACTGACTGACTATGTCTCAGTGGTCCTCTGAGGTCCAGAGCTCTCCCACTGGGGTCATCGAGAGCATATAGCTCCTGGATGGCATCCTCAGGTTTAAGCTCCTGCAGGCACAGGTTGGTTTCATTTCCCTGATGGGGGCCCATTGCAAACTGAGAAGAGGCGGCTGGGTCATGTCAATGTCAGGAGCATCTTCTTCTTCCTTCTTGTCAGGACGCCTCTCCCTCCAACCCACGGGCTTCCCCTGGCTGCCTGCTCTACAACTGCGTGCTTCACAGCAAACAAGAAAAGGTCCAGTGTTTCCTTCAAACCTTGACCGAGGTGTGCTCACCTTGTGAATTACCTGGCCAGGGAACCTGCATTCCACTACTTTCTGCTTCCAGCTCACAGGTTGTCTCGTGTCCAGCTGCATGTGCTAGGGTCCCTCTCTTCCAGGGCTGACAAGACCTTGACTCACTTATCCCAGCTTCCTTGTACCCAGTGCTGTGCCAGGCAGGATGCATTTCCAGCAGTTCCTTCTTGGGTTGGTGACTCTCTGCCTTGACTCCTCTCTGGAAGGGCAGGTACAAGCCTTTATTCCTTGCATGAGGTCTAGACCTCTCGTTGCATTTGTGGGCAGGGAGACCTTTGGGAGGCAATGTTGCTGCTTGTGTGGTTTTGGAATCGGGGAAAGTCTGTCATTGTTATAAGGTACTGAGGACTCCAAGAGGCTTAAAAAAAATTATTTATTTACTTCACTGCTTTGGTTGAGCTGGGTCTTCATTGCTGCACTCGGGCTTTCTCTGGTTGTGGGAGAGTACTCTTCGTGGCAGTGTGCAGGCTTCTCATTGCGGTGGCTTCTCTTATTGCGGAGCATTGGCTCTGGGATGTCGGCTCAGTAGTTGTGGGTTTGTTGCTCCATGGCATGTGGAATCTTCCCAGACCAGGGCTCGAACCCACGTCCCCTGCATTGGGAGGTGGATTCTTATCCACTGTACCACCAGGAAAGTCCCCACAAAGTTTTTTTTTAAAAAGAAACACTACATTTTACCTTGTCTATAATCAAGGCATTTGTGCAGTCCTCAGCTTAATTGTAGACTTCCCTGTAGCTCAAACTGTAAAGAATCTGCCTGCAATGCAGGAGACCAGGGTTTGATTCCTGCCTGGGGAAGACCCTCTGGAGAAGGGAATGGCAATCCACTCCAGTATTCTTGCTTGGAGAATTCCATGGTCAGTGAAGCCTGGAGGCTACAGTTTGTGGGGTGGCAAAGAGTTGGACACAACTGAGCGACTGACACCAGCTTAGTTGAGCTGAGTTGCCTGCTCTCAGTGCAGAAAAGTTAGAGAGGAAGCTGGCTCTGGCCTGAACTAAGTGGCAGCTGGGCAGCTCTGGTGGCAGCATCTTTCTGTCCTTGTTACTTGCTGCACATCCATGTATCCAGCTTATGTTTATCAGACACTTGCTGCTTGTTGAGGACCTGTCGTGAGATCCACACTATGCTTTACATACACATTTTGATCTTCTTTTCTTAAAGAAAATTATGATTCTTTGTTTTTGACTGGGCTGGATCTTTGTTGCTGTGTGGGCTCTTCTTGAGTTTCAGCAAGTGGAAGCTACTCTCGCGTAGTGATACACAGGTTTCTCATTGCCGTGGCTTCTCTCGTTGAGGAGCGTGGGCTTTAGGGTACATGGGCGTCAGTAGTTGCAGCTCCCAGCCTCCTGAGCACAGGCGCAATGTTTGCGGTGCAGGGGCTCCAAGGCATGTGGGATCTTCCTGGACCAGGGATCGAACCTGTGTCTCCTGCATCGGTGTGAGGATTCTTTACCACTGAGTCCACCAGGGAAGCCCTCTTACTTCTTTTAATATTCTTTCCCGGTGATTCAAAATGTCCCCATTTTACAGATTCAGAAACTGAGGCTCAAAGAGGACTACAGCAGGCTGGTCAATGGCAGAGCTGAGTTCAGGCTCGCGTCTGCCTGAGCTGTGCTGTCTGTCTGCACTGGCTGCCCTGCTCGCACACACAATGGATGCCTCAGGTTGATTTCTTTGATTTCTGTGCCTAGTGTTCTGGTGAAGTCGGGGACCTGTTGGGTTTCACACCCTGGCTCTTGGGAGAGGTCGGCAGCCTTGGCTGAGGTCTTGCCCCTGAGGTGCTGCCTGTTCAGCAGGCGTACCCCCTTCACTTTGTGCCCTCTGATCAGAAGGATGGTGACGTCATCACTTAGCCTGGGCACGCAGCCTCTCCAGGGCTTGGATGGGTTTATTTCTTTTGTCTTTTAAAAAGAACAGTGACTGCTCTCTCCTTGCCTTGTCCTAGAATAACTTCCTCCGCTTTGAGCTTTGCATAAACCCCAGTCCTCCAACTCATTAACCCTGAGAGGTGTGGGAATGATAGTCTAAGTTTAAGGAGTGCTGAAGTCAGATACGAGAGGAAGGCTCGCCCCCTGCATCCCCTGCCCCCCATCAGGTCTCCCGGGGAGCTGGTCCCCTCCACCTCCCGTCTGTACATCCTGATCAGGAGCCTGGCCTCTGGCCAGGGCGCCAGGCCAGCTGGGGCTGGGCCACTGTGGGCACTGCCCAGCGCCTCCTCCAAGCTGTCCCTTTTCAGCCAGCCCAGAGGACTGCGCCTCTGGAGCCTTGGGTTTTTCAGATGAGAAAATCAGAGGCCTGGAAGGGACCCTGGAGACCCAACAGACCAAGCCCTCACTTTACGGAGAAGGCACCTGCAGGCCGGGTGGGGAGGGGTCTTGCCCACCTCCCCTGGATCAGGAAAGGGTCTTGCCCACCTCCCCTGCATCAGAGCCATGCCCGTCACCCTGCTGGCAGCTGACAGGCTTTCCGTGGGGAGGCCGACCCTGCTGGGTGGCTTTGCACCCACTGTCTTCTCTCTGCATTCTTGAGAGGTGGTGCTTGAGGCCCAGGGTCCTGTGGAGCAGCTGGATTGGAGCTCAGCTCAGTGAGGCCACGTGTGCAGGGACTTTTCCCACCCAGGGGGCTCTGTTTGCTCCTCCTGAAATGGACTGTCCCATGGCTCACAGTGGCAGAGGGCCTGCACGGTGCCCAGCAGCCCACAGTAGGTGCTTATAAGCCCTGGTTCCCTTTGCTTGTTGCCACACCCGTTTCACAGCCCCAGCCGACATGCACACGGGGCCTGGGGTGGCTGAAGGAGCAGTGCACACCTGAGGGCACTCACCTGGCCGGGGGGAGCCGGTGGAGGGGTGGGTACTCTGGAAAAGCACATTCAGCGTGTCCTGTTGTGTGTGCATTGCTGACGCCATCGTTTGTAGAGTGAGTCCCGCGTGCCGGGCCCTTAGCTAGAGAAACCTTGACCTGACCGCTCTCAGCAGACCCTCCTCACGCCCTTTCCAGACAGGACGGCCCTTGCCCTTGCTGACAGGTGGGGAGGCCGACCTCGGAGGAAACTCCTCGCAGGCTCGCACAGCTGTGTCGGTGAGGACTGCCCCAGCTCCCGGGGTAGGGGCTGACCTGAACTTGGCTGGGGGCTGCCTGATCCTGCTGAGTTATCTGTCACTCACTCTGTGTTAGAAAAAGGTAAAAGCACAGCAAAACCACCGACTCATGGTTTTCTGATCCTCAGAATGATGTACCTTTATTTAATTTGAGCAGCTGATTTCATTGAAAGCTGAAGTAAATAATTGTACGGAGTCGGGGCTGGAGTCTGAGGTGTTATCCATGAAGCATGTGGTTAATAAGTTGACCTTCCAACCAATCAGATGCTCAAAACCCACGTGGTCTTGTTTTAAAAGCATCTGTTTATTTGTTTGGCTGTAGTGGCTCTTAGTTGCAACATGTGGGATCTAGTTCCCTGGCCAGGGATTGAACCCGAACCCCCTGCATCAGGAGTGCAGAGTCTTAACCACTGGACCACCCAGGAAGTCCCCTACTTGGCCTGGATCATCCCCCAGGGCCCTTCCCTCACACCTGGTGTTGGGTGGATGTTGTGAAATTCGATTCAGGACTTATCCTGTCTCCTCTGCACCTGCCGGGATTCCACCCCATGTTCCCTGGCCCGGCTCCACGGCTCCTGCACCTCCTACCCATTCCAGCTATTCTCTCTCCACCCCTTGCAGGACAGCCTGTCCTCAGCCTGATGTTCGAGGCCTTCTCTGCAGGCTGGCCCAGGCCCGGCTGTCTAGGTGAATGAACGCCCCATGGACCCCCATTCAGTGCTGCTCCCCTTGTGACCATGCTCTGCCCTCCCGAGCCCAGATGAACTCTGTGGGTGCTGGGAGAGGCTAGTTGCCTACATGCCTTTACTCCAGAACGTTTTTGTTTGCTTCTTTCTGAAATAATTTCCTTCTTAGAAAAATTGCACAAGTAGCCCAAAGACCTCCCTACTCCCTTTGCCCAAATTCCTGAATTGTCATTTTACCTCCTGTGCTCTCGTCGCCCCACTTTATATGTGTAGGTGTGGATGGAGATAGATTTATTTATCCATCATCATCACTGTTTTTCTGAATCATTTGAGAGCCAGTTGCAGACTGGAGAAGGGAATGGCTACCCACTCCACTGTTCTTGCCTGGAGAATTCCATGGACAGAGGAGCCTGGTGGGCTACAGTCCACGCGGTTGCAAAGTGTTGGACACGACTGGGAGACTAACACTTTTTGCGACTCAAAGGTGTCCCCATCCAAACGAAACTAAACAGTCCAGTGACCAATTTCCCCAAACAAGGCCCCTCTCCAGCACGATGCCGAGCCAGTCATCCAGTTGGAAATCACTAGGATACGTCCCGGCATCACTCAGTCATCAGAAGCCATTCGGATTCATCCACACGGTCTCTTTTCCATCCGATCTGGGGTTCAGCCCAGAGGCATGTATCACCTTCTCTGAGTGCCCGCAGACTCTCCTTCAGGCTGGAAGGACTCCTCTGTCTCTTGCTGTCTTTCATGACCTTCTGGAGTACAGCTCCTTCATTCTGGGAAGATCCCTCCACCAGCATCCTCCAGAGCTTCCCCGTAACCAGATTCTGGCTGTCACTTGGGGCAGGGGTCCCACAGAAGTGATGCAGGGTGAGGACTATCCACTGCTGAGGACATGATCCCAGTCAACACCTGGCTGAGTTGGTGCCCCCAGCGTTTCTCTAACTTTGAGTCTTCATACACCCCCACCCCCTGGTCAGGTGGGAGAGTCCTCCAAGGCACGCACTTGCCCTTCACTTTTTGAACCTCTGTCCACCCGCCTTAGAGCCCTTTGATAGCTCCTGGCTGCCTTCACCACCACTCTGATGGTTCTTACACAGGGCATTTTCAGTTTTCATCACTTCTTCTACATTTACCAGTTGACACTGTACAGTAAAAAGGAACTTTCACCCCTCCCCTTTTATGTATTTGTTCATGTCTTTGTATGGACTCATACATTATTAGTTTACTCAGTGGGTTTTATTACTATCTGTATTTTTTTTAATGCCCAAATAGTCCCTGATCTGGCTGGTGGCAGCCTCTTTGAGGTGGTTCTGTTGTCCTTTTGACGTGACCTCTTTCAGCAGACAGAGCTGGGAGATAGGTGTGTATACACACACATGCACACACACCCATACCCCTTTTATCTATGAGTTCAGTTCAGTTCAGTCGCTCAGTCGTGTCTGACTCTTTGCAACCCCATGGACTGCAGCACGCCACGCCTGCCTGTCCATCACCGACTCCCAGAGCTTACTCAAACTCATGTCCATTGAGTCGGTGATGTCATCCAACTATCTCATCCTCTGTCGTCCCCTTCTCCTCCTGCCTTCAATCTTTTCCAGCGTCAGGGTCTATTCAAATGAGTCAGCTCTTCGCATCAGGTGGCCAAAGGATTGGAGTTTCAGCTTCAGCTTCAGTCCTTCCAGTGAATACTCAGGACTGATTTCCTTCAGGATGGACTAGTGTGATCTCGTTGCTGTCCAAGGGACTCTCGATTCTTCTCCAACACCACAGTTCAAAAGCATCAAGTCTTCAGCGCTTAGTTTTCCTTGTAGTCCAACTCTCACATCCGTACATGACCACTGGAAAAACCATAACTTTGACTAGATGGACCTTTGCTGGCAAAGTAATGTTTCTGCTTTTTAACATACTGTCTAGGTTGGTCATAACTTTTCTTCCAAGGAGCAAGCGTTTTATCTATAGCTAGTGTTTATCTCATACCTCTGATTACAGCCCAGCCCTGAGAGTTCTTTCAGGCCTAAATTGCCTTTGTATAGGCAAGTCTTCCCCTGACTGTGAGAACCTGCTCCCTTTATCCTCGATACGGTTGTTTTTCTGCTCATCTCCCTGTGGGTAACAATTTCCTTAAAACACCAGTCTCACTCTCCCTGCCATTGTGGCCCTGTCCCTTCTCCTGTACTTCTTTCTTTTCCTGCCCAAACTGTCAGGGAGAGAGGGAGGGAGAAGCATTTTTAATCTGGAAAGCCCTCTGCACACGTATGTCTGTTGAAGCACTTGGCTTACTCCCGTCCCCTCATAGGCCCTTCCCAGATCGCCCTGGCCTGAAAGGAGCCCAGTTTTTTTCTGCTGCAGCTTGTTTTTCTATTACCAGCTTTCTTAGGTTTTTTTTGTGTTAGGTTTTCAACTTGCCTTGCTCTCACTTAGCCTATCAACCCTGCAGTGTGCAGTCCTCCTTGTCTTAAAAACTACTTTATTGAGATGTGATTGACATAAACGAGGGACTTTTCTGGTGACTCAGATGATAAAGAATCTGCCTGCAATGTGGGAGACCCAGGTTCAATCTCTGGACCAGGAAGATCCCCTGGAGAAGGGAATGGCAACCACTTCTGTATTCTTGCGTGGAGAATTCCATGACATATAAAAGCCGCGCTATGCATATTTAATGTATACAATTCAACGAGTTGAGGGATAAGTATATGCCTGTGAGACCATCACTGCCATCAAGGCGATAAACATATCCATCACCTCCCAAAGTGTCCTCCCACCCCCATTACTGTTACTGTTATTATTATTAACATGCGTGCTTAGTTACTCAGTTGTGTCCAGCTGTTTGCGACCTCATGAACTGTTGCCCGCCAGGCTCCTCTGTCCATGGGATTCTCCAGGCAAGGATACTGGAGTGGGTTGCCATTCCCTTCTCCAGGGGATCTTCCCCATTCAGGGACCAAACCTGGGTCTCTTGCACTGCAGACGGATTCTTTATCATCTGATTTACGAGGAAAATATGAGGATTATTAATCTGATCCCCATTTAGCTTCTCTTGGTACTGGCGCCAGAGCTGTTCCTTTGGCATAGGTCTCATGTGTAAAGCTGAAGGTGTTGGCTTTTTAGACCAAAATCTGAACGCCTGCCTCTTTGAAGCAGAGTGCCCTATGCCTCAGCCTCTGAAGGAAGGTGACTCATGGCCCTTTGGAGAAGCACTTGTTGATGCAAACCTCCCTCCCTGACATTCCACTGGAAAATCAACCCTTTGCTGGCCTGACTAAATTTATAAAGGGTTGGCCCCAGCAGCTGGTGGCAGCAGCTGGTAGTTAAAATCTCTGACAGATTTTTTTTTTTTTCCTCTGAAAAATATTTCAGACACTCTGGTCCCAGCTCCACCACTTGTAGAATTTGGAAGCCATTTATAGCTGCTTACAGTTGGTCTGAGAAGAATTCCCCTCCGTCCTCATAAGTCAGCCCTCCCCTAAGCCATCTGGAGCATGAACCATCCCTGCGAAGTAAGACAGGAAGATCCTGGGGCTGATGGTGCAGTGTTTTTGTCTTTTAGTAATCTCATTTGGTTCAGTTTAATATATACGTAAACACACACATATATGTATATTTAAATCACCCCTGAATATTCATTGGAAGGACTGATGCTGAAGCTGAAACTCCAATCCTTTGGCCATTTGATGCGAAGAGCCGACTCATTGGAAAAGACCTTGATGCTCGGAAAGATTGAGGGGGAGAAGCGGGCGACAGAGGATGATGGTTGGATGGCATCACCAAATCAATGGACATGAGTTTGAACAAACTCTGGGAGATACTGAAGGACAGGGGAGCCTGGCGTGCTGCAGTCCAGGGGGTCTCAAAGAGTCAGACATGACTGAGTGACTGAACAACAGCATGGGAAGCTTATAAACCTTTATCTGAGCCTGTTAACTCTGCACACTATTTGAATGCCCTTTAATCTGCAGTACATCAGGAGCAGAGAATTGGAAAGCACAAAGTAAAAAGAGAGTCAGGTGAGGTGGTGGAGGCAGACGCACTGGCTCACAGCCCGTGAGGGAGAGGCCAGACTGAGTTTGCAGGGTCCTCGGCCACGGTGCTGTCCAGGGCCTTCCCTTTCAGAGATGGAAAAGTTAAGCTCAGAGCAGTCACCTGGCTGAGATCCCAAGGTGGGGCTTGGTCTAGAATCCAGCCCTCATGACTCCATATACAATTGTGTTTTTAGGGCCATGGCATACCTCCTCACTTACATCATACTCGCTCAAGACGCTGATCATGTGTCATTGACAAAGTGTTTAATTATATTCAGGATTCTCTGTTCCAAAAAAACCCCAGCTGTCAAGCAATTGGCCAACATGCTTTGAAAATTAATTCTGTCCCCAATGAGTTAAAATGCCATCTTGTAGACTGTGCGGGGAGATNTTTTTTTTTTTTCCTCTGAAAAATATTTCAGACACTCTGGTCCCAGCTCCACCACTTGTAGAATTTGGAAGCCATTTATAGCTGCTTACAGTTGGTCTGAGAAGAATTCCCCTCCGTCCTCATAAGTCAGCCCTCCCCTAAGCCATCTGGAGCATGAACCATCCCTGCGAAGTAAGACAGGAAGATCCTGGGGCTGATGGTGCAGTGTTTTTGTCTTTTAGTAATCTCATTTGGTTCAGTTTAATATATACGTAAACACACACATATATGTATATTTAAATCACCCCTGAATATTCATTGGAAGGACTGATGCTGAAGCTGAAACTCCAATCCTTTGGCCATTTGATGCGAAGAGCCGACTCATTGGAAAAGACCTTGATGCTCGGAAAGATTGAGGGGGAGAAGCGGGCGACAGAGGATGATGGTTGGATGGCATCACCAAATCAATGGACATGAGTTTGAACAAACTCTGGGAGATACTGAAGGACAGGGGAGCCTGGCGTGCTGCAGTCCAGGGGGTCTCAAAGAGTCAGACATGACTGAGTGACTGAACAACAGCATGGGAAGCTTATAAACCTTTATCTGAGCCTGTTAACTCTGCACACTATTTGAATGCCCTTTAATCTGCAGTACATCAGGAGCAGAGAATTGGAAAGCACAAAGTAAAAAGAGAGTCAGGTGAGGTGGTGGAGGCAGACGCACTGGCTCACAGCCCGTGAGGGAGAGGCCAGACTGAGTTTGCAGGGTCCTCGGCCACGGTGCTGTCCAGGGCCTTCCCTTTCAGAGATGGAAAAGTTAAGCTCAGAGCAGTCACCTGGCTGAGATCCCAAGGTGGGGCTTGGTCTAGAATCCAGCCCTCATGACTCCATATACAATTGTGTTTTTAGGGCCATGGCATACCTCCTCACTTACATCATACTCGCTCAAGACGCTGATCATGTGTCATTGACAAAGTGTTTAATTATATTCAGGATTCTCTGTTCCAAAAAAACCCCAGCTGTCAAGCAATTGGCCAACATGCTTTGAAAATTAATTCTGTCCCCAATGAGTTAAAATGCCATCTTGTAGACTGTGCGGGGAGATACTGTTATCTGACAGATTCTCCACCGGGACCTTAATTTTCCCCAGCGGTGCCTGTTGAGAGAGGCATGGCTGGGTTTCTGTCCCAGGCTGAGGCTGGCAAGCCCGGGTCCTCCCCGGGAGGGAAGGTGTGAGTAGAGAAGTCACTAAAGGTGTGCGTGTAGAAGTGTTGCTCTGCTTGTCCCCTCTCTTAAAATTTTCACTGAATTATGAATTGAAGTTGCTCCCTGCCATCGAAATTTTCCTCAAAGATGCCTTTTCTTTTGCTTATAAAAGCCGCATATGTTCAGAATAGAACTGGAAAATAGAGTTAGACTCAACAAAAAAGAAAAGAAACAGTGCTAACTTTACTACTGAAAGAGAATTGCCGTTAACCCCTTGATGTATGTATCCTTCCACATTGCTTGGTTTGCTCACTGTCAGTTGCTTCCTGTGTCAGTGTTTGTACATACATGCGTGTGTACACACACACACACACACACAGAGATACATATATATTTATACACACAGGCACATGAAGTCTGGATCATGCTGCCAGTAGTTTTTTTTTAACCTCTTTTTTAGTTAATAATGGATGTCTTTATTTTTGAATACATGGAGATCTACCTTCTTTTTGAAGTTTTTAAAGTTAATTTTCTAACCTTTTTTTCACATGGCTGCAAATGAGTCCATTCTGTGACTGCTCTAACCTGACTAACTGTCCCCTAGTGTGGACATTCTGGTTGTTTCCTTTTTTTTTTTTTCCCTATTGTGGTCACAGCTGTGATTGGCATCTTTGCTCACACCCTTAATCATCTCCTTAGAATAAATTCTTGGAAGTAGAATGGTTGTGTCAAAAGAAACAGAGTCTTTTATGGCTTTCGGTGTGTGTTGCCAGAACTCCTGGGCCGTGCTTTTCCTTTCAGGTTTTATGACTTTGGAAGGCCGATTTTGCCTGTGGTTAAGGAATCTCTGGACTGTGGTCCAGCAGAGACATCCTGAGTCCCTACAGGCCTCGTCCTCCCGGCCTGCCCCTTCCTTCACTTCCTTCTCTGCCCGTCTCCCTCTGACTCCTCGGGTGTGATCATCACAGGGCTCCAGGGTTGGAGGGCTTGGGATGGTGGGTGGAACTGTGAAGGAAGAAGGAAGCATCACAGGATCCATGGGAGTAAATAGAAAGGCCTGGGCACAAGTGTGTGCCAGTCCGGTCCTATTTAGAACGTAAATAGCGCCCTATTTCGGAACGTTCACCCTGAGCCTCCCCACCTCTCATTCGTCTCAGTGCCAAGGGAAGCACTTTGGAGCATTTGAGGCTTTGGGCTGATTCTTCAGCTTAAGATCGAGTCCCAGTCCCTCCCCCTGGCCTGGTGATCTGGCTCTGGCCCTCTGTCCCCTTCCTGGTCGTTTTGATCTGTGCTCCAGCTGCAGTGGCCTTTCCGCATTCCTCCACACCAGCACGCTCCTTTCTGGACCGGACTTTCAGATCTGTGGCTCCCTCTGCTCTGGGCGCTTCTTCTCTTACTCTTCTGCCCTTGGGACAAAACCCAGTGGGGCAGTTAAGGGCATAGCTCCTGGTGTCTGGCTTGGGTTTGTATCCTGGTTCTGCCTTTTACCAGCTGTGCAACCTTGGACAAATTACTCAACTTCTCTGTGCATTGGTTTCCTCATCTGTAAAATGGGACTGATGATAATACTCATCTCATAGGATGGTTGTGAGCATTGAATACGGTGATGGCTGTGAACACTTAGATCTTCGCTCCTGGCACAAAGCACGTGTCAGT
This sequence comes from Neotragus moschatus, assembly GCA_006410615.1. NCBI lineage: Eukaryota > Metazoa > Chordata > Mammalia > Artiodactyla > Bovidae > Neotragus > Neotragus moschatus. The sequence continues at coordinate 721,923 of SJYA01002945.1, read as the reverse complement.
AAACATTAGCTGTCACTGAGCTGATGGCTGGTCTCAGCTTATAACGTTACAAAGACATTTTCCCTGATCCCCACTCCAGGCTGGGACCTCCTAGTTTACGTTTTCTTAGCCATTTGTATCTTTCCATCTTAGCANATCTTTGCTCCTGGCACAAAGCACGTGTCAGTAAACATTAGCTGTCACTGAGCTGATGGCTGGTCTCAGCTTATAACGTTACAAAGACATTTTCCCTGATCCCCACTCCAGGCTGGGACCTCCTAGTTTACGTTTTCTTAGCCATTTGTATCTTTCCATCTTAGCAGTTACAACAGTTTTTACTGGATAAATAAGTATTTTTATTTTATTTTTTAAATTGTTATTATTATTTTTAACACCAAAAACATTTTGTATTGGGGTACAGCTGCTTAAAATGTTGTGGTAGTCTCCGGTGAACAGCAGAGGGACTTAGCTATACATACACACATATCCATTCTCCACTAAACCCCTCTCCCATCCAGGCTGGCACATAACATTGAACAGAGTTCCATATGCTATACAGTAGGTCATTGTTGGTTATCCATTTTAAATATAGCATTGTGTGCATGACCTCCTACAGTCCCTAACCATCCCTTCCCCCTGTTTACCATAAATTTCTTTTCTAAGTCTGTTTTCTGTTTTATAAGTAAGCCCATTTGTGTAGTTTCTTTTTAGATTCCATGGATAAGGAATGGCATGATATTTCTCCTTCTCTGTCTGACTGACTTCGTAACTCTCTAGGTCTATCCATGTTGCTGCCAATGGCATTATTTCATTCTTTTTAATGGCTGAGTAATATTCCTTGTATAGATTTATCACATCTTCTTTATCCATCCCTCTGTTGATGGACATTTAGGTTGCTTCTGTGTCTTGGCTATTGTAAACAATGAATAAGCATTAAGAAAAAAAAAATTTTTTTTTTTAAAACTTTGACTGTTGCCCGAGACTGTAAGCTCCATGAGGGCAGGGACCACCTTACAGGGTTGTTGTAATAATAACATTGTTGTTAATCAGTCAGTGTCTGCTCAAGGACTGAAGGTAATGGTCTCCTTACTGACTGCTACAGAGCCAAGTTCATCAGGAAGAAGTAATGACCCTCTCTGATAAGCTAAGACATAACTGGTCATGGAAGGGGATTCCCAGAAGAGTGAAAGGATGTGTGTGACCAGCGACAGTGCCCGGTGTCCCTCTGAACTTTCAAAGCAGCCTGCTCTTGGAGGTTGTCTAATGCCAACCTTTTCAGTGGACAAAGGGCCAATGTAGTTTTTGATTTCTAACTCACTTTAAGGTCTAAACTTCTGAAAACATATTTAAATGAATTACTAGAAAGCAAAACAAAGTTCAAGGCCAGGCATACTGACCTCTGGGTCCAGATAATTCTTTGTTGTGGGTCTGCCCTGTGTATTGTAGGATATTTAGCAGCATCTCTGGATGCCAGCTGCACCTGGCCCTCTGGTTGTGATGACCAGAATTGTCTTCGGATATTGCCAAATGTCCCCTGGTTGGCAAAAGTCACCCCTGGTTGAGAACCGCCCACCAAGNGGTCCAGATAATTCTTTGTTGTGGGTCTGCCCTGTGTATTGTAGGATATTTAGCAGCATCTCTGGATGCCAGCTGCACCTGGCCCTCTGGTTGTGATGACCAGAATTGTCTTCGGATATTGCCAAATGTCCCCTGGTTGGCAAAAGTCACCCCTGGTTGAGAACCGCCCACCAAGACCTGCAAAAGACAAGCCCTGACTTTCATTACTGGAGTCAACAGACAGAATGAATACTGTGTTCCTCTGAAGGCCTCTAGGCCCTTTCCCCGGGTGTGTGTGCTGTGTCTTTGTGGAGCAGTAACCAACCCCTCCTGGATCAGCACTTCCGTGGGCCATGCTTGGAGTAGCCCAGCTCCTTCCTCTATAGGAAGGGAAACTGAGGCCCTGCGTGGGACCCAGAGAAAATGTGCAGTTGAAACACAATGAAGACATTCAGGAACATTTCTGAGCCTTGGTTTTCTCCTCTCCCAGTTCACTTGTACCAGATGATGTCATCCAGCCAGCTGCCCTTGAAGACCTGGAAAACTCACTCTTAGCTGCCTCGATCTCCCACAGTGATGTCAGCGGCCAGGTCTCCACGGATCTGACAGCCCAGAGGTAGGGTAGGGGTGGGCCTGTGGCTGATGGTGGGACCCTGGGGCCCAGTCTCTGAGGCTGCCTCTCTGTCCTCCCCTTTCCTCTTCTGCCCGCAGTTCCAGCCCCGCATCCCTATACCCCTAGCCCTGGTGTGCACACTCCCTTGCGTGGGGCTGGGCCAAGTTGCTCAGTGGTATCCGATTCTTTGCGACCCCCTGGACTGTAGCCTGCCAGGCTCCTCTGTCCATGGAATTCTCTAGGCAAGAATACTGGAGCAGGTAGCCATTCTGTTCTCTAGGAATTTTCCCAAGGCAGGGATTGAACCCAGGCCTCCTGCCTTGCAGGCAGAGGCTTTACCATCTGAGTCACCAGGGAAGCTCTCCTGGGGCCTTAGGGATGACCTGAGGGGACCCCAGGAAGGAGCTTTCCCCTCCCCGNTCTACTTTCCCAGGACTGCCTTATCTGCCTCTGGCCTCCCAGGACACAAGCTGGGGTAGATGCTTGTGTTCTTATCTTTGGGAGGTGGGCAGAGACTATAGGAGCCAGCAGCCCACAGGAAAGGGACCAGATCCTGTGCCTTCGCTCAGCAAATGGGCCTGGCTGGGGACTTTTCCTCACTTCGAACTGCCTGCCCGCCCACCCACCTGCCCTGCCCTGCGTGCCCCACGCCGCCTCCTCACTGTTCTCCGTGTGCAGTGTGTTCTCGTGCGTCTGCCTGCGGACTTCACACTTAGTTTATTGAAACCAGGCTTGTTCACAGCCAGCCTTGGGACTTGGCTCAGATGCATTTACACACACACGCACGCACACACAATCTCTCTCTCTACACACAGGTGTATATATATGTATGTCTCTATGATGTATATGTATGTGTGTATATATATATATATACACATACTTCTGGTTTATATTGATATATATGTATAGTATATTTATTATATAATGTATAATTGTATATAACANAATTGCACTCATCTCACACGCTAGTAAAGTAATGCTCAAAATTCTCCAAGCCAGGCCTCAGCAATACGTGAACTGTGAACTTTCAGATGTTCAAGCTGGATTTAGAAAAGGCAGAGGAACCAGAGATCAGATTGCCAATATCCGTTGGATCATGGAAAAAGCAAGAGAGTTCCACAAAAACGTCTACTTCTGCTTTATTGACTATGCTAAAGCCTTTAACTGTATGGATCACAGCAAACTGTGGAAAATTCTTAAAGAGATGGGAATATCAGACCATCTTACCTGCCTCCTGAGAAATCTGTATGTAGGTCAAGAAGCAACCGTTAGAACTGGACATGGAATAATAGACAGGTTCCAAATCGAGAAAGGAGTACGTCAAGGCTGTGTCTTGTCATCCTTCTTATTTAACTTATATGCAGCGTACATCATGTGAAACTCAGGTCTAGATGTAGGGCAAGCTGGAATCAAGCCTGCCGGGAGAAATATCAATAACCTCTGATATGTAGATGACACCACCCTTATGGCAGAAAGTGAAGAGGAACTAAAGAGCCTCTTGATGAAAGTGAAAGAGGAGAGTGAAAAAGTTGGCTTAAAATTCAACATTCAGAAAACTAAGATTATGGCATCCAGTCCCATCACTTCATGGGAAATAGATGGGGAAACAGTGGAAACAGTGTCAGACTTTATTTTGGGGGGCTCCAAAATCACTGCAGATGGTGACTGCAGCCATGAAATTAAAAGACTCTTGCTCCTTGAAAGAAAAGCTATGACCAATTTAGACAGAATGCTAAAAAGCAATGACATTATTTTGCCCACAAAGGTCCTTCTAGTGGTCATGTATGGATGTGAGAGTTGGACTATAAAGAAAGCTGAGCACAGAACAATGGATGCTTTTGAAGTGTGGTGTTGGAGAAGACTCTTGAGAGTCCCTTGGACTGCAAGGAGATCCAACCCGTCCATCCTGAAGAAAATCAGTCCTGAATATTCATTGGAAGGACTGATGCTGAAGCGGAAACTCCAATCGTTTGGCCACCTGATGTGAGGAATTGACTCATTGGAAAAGACCCTGATGCTGGGGAAGGTTAAAGGCAGTAGGAGAAGGGGATGACAGGATGAGATAGTGGGATGGTATCACCGACTGGATGGACATGACTTTGAGCAAGCTCCAGGAGTTGGTAATGGACAGGGAAGTCTGGCGTGCAGCAGTCCACGGGGTCGCAAAAGAGTCTCCGACAGGACTGAGCGACTGAACTGAAAGGGCCCACTAGGGGATCAGGGCAAGCCCACAGGCTGCCTCCAAACCCTGGTGGACCCCACCCTATCCAGTGCCCTGGTCGGCTGTGTGGGTTCTCCCCATTCGGCGACCCTAGACAGCCCAGCCCCTAGACTTTTGCCCAGGTAGTGCCTGCTTCCTGGTGTACCCTTCCCTACAATCAACCCAGGTCTCTCTGGAAAAAAGCTTCCAAACTGGGGAGAGTTCGACAGCTTTTGGAGGAGGAATTGGAGACTGAATCCAGGGGCCCTCGATGGGTTAACTTACCTTGCTTATGAGCGAGTTACAGCTAATAAGTTGATGTGAATAGATTATGGATATGGGGGAAAATGGCAAAATATGGAACGCTTCACGAATTTGCGTGTCATCCTTGCGCAGGGGCCATGCTAATCTTCTCTGTATCGTTCCAATTTTAGTATATGTGCTGCCGAAGCGAGCACGAATCGTAGGTTGACTCCAAAGCTATTTATAGTGGGCAGAATTAAGACCTTTTCGCTGAGGGTGAATTCCATTAAAAACCAATTGAGCAATTCGCCCCCACCCCCCACTTTTTTAAACTGTATTAGTGCAATAATAGCTGAATCTAAGGGAGTTATTCACTGAAACTGAGAAAGTGTTTGTTGCTTCACCAATTATAATGCAGATCGCTGCTGGGAATCAACGACCGTATGCAAATTACCCCGGAAGAGGGGCGGAGCCACTGCCGTCCCAGAGGTGTCCCGGAAGCTGAACCTGAATGTATATACATGTTGTTGTTGTTCACTGTTTTTCAGTCCCTTAGTCGTGTCTGACTCTTTGCGACCCCCATGGACTGCAGCATGCCACACCGCCCTGTCCATCACCAACTCCTGGAGCTTGCTCAGACTCTTGTCCATTGAGTCGGTGATGCCATCCAACCATCTCATCCTCTGTCGTCCCCTTCTCCTGCCTTCAATCTTTCCCAACATCAGGGTCTTTTCAAATGAGTTAGTTCCTCACATCAGGTGGCCAAAGTATTGGAGTTTCAGCTTCAGCATCAATCCTTCCAATGAATATTCAGGGTTGATTTCCTTCAGGATTGACTGACTTGATCTCCTTGCAGTCCAAGGGATTCTCAAGATTCTTCTCCAGCACCACAGTTCAAAGGCGTCCATTCTTCGAGGCTCAGCCTTTTATATTGTCCGCTTTTCTCATCCATACATGATTACTGGAATTACCATAGCTTCTACTATATGGACCTTTATTGGCACAGTAATGTCTCTGCTTTTTAAAAGAGCCTTGACTGTTTCTTTTTTTTTTTAACCTCAGTGTGTGATTGTGGGATCTTAGTGTCCTGACTAGGGATCAAACCTGGGCCCTGAGCAGTGCAAGCACGGACTCCTAACAACTGGTGTGTGTGTATGTTACGTTGCTTCAGTCCTCTCGGACTGTTTGCAGCCCTGTGGACCATAGCCCACCAGGTTTCTCTGTCAATAGGTTTTTCCAGGCAAGAATACCCATGCCCTCCTGCAGGGGATCTTCTTGACCCAGAGATTGAACCCACCTCTGTTAATTTTCCTGTGTTTTCCGGCAGTTTCTTTACCATTAGCATCACCTGGGAAGCCCTTACCCCAACCCCCCAACAACTGGACTGCCAGAAAATTCCCCCTACACACATTTTAATTATATCTTATCAGTAAAACTGCTGCTTTTGGCTGCCTAGTGCGTGGCACTGGGGAGCCATAGTGAATCGAACAGGCTAGGAGTCCCTTCTCCGCAGGCTGAGACCCGAGCCTCCCTCTGAACTCTTTCAGCCACCCTTGCCCCAGGTGGCACTGCCCTTCTCAGATACCTATGAATTATCTGTCTCAGAGGCCCTCTCTGTGAATGGAGGAACTGGATCAGTTGCGACCTTTGGAACCACAGCACCCAGACTGAGTCCGACTGGCCCTTGGGAAATGTTGCTGAACTTGAAACGGGTTAGAGGGGAGTGATGGGGAGGGCCTCCTTCTCTGTCTGCTTGGGGGTCAGGGTGTGCTGACCACCTCACAGCCGGCTGTCTCAGGGGGCAGGCCATCCATTCCTGCTGTTCCGCTGGGACAGTGTCGAGCGACCTCTTCATAAATTGGGAGGAGCTTTGCCTGGTGGAGGAGAAATGTCAGGGTAGGGTTGGCACAGCAGGAAGCTCTAGGCCAGAAACAGATGCTCTAAGGAGGCTGCATGTTGACATTGAATTCTGAATGTTTCTGTTACTGGTGGGAGCCAACCATAGTTCTTATGTGTGAATTTAACTTCTTAAAGAGAAATCTAGCTGGGGAACAAGACCTTCAGCACCCAAGGAGTATGCAGAATCTTCTAGGGTGAAGTCAGACATGCCTTACCATCCTCCTGCTTGGCTTCCTCTCCTCCCCCATGGCGCTCCGTGACCCCCACCGTTTTTATTTTATTTTTTAAAATTTATTTCTGTATATTTACTTTTGGCTGCACTGGGTCTTCTTTGCTGCGTATGGGCTTTCTCTGGTTTTGGTAAGTGGGGGCTACCCTCCAGTTGTGGTGAACGGGCTTCTCATTGCAGTGGCTTCTCTTGTTTTAGGGGACAGGCTCTAGGGTGCCCAGGCTTCAGGAGTGCGGCTCTTGGACTCTAGAGCACAGGCTCAGAGGTTGTGGTGCGTGGGCTTCGTTGTCTTCTCCGACCAGGGATTAAACCTGCGTCCCTTGCGTTGGCAGGCGCTCTCTTAACCACTGGACCACCAGGGAAGTCCTCCCCCACCATTTTAGCAATGCCGAGGGACTTCCAACTTCAGCAGGAGGGGCTCACCCTTGGTGGGGCCTGGAAGGGGGCTGAGATCATTCTTATTCAGAGCTCCAGGGAGACCCAGGGGCTGTGGGATCAAAGGCTACAGGAGGACTTGGCTGAGAGGCTCTCAGGAGAACTGAAGTCCACTGGGGGTGTTACTGGTGCCCCTAAAGTCCTCTCCTCACCCCGAGACTGTGTATTTTAAATGGCTTGTCCAGGCCCCACTATAGTCCAGTGATGTCGTTCTTCAAGCTCCCGCTGAGGGCACTTTCTGTGGTCTAGGGGCCATGCAGACTGCTCACTCTAAATGCTCACAACACCCCCAGGAGGGAGGGGGTTCTGTTATGACTGCTCTGTTACAGATGAGCAGACCGAGGCTCAGAAACACCATGTTCAAGGACATGTAGCTAGTGAGTGGCAGAGCTGGGCTTTGAAGCAGGTCCAGCTTGACTACCAAGCCTGGTTCTGAACTTCTCCACTGGCTGCAGTGAACTGGGTTCCTTCCTTCCCCCATGCCATGGGGTCCTGCCTACACACTGGCCTCTCTCAAGTCCGAGGAAGACACGAGTAAAGAAGCTGTGTCACCTGTGACCATGACCAAGCGTGAACACAGGATGCAGGAAGGAACCGATGACTAAGTTCCAAGGACTGATTACATCCATGCCGAGAGCCTGGCCAGCCCTCTGGCTTTATTTTCCAGTGGAAGGATTCAGTAGATTTCTGTGCCGACGAGCGATTTTGGTGCCTTGCCAGTGTGATTGGACTTTTGTCCAGAGTTGTGTTGCCTTATTCTTACTGGAAATTGGTGGGAAAGGGGTAGCCCATATTTGGTGCCATGCTTTTCCTGATGTTGTGCGTTTTGTTGGTTGGTGATGTTGCTGTTTCAAAGCACAAGAAGGCTATGATGAGCCTGAGAAAATGCTTGTGTTAGAAAAGCTTCATTTGGGTGTGCTGTTTTCTATGAATTCAACATTAAGGAATATATATTGTGTGCATGCCTGCTAAGTTGCTTCAGTCCTGTCCCTCTCTTTGTGACTCTATGGACTATAGCCCGCCAGGCGCTTCTGTCCATGGGATTCTCCAGGCAAGAATAGTTGAGTGGGTTGCCATGCCCTCCTCCAGGGGATCTTCCTCCCCCAGAAATCAAACCTGCCTCTCCAGCACTGCAGGCGGATTGTTTACCACTGAGGCACTGGGGAAACCCCAAGGGATATATATACATTTATATTAAGGAATATATATTCGCTACATATTAAATGAAATACTTTTAAACAAAAACTCACATAAAACAAGGTTATATTTTGATCGGTTGACAAAAACACTGTGGCCATTGGCTCACAGGAACCTACCCCTATATTTCCTAGGAACAGTGGTTCAGTGTTTGCTAATTCAGTGTCTACATGACTCTATAGAATGTAATTACTGCAAATAAAGAGAATCAACTGTATTTCACTTTGCTGCTCTGTGGGAGTAATTAAGAAGGACATTCTGGGTGTGCGGTGGTGGCTTTTTAAGCCTCAGAAATGGCCCTGCCTACTCACCCCATCTGTGTTAGTCTCCTCCTGCTGCCTGATAACAAAATATCACAGGCTGGGTGGCTTATACGCAGCAGAAATTACTGGACTTCCCTGGTGGTCCAGTGGTTAAGACTGAGTTTTCAGTGCAGGGGGCTTGGGTTCAGTCCCTTGTTGGGGCAGATCCTGACGCCACGAGATGCAGCCAAACAAACAAAACAGCAAAAAGTATTGCTCACAGTTCTGGAGGCTGGAAGGCCACAGTCAGGGCGCCAGCATGATTCGAGTAGGGCCCTCTTCCTGGTTGCAGGTGTCTCACTATGCCCTTACACGATGGAGGGGCCTGGGGAACTCTGCAGGGTCTCTTTTATATTGTCACTAACCCCTTTCATGAGGGCACCACCCTCATGACCTAGTCACCTACCGAAGGCCCCACCTCCTAATGCCATCACCTTGAGCATTGGGATGTCCATGTAGGAATGCCAGGACACAGACATTCAGGCCATAGCATCACCCAAGTTCCTGTTCAGAGCAGGAGAGACAAGAGAGGTGAGCAGAGGCAGGGAG
>SJYA01002945.1:690232-710701 GCA_006410615.1 Neotragus moschatus | reverse complement strand
CCCCCCCCCCCGCCCTGCCCAATTAAAGCCACTGGAGGACATCAGACTTGCCCCCTCCTTGGGGAATAGCCTCTGAACCCGCTATCGGTGGTTGGGCTTCCCTTTGACTTTCCCAGGATGGCACAGAAAGTCCAACCCAGACCCTCTAGAGCATTCTACAAATGACCAGATTGCCTGTGGCCACTTGTACTCCCATCTGTTCAATATTTTCTATTTTTTTTAAATAAAGCAGCAGAATTGCTTTTCAGTTGAAACCATGCAGCTGTGCTGCCATTTGTTAAACAGAGTAAAATAGGGCACCCTGCTTACAGCTGGGAACTCTGGTGTTTTTCCCATAGTCAAGACTCCAAGCAGAGGACTCTCTTTAGATCTTGAGAACTCCCTGGATACAGCTGGGAAACTATTCACTTGAGTCATGTCCGCGGGTTAGCATGCCTCAAAAGAACCCGGTTCTAGCCCAGATTTCTGCCCCATTCCTTGACTGTCTGATTCAGGAGGTCTGCAGAGGGCCCCTCCCCCCGCCCCCGCTTCCGCAAACTTTGCATTTTTTACAAGTTCCCAGGTGCTACTGCTTCTGCTGGTCTGGGGTCCGCACTTGGAGAACCGCTGGGTAAGGCAGTCGTGTCCAGATGCTTTCTCCTCACCTGTCAGGCTGTTCACAGCTCCTCAGGGTAGGGAAGTCCTGACCCAGCAGCTGGTGTCTGAAGTTTCTGGTTAATCTCCGACTTCAGACAGGAGAGCCAGGGACGGGGGAGAGCCCCTGCTCTGTGTGACAGCCTCTCTAGAGTTTCCCCATTCCGAAATGGAGCTTCAGAATTTTCCAAAGTTGAAAGCACAGGGAGTTCATACTGACTTGCAGCTTCTGTTGCTCCTCTTGCTCCAAATAGTGCGGTTTATTTTGGTTTCCTCTGTTTGTACTGTGAGTTTTTTTTTTTTTTTTTTGTCTTTCTGCTATGGATTGTGCCTGAGTGGGTTTAACTACTTTAGAAAGGTTAGCTGAACCTTTATTTAGGCAAGTACCTTGTTAAAATTGAATGATAAAGTGGGACTGTTTTGTTTTGTTTTGTTTTGTTTTTTAATTTAGAAAAGGAATCACCTAAGCTTCCCTGGTGGCTCAGAGGTTAAAGAGTCTGCCTTTAATGTGGGAGACCTGAGTTTGATCCCTGGGTAGGGAAGATCCTGGCAACCCACTCCAGTATCCTTGGAGAAGGAATGGCAACCCACTCCAGTATTCTTGCCTGGAGAATCCTATGGACGGAGGAGCCTGGTGGGCTACAGTCCAGGGGTCGGGTTGCAAAGAGTCAGACAGACGTGACTGAGCGACTGAGCGACTTCACTTTCACTTTCAAGTCTCTTCTGAATAACGGGATTCCTTTACACCATTTCAGAAGTACATGTTGAAGGTATTTACATGCTCTTGAGACAAATTTACACAACCAGTACCCAGCAGGCTGAGTCACTTGGTTGCACCTGTATTTGCTCAGAACCTTTGAGTTTCCAGTGTCGAGCGGGGTGCTCTTAGCTTGAAGCATATGAATTGCCACACTGGCAATTGTCAAAATATTGGCAATTTCATATGGTTCAAAGTAGCACAGGGTCTTGTTCTTGCTCTGGCTTTTCATGGTTCTGGAGCTGCTTTATGTAGCAGATAGGTTTTGACTTTCTGAATAAATAGTTAAATCTTGGATATCTGATAATCAGCTTCCGGTTGGTCCTCTGCGTCCACATCTCTGCATTCTCGGTAACCAGGCAAGGAGTCTTGCACCTGGAGAGAGGATGCAAAGGACTGGGAAAGCCAATGGTGGGAATTAATGAGCTGGATGGTCCAACCCAGATCAAAGCCTCTTGTGGTCTTGGGACAGTATTTACGACTTTTCCTTTAGTTAATATTTTCCTTCCTGATTAAGTTTTGCTCCAGCCAAGTTTAATAGTAATTTCTCCCCTCTGAGCACAGACTCGCTCTGTGAGAAGGGTATCAATGTGCTGGGTAGGAATTGACAAGCCAGCTCAGGGTTAACGTGTGAAGCCAGCCTACAGCTGGCTGGACATCTGAAGGTCAGTGGTGTTTAGGGGCTGTGTACATGCTCACGTGGGCTGTTGCTGGCAACTGGAGATCTCTTGATGTGCCTGCTTTGGAGTTTCCAGCCAATTTGCAAGCCTCTCTGGACACCTTCTGATTTTGGCTAGGTTGCTTCTCGGTGGCTATGTCTCGAAAGAGGACGATCCTGGATCTCCCATCTCGATGACTCCTTGTATCAAACCCCAGGCCTCTGCTGGACTGATTGTCTGGTGCTCCTATGGACTGAGCATAGCTCTCTAAGCCAGCAATTTCTAATTGCTTTTTTTCCCCTTTGGCTTGCATTGCACTTTCAGTCTGAGCCGAGTCTTGGCCTTAGCTCTTGTCCTATTACGTGATCATGTGCACTTGGGGATTCAAGAAGAGTAAAATCAAGGGGCCTGTGAGGAAGGGGCTATTGGGCTAATACCTTCCAGATGGCGATGTGAAATGGGAGATAAGATGCTGCCGCCCATCTGGCCCGACAGGACGTGATACGCTCCGCTCGTATCTTTGGGGCCGTTATCACCCTCCCGTGACAGCAAGGGTCAGTCTGGTGTTTGTCCTTGGACAGGGGCTTAACTTGGCAACTCGAGCCACTCTCCGAAATGAAATCTGCTATCAGGTCAGTGGGGGGTCTGCCAAGAAGGACTCAAAAGCCCTGAACAGAGACTCAAAAGGCCACAGTTAGTGACAGCAAATCACTACAGCTGGGCCTGGAGGACTGTCGGGCTGAGTGCAAGCCCCGAAGCAACATCCTCTGTGTTCTCTGGTCCTCTGCGGGCAGAGACTGTGTCCCTCACGGTTAACGGGACCAGCTGTTGGTAGTGGCGACCTTGGTGAGGTCCTGCATCAGGGCTGGCCAGCCCTGACCCGTTAGTAGTGGTTTCCTAGGGATCTGTGTTGAGAAGGATTCAGAGGNAACCCAGGCCCTTAGCCACTGGGCCACCAGAGAAGTCCCTGTGATCAGTGAGGGTTTTTTTTTTTGACTGTTCATCTTTTATTATTACATAGCTCAGACGTGGAAGAAATGGCTGTGGTCGGTACACATATGAAGATTATGAAGGCCATGGTTTAGATTCATTTGCAGGGCAATTTTTATAAGGTCCCCCTTTTCCTCCTTCAGGGTGGTCCCTGAGCGTCCATCAGTGTTTGGTGGCCGCTTCTAGCAAGTCTTTTGCTTCGTTAATTTTGGTTGCTAAGTAAGGAGATCCACCTTTATCTGAGTGATTCAAAATCATGATTCTCCTGTGAGCTGCTCTAATCTTGGCCTTGCTGGCAGCTGGGCTTATACCCAAAATGAGACTTGCTTCTCACCTAGTCATTTTCTGTTCAAATCCTTCTTTATAGTAGGATGAAAAGCTAGGAGTTGAAATCTTCTTCGCAGTTTCTGTGATTACTGGTCCTAGAGGTTTCCAGATCTGAAATGCGTAGAGACCTGCAAAGCCAAGAGCTGCAATACCCAGCCCCATAGCTATCAAACTTCTTGCCAGCCCGCGGTCGAGGTTGGCGTCTGACTGCTGGGCGGAGGTTTGCAAGGACCTGGTGTAGTGCCAGCTGCCGTCGGGCGCGATGCCGACCCAGGCAGCCATGGCAGCGCGGCCGATCAGGGAGTTTTGATGTTGCTATTGCAAAAAGATTTTGACTCATTGAAGGCTCAGTGATTAGCATTTTTAACTGATTAGCATGTTTTAGTAGTATTTTCTTTTAAATTAAGGTATGTACATTGTTTTTACACATAGTACAGCCCACTTACTAGCGTACAGTATAGTATAAAAATTTTTTTTTGCATTGGGAAACCAAAAAATTCTTGTCACTCACTTTGTTATGATATTTTCTTTATTATGGTGGTCTGAAACCAAACCTGTAATACCTCTGAGGTCTGCCTCTTTAGCCTGGAGTAGGAAATGGCAACCCACTCCAGTATTCTTGCCTGGAGAATCCCATGGACAGAGGGGCCTGGCAGGCTACNGTCACTCACTTTGTTATGATATTTTCTTTATTATGGTGGTCTGAAACCAAACCTGTAATACCTCTGAGGTCTGCCTCTTTAGCCTGGAGTAGGAAATGGCAACCCACTCCAGTATTCTTGCCTGGAGAATCCCATGGACAGAGGGGCCTGGCAGGCTACAGGCCATGGGGTCACAAAAAGTCAGACACGACTGAGTGACTTAGCACGTACTACCTCTTTAGAGAGAAATTTATTTTAAGGAATTGGCTCATACAAATGTGGAGACTGGCAAATCCAAAATTTGCAAGGCAGGCCAGCAGGCTGCAGACCTGAGGAAGAACTGATGTTTAAACTGGAGTTTAAAGGCTCTGTCCTGGCAGACCTCCCTCTTCTTTGGTGGATCTCATTCTTTCTGCCTTAAAGCCTTCAACTGATTGGGTGAGGTCCACCCACCTCATAAAGGGTAATCTTCTTATTCAAAGTCTACTGGGTTAAATGCTACTTTCATTGGAAAAGTCCCTAATGCTCGGAAAGACTGAGGGCAGAAGACGAAGGGGGTGTCAGAGGATGAGATGGCTGGATGGCATCACTGATGCAATGGACATGAACTCGGGCAAACTTCGGGAGCTGGTGAGGGACAGGGAGGCCTGGTGTGCTGCAGTCCGTGGGGTCACACAGAGTCAAACAGGACTGGGTGACTGAACAATAATGACTCACCTAAAAAAATATCTTCGCAGTGACATCTACAGTGGTGTTTGACTAAATGAGTACAATGGCCAAGTCAACACTTAAAACTAACCCTCACAGCAAGTAGTCAGAAATCCTGTTTCATGCAGAACAGTTGATGCTGATTAGAGACTTTTCTGCTTAGCTACTGAGTCCTCTGAAGAATGTTCTTGGACAGCCTTTTCTTGTGTAGAGCTAAACACACCTTGATGTGTTGTGAATGGGCAGCCTGTGACCTCAGAAAGTCTACTCCTGGGGAGGCAGTAGGTGGGGGTGGAGCTAGTCTGAGTCCCTCTAATCTGGATGGTGCATCTTGGAGTAGAAGTTCTTTCCTCCCCATCATCTCCTGAGATCGACCTGCTGCTCTGCTGGCCTGGAGACCCAGGAGGATGGCTGGGATAGTTTATCTGCAATCCCTCAACTCCCTGGTGGCAGAGCAGGAACCTCATCCTACCCCTCCTGGTTCCAGGACACTGCCTTATCTACTGCTGCTGGCCTCAGGCTGAGCGAGAAAGGTCTGGGAATCCTAGCTTCTGGTGGAGAGATTGCATGAGCATTCATTTGTGGGTGTTTGGGGAGACCCTCTTGGTTTGCCTTAGGACATAGTAGGTGCTTGATAAAAATGTGTTTAAGAAAGAAATAAGGTTCTTAAATAGTCTGCCCTTTAGTTCCTTAAAAAGTAAGCATACCTCTACCATCCGATCTAGGAAAGCCACTTTCAGATACTTATCCATGAAAAATGAAAATATGTATCTACCTAAAAACTTGTATGTTTACAGCAGCTTGATTCATAATCACCCTCAAACTGAAACAACCCAAATGTCTACCAGCTGGTAAATGAATAAACAAATTTTGGTCTGTTTATCCTATAGACTACTGCTCGGCATGAAGAGAAACAAACCACTGATCCATGCAACAAAATAGATGAATCTTAAGTATATTACGCTAAGTGGGAAAGGTCAGGCTCAGAAGACTGCATGTTGTGTGAGTCCATTTATTTGATATTCTGGGAAAGGCAAGGCTGTAAGGAATGGACCCCATGTCCGTGGTGGCCAGGGCTGGGAGCTGGGTTTGGGAATTGACTACAGAAGGCCATGGGAGATCTTTAGCGGGTGATAGAAATGTTCTATGTCTTGATGGTTGTGGAGGTTACATGTCAAAGTTCTTGGAACTCTACATCTGAAAAGGAAGAATTTCACTGTCAATAAGTTATATCTCAGTTAAAAAAAAAGTTATGACAGCCCATAACTGCCACTTAGGGTAGCCTCTACCTTTAGGTTACAGCTTTTAAAAAAGTAAAATTTGAAACATAAAATAAGGAAAAAGAACCAAGCTTATCCAAGGGCTGGAGTAAGTTTCTGATGAAATCACACACACAAACTGCACCCAAAACAACTATGTCACCTAGACTGCACCGAAAGTACAGTCATCCAGACTGTACCGTTTACAGTCATCCAGTCTGGTACCGTAGCCCATCTGCTCAGGGTCCCCTCCCTGAGGTCACCTGGGTTCCACATTTTAAACCTCACACACGAGGTGCATCTGGTTCACCTCACCCCTGGGGTTTAGTCCTTGGAGCCAGTCTTCTTGGGTTGCTTCTGAATCTCATTCATTCATGCATATGAGGGTTCAGTATTATGAACTTGGGGTTTTCTGGGCTATAGACAGGCACTGCCCCCGTGGCTCTTACAGCTCGCTGGGGAAGAGAGCTGAGCAAGCAGTCTTGAATGGGTCAGAAGAGGGGTGTAGTGCCAGGCGGTAGAGGAACCCCTTTCCATCTGGGTGACTGGGGAAGGTTTCCCCGGGGGAGGTGACTTCCAAGCTGAGAGCTGAAGGCTGAACGGACTTAACTACGTCTGGGCAGGGCAAGGCGCAGCGTCTGCAGAAACCTCAAAGGTAGAGATGGAAGCAAAGCTGAAGGGTCTTTGGAGGAGGTGGGGCTAGGGGTGGCCCGGGGCACAGGGGCAGGTGGTTGGCACATCGTGGCTCATGGGAAGGATTGGGGGGCTTTATCATTTTTCTTGGTGGAATTTTTTTTTAAATGTATTTCTTTAAAATTATTTATTTATTTATTTAATATTTCTTTATTTTTGAGTGTGCTGGATCTTTTTTGCTGTGTGCGGGCTTTCTCCAATTGCAGGGAATGGGGGCTTCTCTCTAGTTCTGGTGCACGGGCTTAGCTGCCCCGTGGCACGTGGGGTCTTCCTGGACCACAGGCGGATTGAGCCCGTGTACCCTGTGTTGGCAGGCGGATCCTTAACCACTGGGCCACCGGGGAAGTCCTAATAGATTTCTTTGAAGAATAGTTTTAGATTTACCAGAAAACTAAGACGATAGTGTGGAGCGTTCCCATTTATACACGCGTAACTATCACTCACTCATTCACCGTTTCCCCTGATACTAACACCTTAACAATGGCATGGTACATCTGATACAATTCGTGAACCAATACTGACACATGATTATTAACTCAGGTCCATAGTTTATTCCGATTTCCATATTTTTTTCTCCTAATGTCCTTTTTCTGTCTCAGGACCCCATCTGAGACATGACATGACATTTAGTCTTCACGTCTCCTTAGGTTCCTCTTGGCTGTGACAGTTTCCCAGATGTTCATGTTCGTGGTGACCTTGACCATGTTCCTTTTGAGGAGGGTGGGTCAGGTGTTTTGAAGGATGTCCCATAGTTGAGATTTGTCTGGCATTTTTCTTCTGATCAGACTTATGGGGTGTGGGGAGGAGGATCACAGATTAAATGCCGTTTTCATCACATCATGTCAAGGGTGCTTACTCTCAGCGTGGTTTATTTCTGTTCGTGTTGACCTTGATCGCTCGGCTGGGGTCGCGTTTGCCAGATTTCTCCACTGTCAAGTTTCTCTTTTTTCCCCTTTTCNTCTTAACAAAGAAAGCCCAAGGCACATCTCATTATAGAATCGACAGATGTTCTGTTCTTGCAAGCTCGCCGGGTGACTTCCTGCAGCCTCCTCCTGCTTCTGATGGCTGCTGTGGAAATGATGACATCAACCCACATTTCCAGTGCAAATGGCTTTTCTCTGGGGTTTTCCCACCCCACTCCTCCCCCGTGCCCATTGCTAATCATTAGGCCGCAAGCCTCGGGGAGAACAGATGTGACTTTGACATAGTCCAAGGGAAGGGAGGAGGAAAGAGAGCTTCAAATTCTCTGCTTCCCAACCCTGCCTGAAGCAAAGAGCTCGTCCTGGGAGGGACACTGTCCACCAAGGTGGCAGCGCTCCGACAGGCCCTCCTTGCTCCTGCAGCACGGCCTGTCCGTGGCCTTTGTGCTCAGCAGACACTCTGACCTACTAAAGCTGTTTGGGAGGCGTTATGCAGCAATTAACTGAGCTTTGAGAGGCTGAAGCCAGGCACAGCGTCTGAAGATAAAGCATTTCCAGGAATGCAGGTCCAAACCCCTCACTCTTACCACCGCTGACCGCGGGTCTTGGGACCTCGGGGGGCTTGTGGCAAAGAGCCTGCTGTGTTGGCGCGTGGGTCAGGCAGACATGAGCCCGAGTACACATCAGAGCAGACCTTGCACTCTGCCTGCCAGGGACGGTTGTCCTTAAGGAAATGGTAACTTGGAAACCTGGCCAACGGCTGCCTGCACAGCCAGGAAGGAATGAGACAGGGGTAGGGAGGTGGGGTGGGCAGCTGAGCTTCTTGCAAGGAGGAAGGTGGTTCCATGTTGATGCAGGAAGGCCAGGGAGCAACATCCCTGAAAAATGCCACCCTGAACGCGGCAGGGGTTTTGGGGAGAGGCAGGCGGTCTGAGCTCACCAGGGTGTCTGGTGAGATGTCCCCAGCCCCTGCCTGTATTGGCAGCCCCCAAGAGCTCTTGGCTCTGTCAATCCTTCTCCTGGATTTGAGAGCTTTGCCCAGCAGGAGAGGGAGCAGAAAGCCCTGCTCCCTGGCCCCACCTAGGGTGGTCCCCTCCTCCTGCCAGGTTTGGGAAATGGACCCCTTGAGAAATACTGCACATCCTTGCACACAGAGCCAGTTCATTTGTCCACTCACAGCTCAGTGGTTCATTTTGTAGGTGGTGGTTTAGTTGCTAAGTCGTGTGCAACTCTTGTGATTCCACAGACTGTAGCCCGCCAGGGTCCTCTGTCCATGGGATTTCCCAGCCAAGAATGCTGGAGTGGGTTGCCATGTCCTCTTCCAGGGGATCTTCCCGACCCAGAGATTGAACCCCCATCTCCTGCATTTGCAGGCGGATTTTTACCGCAGAGCCATCAGGGAAGCTGATCAGGACCATTCTTGGGTTTGCTGATGATGAGCCGCTGCACCAAGCAGACTGGGGTCAGATCCAGCCTCATGGTCCATTTCAGCCACTCTCCTGCCTATCAGATCCACTTCTTGCAGGGCAGCCTGGGCGTGGCTCTGTTGCCAAGCATCCCCATCCTGGCGGGACCAGTAGAGGCCATCTGATCTGGGCCTCCCTGGCTTTCAGGCATTCTCAAGAACAGGCCCCAGTGTTTGTGGGCTGCTCGGCTTCCCGTTGTTTGTGGCGGGCGTGTCCGGGAGCTACATCCGACTGACTTCAGCCCCGGGAGCCCAGGGAGGGAGGGAAGGTGGTACCCTCTCTCCAAACTGCAATGCAGCAGAAGGTGGACTCCCCAGTCTGGGCGGCCCCTGCATGGAGTGGGCGGCCCCATGCTTCAGCCCTCAAATTCTTCTTCCCATTTCCGGGGGGTGACGGAGAGTGGGCCCCCAGGCAGCGCTCCCCTGGCCCTGCTTATTGGGGCACAGCTGGGACATCCTTGCTCTGGGCTGAAGTCCCAAGACCCTCTCTAAAGCCTGGAAGGGAGTCCAACCTGACTTGGGGCTCAGTGAGGAGCAGGAGGTGGCCTTGGAAGTTTGCGGAGCCAGTGAGAGCCTGCCTGACCCAGCTCCAGTTTGGTGGGAGGTATCAGGGCAGCGAGAAGCCTGCAAGCTCACTCCCCATTCCCAGTGGTGCCCCAGACCCTAAGTTAGGTTGGCTACCACTTTATAATTGTAGATTTTGCATTTCAAGGGGCTGCTTTTCTTCCAAACCAAGGACATGCCTTTGAACCCTCAGACCCAGCAGGAGGCATAAGGGAGGTTGCCAGGAGCAGGTGGAGAAGTAGACCCCCGAATTGAAGAAGGAGCCGGGAAGGAAACAGGACCCAGGGAGGCAGAGTGGGAGAAGGGCTCTTTGTCAGGACATGCTCAGCTCAGGGCCCCCATCTCCAGTTGCTGGGCCTTTGTTGGTGAATCCGTTTCTGTTACACTTTGACTCAGGAGATGAAGTCACAGGCGCAATGCTCTGAGCGGCAAGACGTGCTGAGTGCGCTGAGTCTCAGTGGTCCTGTAGTGCGTCTTCTGCTTTGTTTCTGTCCATCTGTCCGTCTGACATCCCCCATCCAGTCCAACACTCATTAGTGTCCATCCACCCACTCAGCCCACACGTCTTGGGTGGATTCTATGCCATATCCTGCGTATGACACAGCACAGGGGAAGGTGCATAAAGTTGGAGAGATGGGCTCCTGGCCCATCTGTGAGCTGTGTGACCTTGGACAAGTTACCCGACCACTCTGACCCTCAGTTTGGGTAGTACCCACCTCTTGGAGGTAACTGTGAGGAGTAAATGAGGTCAGTGAAAAATGTCGCCTGGTGCTCCACAGGTGAAAGGTGAAAGTTGCTCAGTCGTGGCCACAAGGGAAGCCCAACAATACTGGAGTGGGTAGCCTATCCCTTCTCTAGGGGATCTTCCCAACCCAGGAATCGAACCAGGGTCTCCTGCATTGCAGGTGGATTCCTTACCAACTAAGCTATCATTTAATCAGCATCAACTCCCCCGATGCCCAGAGATGCTGGGAGAACGGGGGCAGACAGAGAAGGCTGTTCTGTAGACAAACACAGTGTGATCAGCATGAGTTCTCCAGCAGAGTTGAGAACAGAGGACCCAGCAGAGCCAGGCTGGAAGGCACCTCAGGGAGGGGGAACCACACATGCAAGGCCTGGTGGGAGGCTCAGCAGTTTGCAGCAGCAGGTTGGGAGAAGCCTAGAGGGACCAGGAGGAAGATGTGGCAGTGATATTCAGATCCGCAGCCAGGCTGGGAAGTTCCATAAGTGAAAGGATTGTATCCTCTTTTTAAGCAGGGGACAGTCACGATCGGATTTAGTCTGGGGAACTGTCTCTGGAGGCCACGGGGAGGGTGGATGGCGAGGAGAGGCTGGAAGTCTCTGGACCACTGGAGTTATTACCATGGTCCAAAGGGAGGTGATGGTGGCCTAAACTAGGGCAGTGGCCATGGAATTGGGGAGGATAGGAGCTGGTCTTTTGGGCTTGCGTTCGTTCATTCTGCTGTGGGCTGGCTTGAAGCTGGGGGCTGGGGATATAGTGGTGCCCCCAAAGACACAGGCACATTCTTCTGAAGGGGACCCTGCAGGAATGGCCATTCCCCGCTGGACTGTGATTCTGGGCAGGAGCTCCTGGACAAGTCTCCCGGTCTCCGAGGCCCTCTCCCAACATTTCCTCCCATCCTGCCTGGGCTGGGCTCAGGGTGGAAGGGGTGCAGGGCCCACATGGTTCCACCCAGCACAGAGCCCCTGGTGTTTCCTTCTGGCTCCTTGGGGATGACTTGCCCACCTTGTGCCCCACCTCAGCATCCCTGACCCCGACTCTGTCTAAAAACAACCTCACTGAGCACCATCATCCCCCGGTGGCTTCACGAAACCACAGAGTCTGAGGCCTTCTCAGGTTTCCATAACACAGCTCCCCATTTTTATTGTCCCCACTGTAGAGATGGGAAAGCTGAGGCTCAGTGAGGTCAGGGCCTTGCCTAAGCTCACAAGCTCCTAGAGCGAAACTGAGGTGGGAGGCGTTTGGGTTGGGTCATCTCTGGGACTCCTGCAGGACGCCTGCCAGC
The DNA here is from genome assembly GCA_006410615.1 of Neotragus moschatus. NCBI lineage: Eukaryota > Metazoa > Chordata > Mammalia > Artiodactyla > Bovidae > Neotragus > Neotragus moschatus. The sequence goes on along the minus strand of SJYA01002945.1, from coordinate 699,058 downwards.
TTCTGATGCCTGAATGAGGCGCTCTGGGCTTGGTGTCCCAGAGATGCTGTTAAGTGTCAGTGAAGCAGGGACACGGAGTCCTCCGCTGGACACAGTGACTTGCTTTTTCATAAAACAGCTGCAGCAGCAGGTAATCTGGATGAGCACTTGTATACCTGGCACAGCTGTACTAAGAATATTTCATATATCATCTCATTTAACTCTTACACTGTCCATGTTGGTGGGAAGGCGCGATTATTATCATTCCCACTGCACAGGTGAGAAAACAGGAACAAGAGGGTTAAGTAACTCCTTTGGGTCAGTTTAAGGATTCAGATGAGTGAAAACATTCCCCACCCACCTTTTTGATTTAGGTGTCTGGGGAAGAGAGTTTAAGTCAGACCTCATTCTTGGGCACCCAGCCTGGCTGTCTGTCCCAGTATCACACACAGAAATCAGGACTTGCCATCAAGGAGGGTGATGAGGTTGGTGGCAGGGCTGGCACTTGCATGGGATACCAGTGAGAAGACGTATCCTTGGGATCACTCCGCTGATCCTCCTTCAGCTCTGGCCTCGCTGGGAAAGGACTCTGGTTTCTGCCTCTCTCCTCTGTGTCTCTTAAGCACAGATCTGTCCACTCATCTGTCCATCCACAGCTGCTGAAGGTCTCCGAGTGCTGGCAGTGGGCATTCCGTGGGGCACGTGGGGGGTGTGGCCTCAGCCCTCCAGGAGCAGACCTAGCCCAGACCTCTGGTTTGTAAGGAGAAGCTGGGTTCTGGGGGGGCCTGGGGACAGCAGCCACCCTAGTTTTTAAGGGTCAGAGCAGGCCCCTCTGGAGAGTGAAGCTGACCTTCCAGAAACCAGGGAACTTTGGTACCCCTGATGCTAGGGGACCAGAGGCATGTTCCCGGGCTAGACAGTCACTGCCCCATGGAAATGTTCACTTAAAGTAGGACCCCCTCGTCTTTCTGGATTAATAGCTTAAAGAGATGCAAAAAACAAACAAACAAACAAACATACGTGAATATACCATGTACTTAAGTCTGCACTGAGCTTTTTATAAGTCACCAGCCTCTGAAAGCTGTCAGGAGACCTAGAAATGTCTCTCACACATTTTCTTCAGGTCAACGGGATGAGGCAGAATTGGGTCAGTCTGTTGTCATGGAAAGACTGTCTTCCCGTGGAGAGATCAATTCTTAAAAATCTGAGTATTGGAGAAAAATAATCCCTTTTCCTTAGGCATGGTTAAAAGCTAATTACACCCAGTGACAGACAGGCAAGTGCCTTGGGAATTACATAGACAGGGCCTGTGGGGTGGTTATGAAAAGAAGGATGCATTTTTAGGGTTTGGTAGCACATGGGTGGACACACACATGCCTGCACGCACACGCATTCACACTCATTCACCCTCTCTGCTCTCAGATGCTATGCTAATTATCTCTTAGAAGATGCTCATGGCTGCTATTTCTGGCCCAGCCGTTCTGGATTTCTCTTCTATCCCAGAGCCTTGAGTCAGCAGTTCTGGGCCTCGGTGCTCGGTTTCCACTGCTCCGCTCACAAGTAGGGCAGTCCCGTGTCAGGCTCTGTGTCAAATCGCTCATCGGGGGTGGGAAGGAAGTCAGTGATTCCAGACTAGCTGACAGCCTGGCCGCCTTCCTGAGGGGGCCACTGCTCCAGGGCAGGGCTTGTCCCAGGGACCCAGCGAAGCAAGGGGTGCAGAGTCCAGCACTCCGGCCCGCGCTTGTGTGCATTTCCATCTTGGAACATTTCCCCGCTGAATGGCCATGGTGGTGCCGCTGAGGAGAGACCTCTCCCAGTCCAGACAGGCGGTACCTGCACTTCTCAACCTGTTTCTCCAGTCTGGCTTCGGAAAGCAGCTTTGCTGTCCATTTTGGCAACGGTGAGGTTCCCTCTCTGTTTACCCCTGGATGTTCTCTTTAAAAGGCCTCTTATTCCTGGTACACAGTAGCCTCTAAAACAAGTAAGCTTAAGCTCTAGAGGAACTCTGTGGATTAACACATCGACAGTCCAATCAAATACAAATATTTAAGCCTTTCTAACAAGGACTGAAATGTTTTTACAGTGCTTTTGCAATATTTGGTTCTTCTTGGAAATAGTTCTCTGGGAAGAAAGATGGATTTCACCGGTTATGTTTTTGGGCCCAAACAGTCAATTGGTTCTCCGTTCCCAGACTTGAATGAAACTCCACTATTTCTACGCAGAAGCTTGCCTTCCAGAGGTTGAAGTTTTATTTGGCCAAATGTCTACCTGTTTGGTTTTGCCTATGATCTTAAACTTAGTTGATAAAATTAGCTACAGGAAGGAGTCCACATTATCTAAAGAAAACTGTTCCCTGCGAAAGGCTACTTAACATGAATCCACTTACTGAATTGAACTTTTAAGGTGATTGTGTGGAAAATGTTTGATTGGGACTTGATATTGAAGAAAGAAGTGAAAAAATTATGAAAATGATTTATATTTAAGAGAATGTGGACTTTAACGATAACCACATGTTAATGCTTAGCATGAACAAAGGATTTTGGCCATATTTTTCTGGCAGATTTTCAGACTTGCATATTCTTCACACTTGACTCCTGCATCTCAAGAACAGAGTCACTTTTAACATAAATGCTTCAGTTTTAACATAAATGTTTCATTTAATATACATGCTTCAGCAGTTTTCTGAAGGGCTCTTTCCTTTCTTGGACGTCCTCTCTTGGAAGCTACCTTCTTCCTCATCTTTGAGAGTTTTTCCTCTTCAATTGTTCACAGATCGCCATTTCTCAACAGCTCTGGGTGGCTTTTGAGCAAGTCCTTAGGATCAGCTGCGTCCAATTCATGGTGTCCTGCAGCTTCTGCTGGGTTTGCAGTTTTCTTTGCAGTTGTAAGTGGTGTATGCTGCTGTGGCTGCTGCTAAGTCGCTCCAGTCGTGTCCAACTCTGTGTGACGCCATAGATGGCAGCCCACCAGGCTCTGCTGTCCCTGAGATTCTCCAGGCAAGAACACTGGAGTGGGTTGCCATTTCCTTCTCCAATGCATGAAAGTGAAGAGCGAAAGTGAAGTTGCTCAGTTGTGTCTGACTCTTAGCGATCCCATGGACTGCAGTCCGCCAGGCTCCTCCGTCCATGGGATTTTCCAGGCAAGAGTCCTGGAGTGGGGTGCCACTACCTTCTCCAGTTGCTGGTGTATATTTCCCTACAATCGACAAGAGACACTGGCAAGGACTTGTGAAGCCAGGAGGATGTGAGGGACAGCTGAGTCCAGAAGTGGTTGCTTTGTTGATAAACATCTTCCAAGGCTGACCTTGGCTTCCTCTTTGTAACCTTCACCTTATGTAACTATAGAAACATTTGAGTCTTTTCGGGAGCATAGATGGGGAGATCCTCTCTGTAGGATGGGACAACCAGAGATATATTGTCAGGGAACTTCGTTTGTTTTTTCAACATCGTTTTTTGATGCAGACCATTTGTAAAGTTTTGAGTTTGTTACAATATTGTTTCTGTTTCATATTTTGGTTTTTTGGCCCTGAGGCATGTGGGATCCTAGCTCCCTAACCAGGGAGCAAATCCTCACGCGCCTGCACTGGAGGGCAAAATCTTAACCACTGGACCACCAGGGAAGTCCCTAACCTTCCCGGAACTTCTGATTTTATTAATTGCTGGAGGAGCTGGGTAGCTGCAGGCGTGCTTGCTGGAGCAGCCACATGAAACTGAAGGTCGTGTTGGTGGAAGGATATTGTTGAAGGCACTGCCTACTGTATACACCATCTGCTAATGGAGAACCCATAGGAATGAGCGTATTGAGGATGGCAATCATGCAAAAAGCTGTTTATCCGTGGAATGGCTGCTAAAAAAAATCTGCTGGGTTTTATGAATTGTGTAACTGAAAATGATTGTTTCCCTTTTTGCTTGTTGTTGTTGTTCAGTCACTCAGTCGCATCTGACACTTTGCGACCCCATGGACCAGCACACCAGGCTTCCCTGTCCATCGTTATCTCCCAGAGTTTGCTCAAAGTCATATCCATTGAGTTGGTGATACCATCCAACCATCTCATTCTCTGTCGTCCCCTTCTCCTCCTGCCTTCAATCTTCCCCAGCACCAGGGTCCTTTCCAACGAGTCACATCAGGTTCACATCAGGTGGCCAAAGTATCGGAGCTTCAGCTTCAGCATCAGTCCTTTCAATGAATATTCAGTATTGATTTCCATTTTGCTTTGGCTGCTGGGGAAGTTAGATCCAGGCCTGCAGCTGACTCCAGCCAGGGCTCAAGTAAGTCCTTTCAGGATAAGCTCACGCTCTCTGGCTTTTATCTAACTTTTCTTTCAAGATTCTTTCGCTGTCTTGAGTTGCAAGCTTGAGTCATTTCTTGAAATGAGGTAGGGTATATTTTCTAAAATGTTATCTCAAGAGTGTCTTCTACCATTTCCATCTCAAAAGAGCTGAACTTATTTGGTAAAGAAAGAAGGACTGTAAGGCTTTTATTTAATCTTTTGGGATATGGCGTTTGTGTTACTGATTTCTTTTTCATATGCGATGAGACTTCTTAACATAGTGCTGTCCTAACTTGTGTGTAGCCCTGGGTTTTAGTGTTGGCCTGCTTTCCTTCCTTCTTGTAGGAGTCAAAGATGTAAAATGTATCCTGAATTCTTAATTTTAAAATAAAAGTGAGTCTTGGGACTTCCCTGGTGGTCCAGTGGTTAAGATCCCACGCTCCCAATGCAGGGGTCCACGGTTCGATCCCTGCTCAGGGAACTACATCTTCATATACTGCAGCTAAAGAGCCTGCATTCAGCTATGAGGATCCTGCATGCCACAGCTAAGACCCAGTGCAGCAAAAAAAAAAAAAAAAAAAAATGAGTCTCTTTACTTATGAGAGATCTCTTTACTGATTCCTTTTCTAGCACATTCTGGGTTGCCTTCCTGGATCGAATGCCAAAATCCTCAGCCTTTACCTTGTATCATGTTGTTCAGTTGCTGAGTCATGTCTGACTCGTTGGGACCCCATGGACTGCAGCATGCAGGCTTCACTGTCCTTCACTGTCCCGGACTTTTGCTCAAACTCATGTCCACTGAGTCAGTGATGCCATCCAACCATCTCATCTTCTGTTGCCCGCTTCTCCTCCTCCCTTCAATCTTTCCCAGCATCAGGGTCTTTTCCAATGAATCAGCTCTTTGCATCAGACGGCCAAAGTATGGGAGCTTCAGCTTCCAACGAATCTTAGGGATTGATTTCCTTTCGGTTTGACTGGTTGAATCTCCTTGCTGTCCAAGAGATTCTCGAGTTTACTCCAGCACCACAGTTTGAAAAGCATCAGTTCTTTGGTGCTCAGCCGTCTTTATGATCCAGCTCTCACATCTGTACATGACTACTGGAAAAACCATAGCTTTGACTATGCAGACCTTTGTCAGCAAAGTGATGTCTGCGTTTTTTAATATGCTGTCAAGTCTGTCATAGTTTTCCTTCCAAGGAGCAAGCATCTTTTAATTTCATGGCTGCATCATAACAGAGATGAATTTTCCCCCCATGAAGAGTAGCTGTTGGAGTGGTCCTTGCTTGAAAGGATCTTTGAAAGATCTCAGGTGTAAATATGGTAAAAGAGGTGAAAAAAGCATAGATCAGCCCTTTTCAAAGGGTGAACAAGAGAACGCTGGAAAAGATGGGGTTCTACCTGAGCTGGCTCTTCAACCCGAGTTAACTCAGACTCCCCAGGGTGACCACATGAGATTTAATGTTGGAGTGTAGAAGATGGTCAGATTTGAAAATGAGGGAGCCTGACAATGAGCTCAGTCGCTCAGTCGTGTCCAGCTCTTTGCAACCCCATGGACTGTAGCCCGCCAGGCTCCTCCATTCATGGGATTTTCCAGGCAAGAATACTGGAGTGGGTGCCATTTCCTACTCTAGGGGAATTTTCCCGATCCAGGGATTGAACCCGAGTCTCCCGCATCTCTTGCGTAGGCAGATGAGTTCTTTACCACTGAACCACCTGAGAAGCCTGACAAGCTCCTCCCTTTTCTCTGTTCATCGTAAGAATGAAGACTTTTGCCAGGGCAGGCAGGAGAGCAGGGATGCCAGACGCAGGCACAGGATACAGTGAGATTCCGATGGGGCAAGAAAGCACCAAAGCTAAAATTTGCTGGAGGTAGCGCATGGGGGGCACATCTGTGGGCTGGAGGAGACTTACCCCTCGTAGAAGCTGGCCAGGAGCTAGGCTCTGATGCACAGGAGGAATGGGGGGACCTGGGCCCTGCTCCAGTGCAGGTTGGACCCAATGTTGGGATCAAGGCCAGGATATCGAATTGGGACTTTCTCCCGAAGGCAGTGGATTTTGGAGCGTGGCTGTGCAACATAAAAGCTGTGTCTTCAAAAGCCCAGGAAAATGGACCCCAAAAGGTAAAACCTGGATGGATAAAGTGCCAGCTACATGCCACTCTTGACCTGTAAGCCAGTCTCCTATTCGCTGGTCAGCTTCGTTTGTCTCAGGCTCCTGTTTACCTATGGTTGCTGAGCGTGGGCTTGAACTCCGGTCTGAAATCAAACAGCTCTCAGCTCTTACAGCTGGGAAAAAAATAAAAGTATATTTTCTTTTTAATTTTATTTGGCTATACTGGGTCTCAGTTGGGATCTTCGATTTTTGTTGCGGCATGTGGGATCTAATTCCCTGACTGGGAAATGAACCTGGGTCCCCTGCACTGGGAGCGTGGAGTCCTAGCCACTGGACCACCAGGAAAGTCCGCAGCTCTTGTAGTTTTAGGCAAGGCAGTACATGACAAGCTGGGTGGAGTTGTGGGGTGTGCAGCTGGACTTTCTGGGTCTCAGATGAAGAAACAAGTTGCAAGCGGGTGGCGATGCTGGAGCCTGTGGAAAGGTCAGCTTCCTGGAGAGAGGGTCCACGTGCTTTTGTGCAGCCTCTCTGCTGTCCCCCCACTAGCTGCCGCCCCCTCCTCCCCCCATGATGGTGAAGGCGAGAGACTTGAAGAAACAGGACCTTCCCCGGGCCCATTTTCCATCTGTATTTACATTCCCAGTGCTCTCCAGATGGATTTTCCTGTGATCTGACCTACTTTCTTTTAGCAAGTGTGCACAGGCTAATTAGCAGCACAGGGGTCCATTGGTCCTGTTTGGAGAGCATTGCTGCTATGGCAACTGGAGACTTCCCTGAGGCTGGAGACAAAGATAAAGCCGCTTAAGTGTGTTTTCCTTGGGGTGTCAGAGGTGCTTCAAATTACTTGCCCTTTCTGACTATGTGTGGTTCAGTCCCTTGGACCTGAGTGGGATTTCAGGGTCTGTATCCTATATCTTATCTCTCAGCTACAGGGATTGGGCAGGTTTGCTGAACTTTCTGGTATGTATGTTTCAGGAAGTAACTTGAGAACAGACTCATCTTCTATAGGCCAGGCAGATGCTAAGTGCACTGGTATGTGTGGAATCTCTAATTGTTCTAGAAATGATGGGTGCGTTCTTTGATTTATCTAGGTTTCTAGGGTGTCTTGGGGCCATCAGTAGGAGGGTTGGCAATGGAGCCCATCTAAGTGGGCTTAGCCTACCTTTAGCATCCTAGAATATGCATGCTCTGGTCCAGAGGCCGACAGAAGGAAGGACCTCAGGGTCTCCCTGGTGGCTCAGTGGCAAAGAGTCCACCTACCAATGCAGGAGACGCAGGTTCTATCCCTGATTTGGGAAGATCCCCTGGAGAAGGAAATGGCAACCCTACCCCAGTATTATTCTTGCCCGGGAAATCCCATGGACAGAGGAGCCTGGTGGGCTACAGCTCATGGAATCGCAGGAGTCAGACATGACTTAGCAACAAGGGCCATGGTTAGAAAGTCTGGGCATCCCTGATTTGGTGGAGAGAGGAGGTGCCCTGTTGTGGCGGCCTCTGCCCCTCCCAGGATGGCTGGGGTAGAGGCTGGAGTGTGGGCGGGCGTGAAGAGGCAGTGAGGAAGGGAGGAGCGGGCCACCTGAGAGCAGCGCCCAGGAAGGAAGGTCGGACAAAGCGCAGCGCACTGACAGGTTGTCTGCAGCCTCAGCTCCAACCAAGGGCCTGGCCCAAGTGAGTGCTCAGTGCAGGTTTGAATACACTAGGGAATGTGTGATCGCAAGGCTAGCTGCTTGCATTTTAATAATTTGGGGTGGAATCTGTGCTTTCTTATTGTGCAAACCCATTATATAGCTTCCTTGGCCATCACTTGGGGTGGGGGTGAGTGAGGAAGAAAGGATTTGGAGGCAGTAAACAGGCCAGAGTGGGATGTAGCCAGTGGTTTCTGAGCTATCAGTGGTTCCTGTGAAACAAGAACCCAGGATCTACGACCCGACCCGTTTGAGCTGGGTTAAATGGCCCTGAAATTGTTTCGAATTTTCCTTGGTCTAACTTGGAGAGTTGTTTCTTTCTTTCTATCTTTTTCCTTCTTGTTAGTTATTCTTGGTCCCTTAGCACTGTATCTTAAACAGCCTGTCTTGGTTGGTCCGCTTGGGCCGCTATAACACAAAGACCTTGGGCCGGGTGACTTCAACAAATACACTGATTTCTCCCCGTTGTGAGGCGGGATCAGGGTGCGAGCATGGTCGGGTTAAAGAGAGCTCTGCTTCTGGCGTGCAGATGGTTGCCTTCTTGCTGTGTCCTTGAAACAGCAGAGAGAGAGATTATGTGTCTCTCCTTTTGTCGCTGTAGTTCTGTCTCTAAGTCGTGTCTGACCCCGTGGACTGTAGCACGCCAGGCTCCCCTGTCCTTCACTGCTTCCCAGAATTTGCTCAGATTCATGTCCATTGAGTCGGAGATGCTAGACCCTTGTGACTTAATCTAACCCTAATTACATCCCAAAGCCCCCCCCCCCCCCCCCCCCCCCCCCC
>SJYA01002945.1:659498-689948 GCA_006410615.1 Neotragus moschatus | reverse complement strand
TTTTTTTTCCTTTTTTTTCCCTGTAGGCTGAATTACTAGATAACCAAGCTTGTTTTATCATTATTATTTTGGGGCTGCACTGTGTGGCATGCAGGGATCCTCGTTCCCTGACCAGGGGTCAGAGCCTTGCCCCTGCGGTGCAAGTGCGGCGTGTTAACCGCTGCACCTCCAAGGAAGTCCCCAGGCTTGTTGTAAACTGTGTGTAAAGTAAACCATCAAATGTCTTAAAGGAGAGTCTGAAAAGTTCTTCCAGAAGTTTATTATACAGACTAGGAACGCACAGATTTCAGTTGCATTGACCTCAACGGGATCCAGATTGGATTTGTTTTTACCCTGGTTCTTGGCCACGTTGTTAACATCACTGCGATGGTGTCAGTGACACATAAATGAAGTGTCACTAGGTCGTAACTTTACGATTGTTGAGATTTCTAAATAAAAGCCCTTCGCTGTAATGCCCCCTCATTTTCTATGTGGTGCTGTGCTTAGGGGAAAATGTTTCTAATAAAGAAGGAAAGAAAATTAACACCACTCAAACACCAGTTAGTCTTGGTCCCGGAATTCCATATACATAATTCCGTTTTCCCAGTACTCTGCAAAATAGATGCTTTCTCTCTTGCCAGCTGAGGAAGCGGTGGTTCAGTACCATCAAGCAGTTGGCTCAAGGCCACACAGCAAATGAGGGAGAAGTCAGGATTTGACCGCCTGTCTCATTTCAAAGCCTTCTCTAGTTATTGCAGTAGACCCCCTACCTGTTATGGATTAGGACACTTGGAAGGTTTTGTGCTTCTTTGTATCATGAAAAAAAAATTAGCGGATGAGTTCTAATTGTTGTTTCTCATTTTTTTCCCTGTGTATTTTCCTAGGGCTGGGTTTGGCTGCAGGCCATACATACCATCAATGCCCAGGGAAGTGGTCATTTTTCTCAAAAGGTGAAGTGTAGGTTTGTTTTCTTCAGTTGCTAAGTTGTATCTGACCCTTTGGGACCCCGTGGGCTGCAGAACACCAGGCTCCTCTGTCCTCCACTGTCTCCCCGAGTTTGCTCAAATTCATATCCATTCAGTCAGTGATACTATCCAAGCATCTCATCCTCCATTGCCCCCTTCTCCTCCTGCCTTCAGTCTTTCCCAGCCTCAGGGTCTTTTCACATCAGGTGGCCAAAATATTGGAGCTTCAGCTTCAGCATCATTCCTTTCAATGAACACTCAGGGTTGATTTCCTTTCGAATTGACTGGCTTGATCTCCTTGCTGTCTGAGGGACTCTTAAAGAGTCTCCTCCAGCACCACAATTCAAAAGCATCAATTCTTAGGCGCTCAGCCTTCTTTATGGCCCAACTCTCACAACCGTACATGACTACTGGAAAAACCATAGCTTTGACCTAACGAGCTTTGTCGGCAAAGTGATATCTCTGCTTTTTAATATGCTGTCTAGGTTTGTCATAGCTTTCCCTAAGTTAGCACTTATGAAGTTTTCAGCTCCACATGGTAAGGTTCTTTGGACTCCCAGCTACATATGAGGCCCAAGAGGTCTGTTTTCTGATGAGAAAACAGACCCTCGGGGTACTGAGAATGACTGGATGAGCAAAGCTCAGAATCCCTGCCACCAGGTGACTCCTGGCACTGACTGTGAGTGACAGGTCATGGGACGTGCTTTCAGGAGCAAGCCTCATCCAGCCACCCCCCGGACAGTTACCTTCTCTGTGAGACTGACAGGATCATTAGCTATTTTCATATAAATTCGAGAAAGTCAACCTTCTTAGTGTAGCCTGGACATTTTATGTTGTTGCAGCCCAGGAAACAATTTTGGTTTTCTGGGTCTCTGACACTAACTTTAAATATCAGCAGAGGAAAAGTCAGCCCACCATGAAGCTCTGGAACTCTCCTGACATTTGAGTCACAACTTCAAAAGTAGCCATCCTAACATCCTCAGCCACAGTTTTAGGAAACACTCAGTGTGTGGAGGACATTTCAGAATGTTTTGAGCAGTTTTGTTTCCATTTTATTTTTGTTTTGGCCACAATTTACATTAGGCTGACTCTAAAGAAATGCTGGGAAAATGAAGATGAGTTTTCAACTTACATATCAGATGTGCTCAGTAGCTCAGTCTTGTCCAACTTTTTTGCGACCCTTTGGACTATAGCCCACCAGGCTCCTCTGTCCCTGGGATTTCCCAGGCAAGAATCCTGGAGCGGGTTGCCATTTCCTCAGAGGTTCCACCTTAATTCCATCGTGAGTCTGATTGGAGCTCAGAATGGGGATGGATGGTCAGTTTCCAGGTGGGCCCCCAAACCTCCTGAACCAAAAGGAGATGAAATCCTTCTTGAGTAGCCTGCGAGGAGGAGGCCCAGGAGCCCAAGGAAGTCTGGAGGGTTTGGGAGCAGCCAGAGCCTGGTGAGGGGGCCTGGCTATTGGGGCACAGGTTGCCCCAGCAGAGGAATGGGGGTGGGGGCTGGGGGCACTGAATAGTGTGTCACAGACATCCCTGCAGCGCCCGTTTGGGCTCAGAATCACGGGGACAGATGGTTAGATCGTGTGTCTGGAGAGCTGCCTTTCCCCTGGACACTCTTGTTATCTTAAAGGCCTGACACGGATGGGCCCTCTCAGCTGGCCTGACCTCTGATGGTTGGGAATGAGCCTTTGCAAGGGAGGTCTCCGTGGAGCCTCCTGTGGTGGCTAAAGATGGGAGGTGCTGCAGGCTTGCCTCAATCCGCCCTACCCCCAAACTGTGTCTTGGAGGCCGGACCTGGGCTCAGGTGAGGTGAGGAGGTGGCAGGGGGGGAACCCGGGAGCCAGGCCCTAGCATCTCCCTGGCACAGGCCTCAGCCTGAAGGAGGGAGAAGTCACCGGGACACTGTAAGCGTCTAGCACATTTTCCGCTGCAGCCTGTTTACCTGCCCGCCCAGCCCTGGGAGAGTCCATTGCCTCCCTCCGGGAGGGGTGAGCCGGCCGGGAAGAGGATACCCTCCCCCGCCCCCTTCCATGGTCCGCCTGGCCGGGACTACCGCGGCTCTCCCCCGTGGGGCCCTCGACTCCAGGGTCCGAAGTGTATTTGCATTTCCAAGCCACACAATGCCGGCGATCGGGGCGAGGCTGCGGAAAGCTGGGGGAGGAGGCGACTCGGGGGTAGAGAGGGAGGGTCTTCGCCCGCCCTCCCCCTGGCCCGGTTTCCCGAGCCAGCGCTGGAGCTTTGTGAAGATGCAGACGTCGGGGGCTGCTCGCGGATGACGACATCACCGTGTCCTATGCGGGAGCCGAGCCGCCGGGGGCTTTAAGAGCAGATCCCTTCGGACCCCGCCGGCGCTCACGCTCACACTCGCGCGCCCGGGGCAGAGCCGCGCGCGCTGGCCACCCTCGTGCACACACTGGGGGCGCGCGCCGGTCACCCTCGCGCGCACACCTCCGCGGCGCTCGCTCCCCGGGCTCCAGCTCGGGCCCCAAAGCCGCAGCTCCCCGCCGCCGCCGCCGCCGCCGCCGCCGCCCCGGATGCCAGCAGCTGCTCCCATCTGCAGTGCAGCAGCCCCGGCCGCCGGCCGGCCCACCCCGGGCTCCCGCTGGAGGTACCGTGCCAGGACGCTGGCCCTGCTCGCGGCTAGCCTGCACTCCAGGGCGCAGCGAGGATGGGAGGGTCGCAGTCTCTGCAGCCAGTCCCAGCCAGCGACCTGAACCAGGAGGCTTCCGAGGCAATGTAAGTGCTCCGCCTGTCGCCCCGGAGGGTCCCCCGAATCCTCCCAGGAGGAGAGGGTGCTGGGGCTTTGTTAGTATCCTCCCCTGACGCCCCGTGCAGCCTGGAGCTGGGGCTGGCCCTGATGTTCTCGGGCAGCCTAGTGTGGTTTTTACCTGGTGGCTCCCCTTCTAGCGTTTCGCGCCCCCCTCTGGAATGAGCATCTGGCAGTCCCTGGAGATTCCTTGGGGCAGAAATGACCCCCCTTGGAGTTTGATGGTTGTTCAGCTGCCCAGTGCGTGCTTGGGGGGCTTCTCCCTGCATCTTAACACCGCACCCCCACCCCCACCCCCCAGCACAGTGGTATTTCCTGCAAAGGGAACAGCCGGGCATTAACAAGGGCCTCATGGGAAGAATCCTTGAGGGTGGCAGTGCCGTGCCCATGGAGACAGACCAGTTTAGGGGCAGCCACTCACGTAGCTAGCTAGACGCATGGCGTGGAGCTTGGATTAACCCAAGCGTTCACACTGACTGGTGAACATCGGAGAACAAGGCTGCTCGCTATTATTAGTAAAGCCAGCCAAACAGTCTTGTCATTGGTCCATTGGTGGAAGCAGCATTTGACTGTGCATCCAGTTTCTGTAAACCAAGAGCCAATGGGGCCTTTATACTGGATGGGTGTTTATTAGGATTTCCGTTTTTAAATGGTCATCTCCATTACCTACCTGGGCCTGTCTGGAGGATGGGGCTTATTGAATGGACCTGGCTGCAGGTCATCCCCTCCTTACCTGCTCTCCTTTCCCAAAGAGAAGAATGTTTCAGAGAAGAGTGTTTTGTGGGGGTTTGGGGGTGGGGAGGCAGGAAAGTGGTCGTGGGAGCCATTGATGTGTAGATGAAAGGACTCCAGGGATTGGTCTGTGTGTTGTAGTAGGGACGCCGGGTGCCATGTGGGGCTTCCTCACTCCTCCCTGTGTCTGGGGTTTCAATGAGGACCTGGCTCAGTGCGGTGATGTAATGCTAGGCTGAGCCTCGTGGTTTTCCAGGCTCCAGCTCTTTAGCGGCGAACCATTCTAAAGAGCAGGTGTGCACTGATCATTTGTCTTCCTCCTCGTAGCTCGAGACAGCATCGTCTTACAATGGAGGCGCATCGTATTGGAGGCTTTTCAGTGCCAGGAGCCCTGCGCTTTGCCTGCCCAGGTTTTCATTCGTGTGTAGTATTGTTCGATGCATGGAAATATGTACTACCACCTGGGACTTGAGCCTAAGCCGAAAAGAACAGTTCCAACCTATTTTTGAGAAGTCTCTACACTGAAAATCAGTTAAAGAGTGGTGGGCGCTAATCGGCTACTGACCTAGCTAGCTGTCAGGGCTCAGATCTGCCTAAAAGCTTTCGGGAGACACGAAAAAGATAAGGGGACCATGTGTTTGGGAAAATCCGCTCCTCAGCCATCAGGGATTCAGTTCACGTGTCCCGAGTGTCCCCGCCCTCTTTCCCAGTTCAGTTAATAAATGGCCAGGGTTCTGTTGGCTGAGGGCTGAGTTGGGAGAGATTCTGTTAGAAGGAAGCTGGGTTAAGGAGTCATAAGTCCACCCTAGGGGGGTGTTATTGTTGTTTTAGTCACTAAGTCGTGTCTGACTCTTTTGTGACACCATGGACTGTAGCCCTCCAGGCTCCTCTGTCCATTGGGATTTCCCAAGCAAGAATACTGGAATGGGTTGCCATTTCCTTCTCCAGGGGATCTTCCTAACCCAAGGATGGAACTCACATCTCCTGTATTGGCAGGTGGATTCTTTACCACTGAGCCACCAGGGAAGTGTGTGCTAAGTTGCTGCAGTCATGTCTGACTCTTTTGTGACTCTGTTCACTGGAGCCCACCTGGTTCCTCTGTCCATGGGATTCTCCAGGCAAGCATGCTGGGGTGGGTTGCCATGTTTGACCCAGGGATCAAACCCACACACATCTCTTATGTCTCACTGCACTGGCAGGCGGGTTCTTTACCACTAGCGCCACCTGGGAAGCCCACCTACCGGGGTGTTTAAATAAAACTCTAGGCCAAATGGCCACGTTGCAATGGAAGCTCCTTCTCAAATATTGCCTGGATGAGCTAGCTGGTCCATGTGTTACTAGCCAGAGTCTTCTCTCCTTGAAACTATTTCTGAAATGTCTTTAAATCTTTAAGATAGTATATTTTTTCCTTCACAGAATCCCACCCTCCACCCCCTAACACTTTTGTTTTTTAAAAATGGAGAGAGTGGAAATGATTGGGGCTGATTCCATACCTGGCAACTATTCTCTAAAATCGCGCCTCTGCTGTCTGAATAACTAGTTTTTCTACCATCGATTTGCTTATTTCCAGTCTAGAGATTTTAAGAAGTGTATGAAGAGAGTACCTTTCCATGCACCTAAAGTCACATGCTTGCGAAGAATAATAAGACAGGGTAGCCATGCGTGGTCTGTGGCAGGAAAGAAGCTTCCACTGCAGGATAATGCTGTCAGGGCTGAAGGGGTGGAGAGGAACTCAGGGAGCACAACCTGCTTCGGTGGGGTACAGTCCATGACAGCTGGTAACTAGACTGAACACATGTCTCTTTTTCTATGATGGTTCCCTGTGAAAGAGCAAATCAAGGAGGCCCTGGATGTAAGAGTGAAACCGAAGACGGGGATGTTTTAAAAGTCCCTGCAGAATATTTTCTCTTTTAGTTGCAGGATTTCTGTGCTTCTGCATTCAGGTTTGGGGTGCCTTTGGGCAACTTTTGTAGCCCCACCTGATAGCTTCCTTTTGTCCCAGGAGAGCAGTAGAATAAGGAAGGAGGAAGATGGGGAGTCCTGTGTCTCCCCTCTGGGGTGCAGCAGCAGACTGGAGGTGCAGGATGGCACCTGGGATTGGGAGAGGAGGCGGGGATGGAGGTTCACGTGTTGAAATCCCTGTGACTCCTGGGATGGTCCACCCCTCCCGGGAGGGCAGCATCACCTTCCACTTTGCTCCTTAGAAAGGCAGAATCAAAGGGCCCACCTCTGAGTCTAAGTCAGAATCTCTATTTAACCAGTGATTTGTAAAGATGCCCAGATAACTTTTAGGCAGGAAAGTCTGAGAAGCCCTGAGCTTCTCCATCCAGGTGAGTCCCTCCATCTGGGTTCCTAAGAAACCGCTGGACACTTCTCTAACTGCCGCTTTCTTATCTGGAAAAGAAGTTCTGGTAGCAATAGTAGCCTTTGTTTCCAGATAGAAGACAGCAGGGAACGGGGCCAGGGGCGGGGGNCCCTCGAGGCTGGGCTTCTGCTAAGAAAAGCAGCATTAAGTGCTTTGTCTTTTGTGTAGCTGGAGACCCCCATCCCGGGGGCTCCCTCTGCTTCCTGCATATCCCCACACCCGGGCTCTGCAGGGACAGCCAAGGGCCATCAGCATCTGAGGGTAAAAGTGGTGGTTGTATGAGCGAGTTCAGCCTGCTTCGGCTGCGGCACTGCTCATGACCTGAAAAAAAAACAACACCCAAAATCACAAATAGGGAAACTGCTGCCTGTGTGGACCGTGAACAGCAAAATAGAAGGGCTGGGAGGGATGGCAGGAAGTGATGAAGGATGAAGCAACAGGCCACAGTGATTGATGAGCAGGGGATGGAAGGTTATAAAGACAGCGGGGAATACAACTAGAGGATTTATGCTTAGATGTCCAAGGAGAGGATGTGGCGTTTGCCAAGACAAGGAAGTGGACTTCGGGAGCGCATCTGGGGGAAGGTTGATGAGTTTGGGCTGGAATCGGAATTATAGCTGAGAGAGTGCCCAGGACCCGAGAGGCCCTGGGCACCAGCTGCACCAGGTGAGTGCTTCTGGGATGGGGTTGGAGCTCTCTGGGTGGCTGTGGTCACAGATGGGAAAGTGGAGTTTTGGTCTCTCCCATCCTCATGTGGCTTCTTTCCCTCTCAGGCTGGGGACTGTCGAGAGGGTCTAGTGGCTCTCAGCTTGCCTGGCCTGCCTCTTAGGGCTTCTCGGGGCTGAGGTTCCATGTCTGTGAAGACCCTGAGAAGACAGAGGCACCAGACAGCAGAAAGGCAGGAATGCTTCTGCGTCTGAAAATTGCCAGCATGTCCGTTGCTCAGAAGCCCAGAAAGGGCCGCTGGGGCTCCTGGCAGAAGCTTTCTTTAGGTCTCGTTGGATTTCTTTCAAAGTCTTATTTCTTAAGGCGACCCTTGGCTAAGTCACTTAGCTTCAGTGACAGCATCTTGACTGTGGGTCTCTCAGTTCTTAGAAGCAGATACTTCACTTTGGATATTATGGTTGGTTGAAAGGATGAGCTGTTTCCCCCCTGAAATTGAATAAGGTGTAAAGTCGTTTGTAGAATGGGCCTTGCCTGAGTCCCAAAGGAGCTGTCTTAGTTCAGGTTGCTATAACATAAAATACCACAGAGGACACGGCTTAAATAACAGATAGGTATTTCTCATAGTTCTGGAGGTGGCAGAATCCAATGTCAGTGTGTGGTGAGGGCCCACTGCCTGGTTTATGGATGGCTGTCTCCTTGTCCTCTTCTTGTCCTCAGACATCAAGGCAGTGAAAGAGAGCAGAGCAAGCGCTCACGTGCTCTTCTTACAAGGGCACTGATGCCCTCATAAGGCTCCACCCTCGTGACCCAGAAAGTAGTGAAAGTGAAGGTCGCTCGGTCCTGTCCGACTCTTTGCGACCCCGTGGACTATATAGTCCGTGGGATTCTCCAGGCCAGAATCCTGCAGTGGGTAGCCTTGCCCTTCTCCAGGGGATCTTCCTGACCCAAGAATCAAGCCAGGGTCTCCTGCGTTGCAGACGGCTTCTTTACCAGCTGAGCCACAAGGGAAGGCCAAGAATACTGGAGTGGGTAGCCTATCCCTTCTCCTGGGATTCTTCCCAATCCAGGAATCAAGCCGGGGTCTCCTGCATTGCAGGTGGATTCTTTACCAACTGAGCTATGAGGGAAGCCCCCTCATGACCTAGTCACTTCCCAAAGGCCCCACCTGCTAACACCATCACATTGAGGGGTAGAGTTTCAACATAACAAATTTTGGGGAGACACAAGTAGTGAGTCCATCCATAGCAGGTACTTTCCTTGGTTATCATTTCTGAATACTCCATCATAGGCCCTGTGTCCAGAAGGATCTTGGCCCTTCCTGCCTTCTCTCTGCTTATCTGCTGGCTTTCTGTAACGGGGGCTAAAGGCAGGAACATTCTGAAGCCATCCAGGTAGCTGCCAGTGATCCAGGGAGTCATGCCACTTGCTTCTGCTGGGACCCTGGGACAGGGCGCCTGCTGATGGCGAGTGAGCAGCTAGGATTGGGAGATGGATTAAGCGACTGTGGGCTAGTGTTCCGTCTAGGTCACTGGCTTCAGGGCATTCTCCGCATCGACCCTCTGTCCCTGTCTTCATGTTTCTTCCTGCCATCAACAGCCTGTTTCTGTGGCTGTAGTTCTGGTTGCCTAGAAACCAGTGTAGTCTGAATAGCCAATATGATTGGGTGTTCTTACCAGATGGATAGCCTGAGCTGGGGCAGCATTCAGGGGTAAGCAGAGGATGGTGAACAATTCCATCCTCTCCCCCTAAGATTAATGATGAGGACATAGGCTTTGTAAACAGCTTTTTTCCATGAAAACCAGTTGTTCATGGACTCATGCTTTCGTTTCAGGTTGGATGGGAGTCTGAGGGAGATTGGTTGGCCACAAAGAACTGACGTAGAACCGCTCAGTTTGTATCCATTCTGCGTTGGAAATGGTGGCTTAGATGACACGGGCTCTGTTTATATTTACAAATTCATTTTAGCAGTTGTTTCGAGAGAGCGGGTGGGTGCTGTGTGCTTTTGCCAAACGTGGAAACAATGCTGGATGCTGTGAGAATGAAGAGCTCCTCTCCTAGCCTTGTTGAGTAGACTCAGGTGTTTCCCAGTGCACACACATCCATTACTGCGACCCAGACACTTCCACCCCCTTTCATAGATATGGAGACTGAGGGCTGCTGCTGCTGCTGCTAAGTCACTTCAGTCGTGTCCAACTCTGTGTGGCCCGATAGACGGCAGCCCACCAGGCTCCCCCGTTCCTGGGATTCTCCAGGCAAGAACACTGGAGTGGGGTGCCATTTCCTTCTCCAGTGCATGAAAGTGAAAAGTGAAAGTGAAGTTGCTCAGTTGTGTCCAACTCCTGGCGACTCCATGGACTGCAGCCCACCAGGCTCCTCCATCCATGGGATTTTCCAGGCAAGAGTATTGGAGTGGGGTACCATCGCCTTCTCCGGGAGACTGAGGGCACTCCATGCTTAAATCAAGGGGTTGACATGCTCTTTCTGTGAAGGGCCAGACTGGCTTTGCAGGGTGTAAGGTCTCTGTTGCAACAACCCAGCTCTGCCCTGAGAGTGTGAAAGCAGCTGCGGACAGTCAGTAAATCAGCGTCCCAGTTACCCTTTAGTTACAAAAAGAGACAGAGAGTTTTATTTTGCTGGCACCTGATGGTATAGGGCTTGGACCCGTGTGCTCACCCCTCATGACCTCATGGCCATTCATCAACACTAGAGTCCTCGAGTCTTCAGCCTGGGCCACCTTCTCTGTTTCTTTAAGGTGTCTCCTCCACACTCATGGGTGTTATGCCATCTTGTACTCAGAATGCCCCCATTTGTATCCTCCCCTGTTGTCCGAGCACCATGCTTATCCAGCTGGTTACTTTGTATCTCCTCTAGGCTTTCTCATGGAGCTCTCAGGCCTAGCTTGTCCAAAATAGAATGGATGACCTTCCTTGTGTCAAAAACAAATAAAGTGTATGTAAAGTGGCCCAGCCCTCACCCCAGTTCCCCATCTCAGTGCCTCCTAGCTGCTCTGAGCAGAAACCTGGTGGTCAAACCTTGTCCTTTCCCCTTACTTGCCTGCTTCCTAAAACAGTGCAGATGATGGATCTTCCCTGTGTCTGCTTCCTGTTGCTTTTAGTCTAAAATCCAACCCCGTGTCAGAGCCCACTAGCACACTGGTCACCTGTCAGTTCTCTGAACATTCAGTGCCCACCTGCCCCCGGGGCCTTTGCTCATGCAGCAAGCTATCTAGGAAGCATTCTGCCCTATGCTGGCACGGCCAGCTCCTTCTTCAGCTTCTATTCTCCGTAGATTTCCGTGCCCTCACTCGGTGGTGCTGTCCAGTAGAACCTGTGACAGTGGAAAGATCCTATATTCTCATTGTCCCATATGGTAGCCACTAGCCACACTTGACTCTTGAGCACTCGAACTGTGGGTAGTGGATCCAAGAAGCTGTCTCTTTAATTTTATCTAGTGTGATTTAAATTAAAATAGCCGCATATGGCAAGCGGCTGTTGCAGCAGACGGGCATCACAGCTCAGTGTGTCACTCTTTTGTTTGAGGCCTTTGTAAAACTTAGCGAAAGGTGGAGTTTCTTGATTGGTGTCTTTAACTGTTATCAGGATGTGAGGGCATTTTCCTTGGGTTTTTTTTTTTTGCAGCTTTTAATTTATTTCTTTGAATTTTATTGAAGTGTAATGTATTTAAAGTGAAGTGAAAGTGAAGTCACTCAGTTGCGTCCGACTCTTTGCGACCCCATGGATAGCCTACCAGGCTCCTCGGTCCATGGGATTTTTCAGGCATGAATACTGGAGTGAGTTGCCATTTCCTTCTCCAGTGGATCTTCCCCACCCAGGGATCGAACCATGTATTTTATTTCTGCTGTATAGCAAAGTGACTCAGATATACATATATTCTTTTTCATATTCTTGTCCATTATTGTTGCTGTTTGTTGAGTTTCTAAGTTGTGTCTGACTCTACTCCATGGACTGTAGCCCACCAGGCTCCTCTGTCCATGGGATTTCTCAGGCAAGAATGCTGGAGGGGGTTGCCATCTCCTACTCCAGGGGATCTTCCCTACCCAGGGACTGAACCCAAGTCTCCTGCATTGGCAGGTGGGTTCTTTACTTCTGAGCCACTAGGGAAGCCTTTTTCCATTGTTGTTGTTCAGTCGCTAAGTCATGTTGACTCTTTGCGACTCCATGAACTGCAGCACACCAAACTTTTCTGTCCTTCACTATCTCCCTGAGTTTGCTCACGCTCATGTCCGTTGAGTCAGTGATGCCATCCAACCATCTCATCCTCTGTCGCCCCGTTTCTCCTCTTGCCCTCCATCTTTACCAGCATCAGGGTCTTTTCTGTTATTATAATTCTGCTTGTTTATGCGTGTGTACCCACATTCCTTTTTTCAGTGAACAATTTGTTGAATAAATGAATGAATGTCTCACTAGCTGAAAGAATTCTAGGCATATCTGCTCCACCCTGAGCTGTGCTAATGAGGGACTTACAAGGGCAGGGAGAGACTTAGCTGGACCCTAGGCATGAAGGTTCTGTGGGACTTGACTCAGGAAGACAGCCAGTTCAACCCTCAACCTTCCTGTCGCCACTGTGTGACGTCTCAGGATCCTGGCAGAGCACCCGGTTAAAGGAAGCACATGTGTGTGTCATGGGTGCACAGTTGCTCAGTCACATCCAACTCTGCGATTCTTTGGACTCTGGCCTGCCAGTCTCCTTTGCCCGTGGGATTCTCCAGGCAAGAATACTGGAGTGCGTTGCCATACCCTCCTCCAGGGAATCTTCCCAGACCAGGGATTGAACCTGAGTCTCTTCTGTCTTCAGTGTTGGCAGGTGGATTCTTTACCACTGAGCCAGCTGGAAAGCCCACATCCCTGCCTCAGTGCTCCTGCAGAATATCCCAGCATGCACGGCAGCCTACAGGTTACTCAGGTCACCGTTGGACATGTACCATAGCCTTTTCCTCTCCCCTCCTGGATGGTTTGTTTCTCTTCGATGTCTGTTGTCTCCCAAACCTCTATGCACCTGAGGGTGTCTCTGTCCATCTCTCAGCTGGTCTCTTTTCCTTGCTTTCATCTCCTTGTCCGTTGGGAAGCTGCTGCTTGCTAGGTAGATAAGGCAGAGCAGAGGCTTGCAGGGAAACTGGGCTTGAGCTGTGAGCAGCAAATTGCCTTTGTTCTCTCACTCTTTGCCCTGGCAAAGGAAAGCACCTCCTGGGGTCGGGAAGGTGGGCCTTGTGCACAGTGCATCCCATGGCTGTGCGATAAATTACCTGTTGGAGAGGTGGACTTCCCGCAGGTTTTTTTGTACTTGCCAACCTTCCTTATTTAGAAGGAATGTTCCCTTTACTGCTTTCAGTGTTTCCTGCTTTCTCCTTAAATGGAAGCAGCAGCAGCTCCTGGCTCTGGGCCGGGGAGGGTGGGGTGGAAACAGGGGTGGGGATGGCCCTTTTGCCCAGGGTTTGCTCCAGCCCTGCTCTGAGGCAGATCCTGGCAGCTCTGTGTCCTTCTGGGACTGACTGCTTAGGCCAACTGCTGGACCCAGTTTGCGATCAGTATCCCAGCTTCATTTCCTTCAGGGTGCTGCTGGAGTTCCAGAGCCTGAGAATTTTAGAGCTGGAAGCATCAGGATCTTAGATATCACAGGGACTTTTTCCTAACAGAAAGTTTGTCTCATGAGCACATATCATTCATGAAATATCACTCAGGCCTTTCCTGAGTGATGTCATGATTCAGACTCAGTCAGGTAATCCTTTTAATCTTTTCCCTTTAATTTCAGATTTGCTAAAAAAATATATGTTTATTTATTTATTTTGGCTGCTTCAGGTCTTAGTTGCGGTATATGGGCTCTTTGTTGTGGCACGCAGACTTCTGTCCAGTTGTGGTCCTTGGGCTTCGCTGCTCCACAGCATTTGGGATCTTAGTTCCCAGACCAGGGATCAAACCTACATCCCCTGCGTTGGAAGACAGATTCTTAACCACTGGACCACCAAGGAAATCCCTAAAACAATATATTTAGATATATCATTTGGTGAACTGAAATCAGAGGTGTGTTCCCAGTGAAATCTCTTAAGAGTGCAAATTCTCTACCTGCTGAGAAAATGTAGTGGATAGTTTATTTGGGGATAAAAATGACTGACGGGGCCCTTCGTCCGGGCCAGTCTCAGCTTGTGTCTTTGCCCTCACGTGTCTTTTTCTTTTCTTATTCCTTGCATCATCTCAGGGATGTTCCCGAGGTCAGTTTCTAAAGGAAGCGGGCATTTACCCTGTTCTTCCAAGTGGGAGGTGCCTGAAGTTCATCTACATTGAATTTGACATTATTAAACACCCAGCCACCCTTAACTGAGGCCAGGGGAGAAAATCACGCTGATAGTTGCCAGCCCGTGAGCGGCTGCCTGCCCAGGAGGAGCCATCCTTTCTGCAACTCCCCACCCCCAACTTGCATGCAGCGTCCATCTTTAGCAGTCTAGATCAAAGAGGGCTACAGCATCTGAGAGTTGCTCTTCTGTCAGGGCCCTGGTGGGATGCGCTAATTATTCACTGTTCTGCTTTAAAGGGACTCGCCTTTAAAGGGCGGTCCCTTTAAAGGGAGCAGTCTGGAAGTATTTTCCCTCCAGGAAGAAGGCAGGAGAGGCTGGCTTTACTTTGGAAACATCTGCACACTTGTAGTCTTGCATGGAATTTCCCAGCCCAACTTTGTTCAGAGAGGATCCTGTGACTGTGTTCATTTCCTTTAATGCCCTAGGGGAGAAAGACTGATCCTGGAGACACTTCCCTGCCCGGAGGGCTGCTGGGGGAGTGAGGTCAACACTCATTGTATTGGTCTCCAAGGAACTCTGCTCCTGGGGAGGAGGAAGAGGCAGGGGGGCCCAGGGAGTGTGTGAGAGACCGATGGCGGGGGTGTGTGAGTGGTGCAGGGGTCACACTGGGACTCCAGCCCGAGTGTGTCTCTTTCTCAGCAGGGCTTTGCCTGTGGCCTCAGCTAGGCACCTTTGCTGGCACTAGGAAAACCAAAACTTTAAACTGACTTTAAGAAAGAGGGCAGGGAGAGACAAATTAGGAGTTTGGGATTAACAGGTACACACTACTATATATAAAATAAATATCCAACAAGGACCTACTGAACGCAGCACAGGGAACTGTATTCATTATCTTGTAATAACCTGTAAGGGAAGAGAATCTGAAAAAGAATGTATATAGATTTGTATGTAACTGAATCACTTTGCGGTATACCCCAAACTAATACAACTTTGTAAATTACTAATATAATAACTATACTTCAACTTTTTAAAAATGGCCAAAAGATAAAATAAAGGTCCAGAGCAAAAAAATAAATGGAAGGAAAGAAAAGAGGGAAAATGTTTCCTATAATTGACACGTGGTCATTATCAGGATGGCTTAGAAAACGGGATCTCCTCCCCAGTCCACCCCCCACCAAAAAAAAAAAAAAAAAACTGGACAAAAACCTGAAAAATGTAAAGCATCAGAGTTTGTAGCATTTAGACTCAAGTTTTTTGATCTACAGCAGCTGAGTTCCTCCTGGAGCTGCCCCTCTAGCCTTGGGATGCCTCATGGGCTACCAGCGCAGGGGTTCAGACCTGGCTGGGTGGTGAGGAGATGGGTTGGTGCTCTGGGCTGGTGCTCTCTTGGCCGACGAACTGACCTTCGGTGGCTCAGCCTGTGTCTGGGGCCCTAACAGGCGTGTCGTGGAAGGCGAGCCTGCTCCTGGGATGACTCCCGTGTGTTTTGGCGCCTGTAGTTGAGTATGTTCGGGTCCCAGGGCCAGGCCTGGAAGAAGACCCCAGGCGCCTGGAGGGGTAAGGGGCAGGAGGAGCATGGTCATGCGTGGCTGGAAGCGTCTGTCTGCGACTTCCCCAGAGACTCGCTGCTGATAGTTCTGGGGGACACCCTGAGGTGGGGTTCAGTGGGAAGGACCGCCAAGTGAGAAGGGCAAGGCCGACTCTGGGGAGAGGTGGTGCTCAGCGTGCTGCCTTGAGGGTGGAGAAGCTGGACGTCAGGAGTGGAGGTGCTTGTTCTCCACGCCCCTTACACCCAGCTGTTCCAGTAACAGATGCGGGAGAATGGGTGAGCCCACCCTGTGGACCGTGCACCATGATTGCTGACCCTGCTGCAGGGCATAGCTCTTACCACCCGCCAGACTGCACGGAATTGGGGCTGTCCCCAGCCGCCAAGGCTATCGCGGGATTGAGTCATAGCCCCGAGGTCACTGGCCACCTGGTCCCGATAAGACAGCGGGCAGAGGCTGCAGCGGGCAGCTTCTCTGCTGCCTACCCTCTCTGTGTGAGTCTCTCCGTATCGCTTGGCCCTGCCTCTGAGCTCTGAGGACTGTCTGAGGTCAGGGTCACAAATACATCAGAGGTAACAAATACCACCTGAAAAAACAGGGGACCACTGCATGCAACGCAGAACTGTTCCCGGTTCCTGGACGCAAAGCATTGCCGGCTCGATTATGACATCCATGAGACAGGGTTAACACCCCCTCCTTTTCTTGTTGCAGAAGGATTCTGCACCTAAGAGAATGTGTGTGAAGAAACGATATGAAGTGTTCCTGTCTTTTTGTGGGTTTGAATATAACATAGTTCCTTTGGGGCTTCCCTGGTGGCTCAGCTGGTAAAGAATCTGCCTGCAATGTAGAAGGCCTGCATTCGATCCCTGGGTTGGGAAGTTCCCCTGGAGAAGGGAAAGGCTACTGACTCCAGTATTGTGCCCTGGAGAATTCCGTGGATGGTATAGTCCGTGGGGTCACAGAGTCAAACACGGCTGAGCGACTTTCTCTTCACTTTCATAGTTCCGTTGAGCCAGCATCTTGGGTAGCACATGTGTGCACCTGTAGTCACTTCAGTTGTGTTCGACTCTGCAAACCTATGGACTGTTGCCCGCCAGGCTCCTCTGTCGAAGTTTCCAGGCAAGCATACTAGAGTGGGTTGCCATGCTCTCCTCCAGAGGATCTTCCCGACCCAGGGATCAAACCCGTGTCTTATCTCTCCTGCGTTGGAGGGAACATAAAGATGGGTTCTTTGCCACTAGCACCCTACGTTAATATTTCTTGTCTGAATGGTTTATAACAACAGGAAAAGCCCTTAGTGCTTGTGAAATGGAAAAGAAGATGCTAAATCTCAGAGCCAGCTTGCCGGGGACGGGGAGCCTTAATACTGCTCTTTACTTCTCTGCGCCCACTCTCTTGGGTTTACATGTTACGTCTCCCAACCTGTGCTCAAAGTATTAATAAAGACTATGGCAGGATGAGATGGCTGGGTGGCATCATCGACTCAGTGGACACGAGTTTGAGCAAACTCCGGGAGACGGTGAAGGACAGGAAAGCCTGGAATGCTACAGTCTATGGGGTTGACTTTGCTACAGTTGCAAAGAGCCAGACATGACTGAGTGACTGAACAACAACAACGTACTATGACATGACATGATATTTGTAATTTCCTGGATGTTGGCTTTCTCCCACCTCTCCACATGTGACCACCCCTTCTAAACCTCGAGGCTTAAAATGCCTACGGTGGTGGGTGGACTGGGCCAGCGATGTAGGGGTAAATGGGTACAGCTTTCCTGGAGATGGTATGGATTGCCCAAATATCAGGGGCCCTAGGGAATATCTCCCCCACACCCAGATGTAACCTTTTATTGGTAAGAAAAGGAACCTGGGGATGGAAGTCTATGAAAGTGGAGCAGTCAAGTTGTAGGACAGCAGAGACCCACGTGACAGAGTGATGGCTGCACATGAGAACTGGGGGCCAGGGTGCTGCAGCGAGCCCTCATCTGCTGGGCAGGCCGATGCCACACACCCCAGCTGCGCACACAGGCTTCCGAGACCAGGCTGGGGGCCTCAGCCTTCAGCGGGGCTGGGGACACGACAGAGCAGCATTCCATGTCTTTGCGAGAGCTCCACGTACCCCGCTGATAGTGTGTCCGTGTGTTAGGAAGTGAGTCTTCATCTTCTCTTGTCTGGGACCTGGAAAATCTAAGGTGGAGAGCACCGGATACTCCATGATAAGGTGGGTGAGGGACTTCCCTGGCGGTCCAGTGTTTAGGACTCTACCCTCCAGTAGGGGGTGTGGGTTCCATCCCTGGTTGGGGAGCTCAGATCCCACGTGCCTCATCGCCAAAATGCCAAAACACAGAACAGAAACAATTTTGTAACAGATTCAATAAAGACTTTAAAATGATTCGCATCAAAAAAGATGGATGAGTGGACCTCTGGGCATCCCTTAGACAAGCGTCTCTTACCGGCTCAGAGGCAAGCGTTTGTGCCCATGGAGTCCTTGTTCTGAGTGACACATACCCACCCCGTCTCACTCTCCTTTTAGCATTCTGAGGCATTGCTTCCAAGGCCTCAGTTAGTTCAGTCGCTCAGTCGTGTCTAACTCTTTGCGACCCCATGGACTGCAGCATGCCAGGCTTCCCTGTCCATCACCAACTCCCAGAGTCTACTCAAACTCATGTCCATCTAGTCGATGATGCCATCCAACCATCTCATCCTCGGTCATCCCCTTCTCCTCCTGCCTTCAATCTTTCCCAGCATCAGGGTCTTTTCTAATGAGTCAGTTGGCCAGAGTACTGGAGCTTCAGCATCAGTCCTTCCAGTGAATATTCAGGACTTGATTTCCTGATTTCCAAGGCCTAGGGTGAAAATAGTGTCTATTTTGACAGAGGGTTTGTGGGGCCTCCATCTTGAAATGGTGCTTAGAAAGTGTCTGATTATTTTTCCATATCCGAGTACTTTTCATTCTTTGGCTGAAGTGCTCTTTCTCCGTCCCTGTAATCTTTGTTGTAAGACTTCTGTTTACTTGAGGCTAGTGGCTGTGGAATGAGGATTCGGTTGGTGGGTTTTCATCCAGGAGTGTGATCTCAGCTGACCAGTTCTCTCCGTGGTCCCACTGATCCTCATCACCCGAGCCAAGCAAATGAGACCCCTCGGGTGTTTTTTGAAGGAAGCGTGGGTGTGGAAATGTCTAGAGTCAGAGCTTTTCCATCTTGATTTTGGGCAAAATGTATCATTTTCTTCATTCACGCTCCCCCAGTTTTGTGAGCCAAGGCTTGAAGGAAATTCCTGATTCTTTCCTTCTAACCTAATCCACTCACGTGTCCTGTGGCTTCATCCATCCACATATCCTGAGACAAAGAAGAGATAAGCCCCTAATTATTTAATTCATCTTACATTAAGATTTTTAGCTGAAACCTGAAGTACAGGGCTTTTACATAGCAGGAACCTTGAGATAATGGAGAACTTTGAGCCTTTGATGAAGAGATTTGGAAAACAAAGCACAAAGCTGGCCTTTAACATCTTGCCCTAAAAATGAGGGAGGAGGCTGGAGCACGCTTGTAAGTGATTGGGCTTGAAGGCAAGATGAACAGAAATAACCAGTGACTATGGTCAGATTTGCACCATGTTCTGGTCCTTTTATCATGAAATTGAGTTGTTTGTGGTGAGAAGGGCCAGCCCTGAGAGCCTATTTTAACCCGGTTGGCTTATTGTCACAAATACCTTAACTTTGAGACAGTTTGCCTGTTTGATGAGGGAGATTATGTTGTTCGTTGGAGCTTTGTTAAACATAATTGAAATCTGAGGTTACTTACCAGCCTTGTCATATTTAAACTAGTAATATGACTCTGCTATTTTTATCAGCTGGTGTAAAAAGTGATTCAGAGTCTCTCGAAGTCGAGAAAAGCTCTTTCTTTGTATCAGTTATGGTGCAATTAAAAAGACAGGTTTAACCAGAAGTTTTTGAAAGCCTTCTCTGCTCCATTCCTGAACTTCCCACGGGCACCTGGGAAGCCCTGGCTACTGCTCACGACCGTGGTCCTTGCTCATCTGCTGGCCTGAGCCCCGTCTTCTCTGGCTTCTACTATCTCTTTGCTGATCTGACCATCTCCCCCTCCTCCCACCCTATTTCTGCCTCTGCTGCTGTTCTCTGGACAACCACATGACCTTTTAAAAAATCTTTTTATTTTGTATTACAGCTTTCCAGGTGGGCGTGGTGGTAAAGAATCCGCCTGCAATGCAGGAGACTCGGGTTTGATCCCTCGGTCCGGAAGATCCCCAGGAAAACGGAATGGCTGCCCACTCCAGTATTCTTGACTGGAGAATCCCATGGACAGAGGAGCCAGGCAGGCTACGGTCCATGAGGTCACAAGCATTGGGCATGACTGAGCAGTTAACATAGCCTAGTTAACAGTGTTGTGATGGTTTCAGGTGAACAGGGAAGGGACTGGGCCATTCAGATACATGTGTCCGTTCTCCTCCAGACTCCCCTCCCTGCCGCAGAACACTGAGTAGCGTCCACGTGCAGTACAGTAGGTCCTTGTTGGTTATCCACTTTAAATATAGAAGTGTGGACGTGTCCACCCCAAGCTTCCTAACTATCCCCTCCCACACTGACAACCAAATGTTCCTTCTCTTAGTGAGTTTGTTCAGAATGCCCTTTTAAGAATATAAATCGGGACTTCCTTGGCTGTCCAGCGGTTGGGACTTTGCCCTCCAATGAAGGGGATTTGGGTTCCATCCCTGGTCTGAGAGCTAAGATCCCACATCCCTCGGGGCCCAAAACAGAACAGATTCAATAAAGACTTTAAGAATGAAACTGAAAGTAGAAACGTGTTAGTCGCCTAGTCGTGTCCAACTCTTTTCAACCCAATGAACTGTAGCCCACCAGCCTCCTCTGTCCATGGGGATTCTCCAGGCAAAAATACCGGAGTGGATTGCCATTTTCTAATCCAGGGGATCTGCTCGATCCAGGGATCAAACACGGGTGTACTGCATTGTGGGCAGATTCTTTCCCTTCTGAACCACGAGGAACGTCTTCAAGAATGAGCTACATTAACAACAACAACAAAAACTTGAAACAAACAAACATACAAACATGAGTCAAGGTGAGCTCTCACCCTGAGTAGAACCCCGACCCGTGTCCAACTCTTCAAGGCAAACTTCTCCTCCCACCCACCCACCGTGCCCTCACGATCTGGGGCCGTAGCCCCATTCCTTGCACTTGGCAAAACTCTTCACCTCCGAGCACTTCATCTTGTGATTCCCTCTGTCCAGAACCTTCTTTCCACAGCTCTGTGGGGTCTGGCTCCTTCCTCCTTCTTCATGTCTGTCTCTAAGAAGCCTTCCTTCCAGGGATCCCAAGAGAGAGAAGCTCCAAGTGCAGCCCAGAGCCTGAAACAAATCAGTGTCAGCACGTCCTGTTTCGTTGATTGCAGTTCCTCTCCCAGTGGCTGTGAATTAATTCAGTAAATATTCAAGGGGAGTTTCTTGCTTAATTTTACAATTCTTCGCCCACAGCCGTTTTAGCAGTGATTGTCTGGGGGCGGGGGTTGGTGTTAGGTGTGTGGGAAGAACGAGAAAATCACACTCTTTTCTCATGACTCTGCAAACTCAGAAATCACTGGTACAGCTGTTCCCTGACTACAGGGTGCTTTAAAGAAAAGAAGACTGCGCTTAGTGTTTCTCTAACTTATTCTCATTCTCTGAATTATGTTTAGGTGATGGATATAATATCTTGGTTGTAGAACTTTAACACTTTGAGGACTGGTGAGGGTAAATGTGTTCTAACTTCCCGGCCTTGTGAGTGGCACTTTCCAGGTGTAAACTCACTTCCCAAAGCCACCCCATGTGGCTGGTGGCTATTACCTACTGCCCACACTGCATAGACAAGGAGACGGAGGCCCTGGAAATGTTGCGGAAACTGTCCTGAGCATTTAACAGGTGGCGGAGCAGGAATTTTGGAACCAAATCTGTTGATCTCATTTTTTATATTTGGTGCGTGTTCTGCTGTGTGTATTTACGAAATGATAAGAATCATTAGTTCATATATTATACCCGAAGAAAGTGCTTTCATTTAGATTTCATCAGTTCAGAATTTTTAATAAGTGGGTCAAAGACTGGATTGATGTCGCTGCATTATGTATGAGCGAAAAGGGCGTGACAGTAACTGAGACAGGCAGTGCCTCCAGGGAAAAGCACATTTTCGAGGCGTTGAACAGTACTTATTCTCTGCAACTGGCATGCTGTTTACAAGCTGTTCTTTCTCCTTTTTATCGTGTAAAGAGATGGGAAAGAAAGGGACAAAAGATTGAAGTCCTCCTCTCTCTTTATTGTACAGAAGCACTGTTTGCAGCCAGTGGTAAAAAGTGAGCTTTTGACACTTTTAAAACGTCGGACTTTTCCCCTAAGGGTTCTGGCCACTTCACGCTGAGTCCAGGTTTGTGCATCTGTGTCTACGTGCAGCATCATGACTGAGGCTCATCGAGACCCACAGAGGACCACAAGTTATCATTCCTTTCGCAGAGCTGGGGAAGAGGTTTTCTGCAGAATGCATCTTTCTGCTTAGCAGAAAGTGACTGTGGAACATATTTGCTCAGATAAAAGAAATACAGCAACACCCAAACCTCTTCTGGAGGCACGTGCTCAGTTGTCAGAACCTCAGGGTCTCTACGTGCCTCACTCAGGGTCACTGTTCTGCTCCCCGGCAGAGGCCACTTTCCTGACCCCAGAGGTCTGGGTGGCCCGTGACCTCCCCTCTCACTCCCTATAGGCTCCCAGAACCTTAAGCTTAGATACCCACTGGTTGAATGAGGGACGGGATTAAGGCCAAAAGGAAGGGATGAAGAAAGAGATGGCAACCCATCCAAGTCTTCTTGCTTGAAAAATCCCACGGGCAGAACACGGGATTGTAAAAAAGTAGGGCACGACTTAGCATCTAAACAACAAACGAGAGGAAAGGGAGAGGGTGTGCGGAGGCGGGGGCCCCAGGCTGGCCCAGCTGGCTGCCCCGGTGGCCGGTTACGGATGCTGATGCAGAAACTCCGTTTCATCTGTCGCCTTGCAAGTGAGCGTGCCCTGGGAAACCGACAGCATCCAAATGTACCAGGGCCTGATTTGCAAGTGAGGGGCGCAGCCTGCCGATGTCCAGNTACCGTCTTAGCCATCAGGGAAGCCTTGATGGATCGGTAGATAGGTGTTAAATATACACATGTGTTTATGTGTATTTGTTTATGTTTATATATAATTCTTGTATCCAAAATAAGCTCATACTGTACATACATTCCTTAATCTGCTGTCTTTTTCTACTAATTATTTAGCTTGCAGTTTTCCTGACTGTACATGTAAACAGCATGTGGTTCTGAGGGAGGGTCTGTTATTAATCCTTGCCAGGTACTGGCGGAAGTCCTGGTGGTTGACCAGACTTGACTGTTCTTTTTGAGTTTTTACATCCTCTCCTATCGTTTTTCTGTCTCTTTTTTTCACTTATTCTTTATAGATGTTATTTATCTGCCTGTTTTTAACAGCGCCCTTTGTCTTCTAATTTGTTTTGATTTCAGAAACCAGATTATTGAATTGTCTTTGTTTGGGCTGCTGTAAAAATTACCATAGGCTCATGGGCGTAAGCAGCAAATATTACAGTTCTGGAGCTGGAAAGTCCACGCTCAAGGCATGGACAGATTTGGTGTCTGGATGTCTTCTTACTGAATCTTCACATGGCAGAAGGGGCTGGGAGCTCTCTGGGGTCTTCTGTAAGGGTACTAATCCCATTCCAGAGGGCTCCACCTTCATGTCCTGATCACCTGCTAAGGACCCCAGCTCCTAATACCATCACCATGAGGATGAACTTTGGATGTGAATTTGGAGAGACACACACATTCAGTCCATAACACCAACCTGTTGGAATAATATATGAAAGAAGGCTAAGTATATTGTTGAACAAGACCAAAATAGGTTTCTCTGAGTGCAAGAGCTTTAGTGCAAGCTCTGGGNGCTCCTAATACCATCACCACGAGGATGAAGTTTGGATGTGAATTTGGAGAGACACACACATTCAGTCCATAACACCAACCTGTTGGAATAATATATGAAAGAAGGCTAAGTATATTGTTGAACAAGACCAAAATAGGTTTCTCTGAGTGCAAGAGCTTTAGTGCAAGCTCTGGGTCCTATGACTTGGTTGAGCAGAGACATTTTTGTATTTTCTTGGAAGCTAGCTGTCTCTTGGCCAGCTGAAGATACTGCCTGCATTTTGAGTGGCTTCTCACTAGGTAGGGTGTTCTATAGTTCTCACTAGAGAGAAGAGAAGGACTTTTAAATGACATTCTGTCAGAAGTGCCTCCTTGTGTCTTTTACAGTCTTTTTTTTTTTTTCCCACTAGCATCCATAAATGCCTTTGGAGAAGGGAATGGCAACCCACTCCAGTATTCTTGCCTGGAGAACTCCACGGGCAGAGGAGCCTGGCGGGCTACAATCCATGGGGTCACAAAGAGTCTGACACGACTGAGCGACTTCCATCACCATAAATGTCNCCACTAGCATCCATAAATGCCTTTGGAGAAGGGAATGGCAACCCACTCCAGTATTCTTGCCTGGAGAACTCCACGGGCAGAGGAGCCTGGCGGGCTACAATCCATGGGGTCACAAAGAGTCTGACACGACTGAGCGACTTCCATCACCATAAATGTCTTATTTCCAGGTTAGATTTTTTTTAGAATCTGAGTTTATAGATGCTAATCTAGGTTACTCAAGAGTTAGGCTACAAAGATGGGATTTCAGGACTATCAGTGTATGAAAGCAAGAACATAAAAGGGCTGCCTGAGTCCCTTCTCCCTCTGTTTTTCCTAAGACTTGAGTCAGTCTGGCCTTTCTCCAGGAAGGCATAACACGATCCAGTTACAAATCTGTGGCATCAAGAGCCCAGAGCCCATTCAGTGTTGATTCTTTACTACCTGCAGTGAGGCCTGAGGCCACTGAGAGTCCCTTCCCCTTTGCTAAGTACTTGGTGTCATTGCAGTTAAGTCAGTTTCAAAACTTGTGTTGTGTGTGCGTGTGGGAGGAGTAGCAGGGTTCACTGGGCACCTGTGTACACAGCCATGTGAGCACAGTGCCATACCAAGCCCTCTCCCCGTCCCTGGCGAAGTGGGTTATGTGCACCTCAGGGGAAGGGTGAAGTCCAGCTCGGTGCAGCTCCGAGAGGGTCCATGTTCTCCTGGATACACTTGTGTCCACGGACCACCTGGCAGGACAGCCCTCCCACACTGTGTGTGGCCTCCAGATTTTCTTTCATGCCTAACTCAGGAGCTCTGACCAGATGGGAGTCTTAACTAGCTAGCAAGTCACATTTCCCAGAATTTCTAGTGTTTGGATGCCAAGGGCAGAGCTGCAGCTGCAGGGACGTCCCTGCTGGTCCAGTGACAGGATCCAAACTCCCAGCCCAGGTTTGATTCCTGGTCAGAGAAGTCGATCCCACAGGCCACAACTAAGACACGGTGCAGCCCAATAAATAAAGATGAAAAATAAACAATCTGAGCTGCAGTAATAAGGTGGAGAGCAGTATCCTCACCGTTTTTATCCCCACTTACTGGGCAACAATCCAGGGGCCTGGAAGGTCAAGTGACTTGTCTAAGCTGACACAGTTACAGCAAGGGACAGTCACAGTGTAGTGAGAGCTTGTGGGCTGCGTTCCGTTCATTCCAACTTCTGATTTCTTTGGGGGGCAGTCCATCTCTCCCATTCCATTGAGTCTGGATTGTGCTCAGTCATGTCTGACTCTTTTGCAACCCCATGGACTGTAACCCACCAGACTCCTCTGTCCTTGGGATTCTCCAGGCAAGAATACTAGAATGGGTTCCCATTTCTTTCTCCAGGGAGTGTTATGGGTTGCTTATTTATTAGGGTTCCTCACCCTTTTCTGGGCTTCCCCAGGTGGCTAAGTGGTAAAGAATCTGCCTACCAGTGCAGGAGACGCAGTAGATGCGAGTTTGATCCCTGGGTCATGAAGATCCCCAGGAGGAGGAAATGGCAACCCACTCCAGTATTCTTGCCTGGATAATCCCATGGATGGAGGAGCCTGGTGGGCTACAGTCCATGGGGTAGCAAGAGTCAGACACAACTTAGTGACCGAGCACTGAGCACTCACACCTTCTTCTAGCTAAATAATGAACATATGACCCAAGGTGGGCCAATTGGATGCTTAGTCCTGTCTCTTCAAATCTGACTCCTCAGCCACCACAGCCCCTTAATAAATTCCACTGTTGCTTTAGTTATCTAGTTGGTTCTGGTTTCTTACTTTAGTCAGTTCACAACTGGCCATCTCCAGGTCTGCGGGACTCCTCTGTCTCGGAGGATACTCTCCCCCTGTGTGATTGCATTTCCCTTGCAGCCAGTGTGTTGATACCCCTGGGAACCCTGCTGACATCTCTTCGTAACCACCAAGCGAAAGCTGCTTGAATCTGAAAATGCATCTGCCGTATAAGCCGACACATGCTGGGTGCTGGGAATCTTAGAGTGCGGGTGTCAGCAGCACTGGGACTTTCCCTAGAGTGTCAGGCTGGAAGATCCTAGCTGCCCGGCTAGGACGCCTGGGGGCTGTGTTCACGGGAGACGGCACCTGACTATGGACTCCTCGGTCACCTGACAGACGAAGGAGCACCTCAGCCTTTGACTGTGTTGAAATCACAGTCTCCTTTTACTGATTTATTGAGGAGTCACGTTGCTGAGCAAAATCCTGTTTCTATATCCAGGATGAGGAAATTAAAGCGACAGACGCTTTTCCATCAGCCTGAAAAAAAATGGCCAGTGTGGCCAAGTTGTTTTAAGCAGGAGGGGAGAGTGTGTGTGTGTGTGTGTGTGTACGTGTGTGTACGTGCGTGCATGTGTGTTTGCACGTGCTCATGCATGCACATTGGTGCAGAGACAGATTTTCTTGACAAGGTTGTCACAGCGGAATATTCTGATAAATAGAATTTAGGGCACAGCAGTTTCTCAGATATCTGCTCACTCACAAACGCATCAGATTCTCACACGAGGTGCAGAGATGAGTGAAGTGGTCCGATGCGCCGAGAGCCCGGGTTCCTTCCTGGAAGGTCTCCCTCTGTTTCTGGGACGGCAGATGGTCTTCCTGCCCGGAGGACGCGAGCCCTCCTCCCTGGCTGGGCTTTGGGCCCACACTCTGGGTTTGTCTTCAAGGGGGAGGACCACCACCAGGAGTGCTCACACTTCTTGCTCAGGTGGTCTCCCCAGGAGCTCAGAGGCTGGGTCTCGTGTCCTGGGAAGACCCCCACCTCTCAGTGTCTGCACTGTGTCCCTTCCCTCTTGGTGGGTGGTGGCAAGGACTTACAGCGCCCGGATCGCTTTCACGGTGAGAAGTGCAAACTGGAGTTCTGAGGAGCTGCTCTGCATGTGAGGGGTTGGTCCACATGTGGAGCTCCCCTTTTCCTGTAGCCATCCTTAAGCTCAAACTGCATTTTGATAATCACTGTCCGATATCCTGTAAGTATAAGTAATGTTAGATTTCTGGAACAGGAGGGGCATTAATTATATTATATTAATTATATTAGTTATATTTAGAACTAAAGCTCTTATTTGGCAGCAGTTTCATGCAGGCAAGCCCAGTTCCATGGAGGACCTGCCAGGAATAGGCCTTGGGAAGCATCTCAGCTCTCCAGGCCTAAGCTTCCTCACCTGCACAAAAAGATACGATGAGTGCACTGAAGTAGGAAATAGTCTCTAAATTTTCTTCCCGCCTTGGAGGTGAAAGATGCTGTGTTCTCTGAAATTCATTCTTCCGAACCCTTGAATGATCTGTAGTAAAGCTTAAGCAAAATGTGAAAGATTGAAGGCAAGAGAAAGGGACAACAGAGGATAAGATACTTGGATGGCATCATTGACTCAGTGGGTGTGAGTCTGAGCAAACTCTGGGAGATGGTGAAGGACTGGGAAGCCTGGTGGGCTGCAGTCCATGGGGCTGCGAAGAATTGGGTACGACAGAGCGTGAACAACAAGCCGTTGAATGATATGCTGGAAGATGGCATTTATAGTTCTTTATTAAAAGGTTCCAATATTTTATTTGTAGATACACGTATTCACACATATAAAATTTGTGTTTATATGTATGCAAGTGTATGCCATTCCCTTCTCTGGGGATTTTCCCAACCCAGGGATCCAACCTGGGTCTTCTACACTGCAGGCAGATTCTTTATCATCTGAGCCACCAGGGAAGCCCAGTATTGTATTATACTAACGTCTATGTCTATCTTATATAACTTTATTATAT
Source organism: Neotragus moschatus (assembly GCA_006410615.1). NCBI lineage: Eukaryota > Metazoa > Chordata > Mammalia > Artiodactyla > Bovidae > Neotragus > Neotragus moschatus. The sequence goes on along the minus strand of SJYA01002945.1, from coordinate 662,413 downwards.
TATGTTACATTATTATTATGTGGATGTTGATCTTATACTCCTTCACTATTGTTGTTTACAGAAATAAAACGTAATGTGTTTAAACCAAACCAAAAATGTAGGTTTTGCTGGCTAACTGTCTTGCTTTGGGGAGAGTTGCCATAAAATACTCTCTTTGGCCTGGATGGGAGGGGAGTTTGGGCGAGAATGGATACATGTATATGTATGGCTGAGTCCCTTCACTGTTTACCTGAAACCACCACAGCATTGTTAACTAGCTAACCCCAACACAAAGTAAAAGTTAATAAAGGCAAGGCCTTCCCCCACCCCTAAAAAAACCCCCCAAACTAACAAATACTCCAGTTTTGATGCAAGCTGCCATCTATGAAGGATCTGGGTTCCTCGTTGTGTGAAGGAGGTTTCCAAAGTGTGCTCGGTGGGGCTTTAGGTCCTATAGAGACTTTGCAAAATCTGAGAAGAATATTTGAGGAAGTATTTTTAAACTTTGCAAGCACTCTGGGGAGCCTGGCAGACTCGAGTTTCAGCGGGCAGCACAGTCTCTACGCCCGTGCTTACGCGTTTCCACCTCCCCTTCTCTGCACACACACACTGTGTGTGTCGCCTGCCACCAGCATATGGCCTTGTGCTGATGGATTAATTTGGTTTCGCCCGGTTAGGTAGCTCTCCTGTCCTGACTGCCTTATTAAGGAATGTCCCACGATCACAGGACAGGCTGTTCGGAACAGGTGCTGTTTGTGGTTGCTCATCAGGACTTCTCGACAGTGTGCAACGAGGAGAGAAATCAACAGGCCCAGTGCTGCAAGCTGGCATCCTCAGCCCCCAGGGTCAGATTGTTTAAGTTCGTAAAAATAGCCTAATTGTTCTCAGTGTTGGACTTCCCTGGCAGCTCAGCTGGTAAAGAATCCGCCTGCTATGCAGGAGTCCCTGGTTCGATTCCTGGGTTGGGAAGATCTGCTGGAGAAGGGATAGGGTACCCACTCCAGTGTTCTTGGGCTTCCCTGGTAGCTCAACTGGTAAAGAATCTGCCTGCAATGGGGGAGACCTGGGTTGATCCCAGGGTTGGAAAGATCCCCTGGAGAAGGGAAAGGAAGGGCTGTAGACTTTATAGGAATGTATCATACAGTGACCTTATAAAGAGAGTGAAGTACTACTTTTCTCTGTGCATAGGAATTCGCATAAGATGCATTTAGAAAAATAGTTTTGTTGCTGGAAAGGTTTAGAAGCCACTGATGTAGTAGTAAGACAGCACAGATTTTAGAGGCCGACAGTTGTAGACTTGAGCCCTGCACTTCCCTAGTTTACTAACGAGGAGGCCTTGGGCTAAGCGATGTGCTTCTCTAAGCCATAGCTGGGTCATCTGAAAACCGGTCTGCTCTCCAGTAGCGGGATATTTTGTAGCTTATAGAGAAATGTGCAAATGGCTTAGTCCCGTGCTTGATATGTAACAAAAAAGTTCAACATATGATAGCTACTAGAATGCTCTTTATGCTAGGAATTAAAGTCATTATATTTCATGCGCGGCCATTAAGAGGTACACCTTTACATTTTGCAAGTGCATATACCTTATTATATTTGCATTCATTTACATATTTACTTACGGAGAACCTAGCATTTGCATATCCTGGTAAATACATTTCTCTGTAATTTAGAGTCATTTTAGCAGACTGTAATGGCACATTTCTCTTTCTGACACAGCTTCTTGGCAAACTAACTTACTTGCTTTTTCATTTTAAAAACGTGTGGTGCCCTTGCAGAATAATTCCCCTACTTTCAGTTCTTCTTGTAGGAAAAAAATAATTGCACAGCCAAGGAAAGCTGCTCTCATGCATCGGGATTCTGGAATGCTGCTTTATGTGTATGTCCAGGCTCTTTGTGGGTGGACTGCAGAAATCCCTGCTCTTGGGAATGTTTCTGAGCCCCCTCTGAGAAACCGAATAGGGAGAAAAGAGCTAATTAAAAAAGCTGCCGTCTGCCTCCTCTAATTAACTTGCTCTCCACTCCTGGGGGAGGGTGTGAAAATATGAAAACAGCACGGAGTGCTGGAAGTGAATGCCATTCTAGGGGGTCTCTGGTAGCCTCTGGTGTTCTGATGCAGAAAAGGTTCGTAGTAAACAAGGCGAGGAGCCTCACAAGGGGCCTGGTGCACCCTTGCCCTCCCCTGACACTGCCTCCCATACGGTGCCCTGGTGAATAGTGGTCCCCTCTGAGCAGGTGTGCACGCTGGGCAGCTGGAAGCCGGGGAGACCTCATTGGAATTCAGCAGCTTGAATCCATGAGCGTCCAGCCCTCCCTGTCGCTTGCTTATGCTGCTGGGAAAGATCAGGGGCCCTTTGTGCTCTCGAGCCACACGTCGCTGGAGCGCGGGGATGCAGAAGCTGCAGGAAGAGCTCCCTTTGCATCTCTGCTGGGCGCTGAGGAAGCTCAGAGCATCCCTGCCTGGTGGTGCGGCGGCTAAGTTTCTCGTGACATCGTAAAGAGATTTAGAACCCAGACGTATCGGCAAAGGAGTTAGGGGTGGAAGTTTGGGGACAGAAGCTGTTCTTCAGCGGAAATGGCTTTGGCCTCCTGGTGGACATGGCCCCCGGTGGAATGGGCCCGGTGGATGTGGACGACGGTAACTGGCAGTGGGGATTCGGGTCTGCGGGTCCTTCATGGACACCCTGGAAAGAGGCAAGTTGTCTGTGTGTGTCTGTTCGACATTGCTGCCGATGCGTGCAAAGCTGGGGGCCAGGTCTACACCCAGAGCCCATCAGGCAAATCTAAACTGCTGTTCGTCTTTGATACTTGGTTGCATGACTTCCTTGTGTTTTTCATGCCAGTAAAAAGATTCTGCAAAAATTCAGCTACCTAGATCTGTGGCTGCCCAGGCATGTATCTTAAATCCCCCCCCCCCCCCCCCCCCCCCCCCCCCCCCC
>SJYA01002945.1:628741-659356 GCA_006410615.1 Neotragus moschatus | reverse complement strand
TCCTCCCCCCCCGCCCTGCTCCGCCCCAGACGAAAGCTAAGTTTTTTTAATATTAATGTGTGTTTGTAAAAGTTGGTATGGCCCCTGTTGCATTTGTATAAATTAAGTCTTGTGAAATTTGATAGTAAACAGGCTTCAGCTCATTGGATTCCGAATCCAGCTCTGATGTTTCTCTTCACCTCTTTGTTTCCCTGGAGAACTATATGGCTGGTTGCAGGAGCCAGGGTCCTTAGAAGGATGGGAGTGGGGGATCTTTGGCTCTGATAAAGTGAGTCTCTGACACACAAGTTGTAAAAACCTCAATGGAGATTTTCTGAAGGAGACTCACCAAATGGCTCTTTTTCTCCTGCCCTGGCTGACTGCGGAGGGATTGGTTGGTCGTGGTGCTCTCTGCTGGCTGGCAGACGGTCTTTAGAAGATGCTGACTTCTGGGGAGGACACTGGTCCTTTGATCCTTGTGGATGTTCAGCTCTCTGAGCGTTTCAGCATCCATACGTACCTGATGCATCACTCTCTGATTATATATCTTCTGCCAAATTGCCTGCTGAGTTGCTTGTGCCAGCAGCAACCCTAAGTATCCACTGTCTTGATAATTACCTTCCTTGTTGCAAATAAAGAAATGGCATCTTGGTCAACTTAAAACATCCTGAGATGGGAGTGAGCCCAAGTGATGCTGCTGATCCTCAAAGTGAGCTGACCCCTCCGCAATCTGAGCCCCTGAGGAGCTGCCCTCCAGCCTGAGGACACATACCTGGCTCAGTGATTTGGGGACGCCTCATCCTTTCTGGCTCGAAATTGAGTCCCTAGTGGAAGCAGGGTGATGAGAAGGGCTGGCTGCCCTTGATTTTCTCGAGCCAGGATAAGGCTTTTTTAGCTTTGTGAGCCCTTTGCCCTTGTTACAGGGTGGCATGGCGGGCATTTCTCTGGGTGGGGTTTTGGTTCCTTTCTCTGGGTGAAGAATCTTCCTTGAGAGCAGACATCACTGCAGACCAGCAAGGGCGATTTTCATCCTGCTAGGACCAGCAGGCTGTGCTCTGAGCTTGAGTCTGCCACGTCCTCCCGACTTGCCGGCTTTCGTGCCTGCCTTCATTGACTTAACAGATGTTTATTCATTGCCTCTGGTTTGGACTCGGGGATGTCGTGATAAAAAAAAATTCAAAACAAAAAAGGCTGCCCTCTTGGCCTTTTCAGCTCAGTCGAGGAGAAATATAATTAACATGATTAGAAAGGGAATACATCTATAATAAGTTATGTGATGCGCTGGGGAAGGAATGGCAGTGGGAGAGAGTGGTGGGGTGAGGGGAAGAGGCTGAATGAGATTCCACTTCATGGGGTGAGGGTCCTTTGAATGTGTTGGAACCACAGCATCGCCAAGTGTCCCTGGGAATGCTTCCCTATCGGTTTGACTGAATTGATGCCAAGTAACACGTGCCAAAGTTGATCAAAGGATTCTACTGTTATATTTGCCACTGAGGTCAGAAATGTGTATTTCGAGTAGAGCTGAGTTCAAAGACTCTGTCATTTGGTTCCAAAGCTGGTGATAATGAGACTCACTCCTGGGAAGCACACTGCTTCAAGGCTGGCCCTGGACCGTTTAATTGGGCCATAGGCCTGGTTGCGGTGGTCCCGGGAGGGGTCATTAGGCCGTGCATTGCTCCTCAGCACCGGTCCCTTGGAGCAAATACAGCCTCGGCCCCTGTCTAACCTGTGCTTCTCCCTGTCTCTCTCCATCAGGAGTTCTGACTCTGAAGAAGCATTTGAGACTCCGGAGTCCACGACCCCTGTCAAAGCTCCACCAGCCCCACCCCCGCCACCCCCCGAAGTCATTACAGAACCTGAGGTCAGCGTGCAGGCTCCCCTGGAAGAACCAGGTAACCAAAGGCCCGGCACCCCTGGGGTGGCGTGGGAGCAGCCCTACTGCTGAGCTCTGGGGACACTCACAGCGGCTCCTCTGGGGACCTGGCTGAAGGGGTCACCCACCCCCGGGGACTGTCACTGGAGCTCTTTAGGTCCTCCCCAGCCTCTGGGCCTCTCAGCCCTGGGCTTTGTTTTATGTAGTGAAAACTAAGGGTGCAGGAGTATGGTGGGTTATTTTGTGTTTGCTTTGCAGAAGTTTAGAGGTGGCCTCTGAAGAAATAGTGCATTTAACTCTGGGTGCCTTTCAGCCAACCCCCAGAGCTGGGTTTGTATGGGACAGTGGGGTCTTGGAATTTTCTGGTGCAATCTTGGATTCTAATATCTGGCCCCTGGCTCCCATAAGAGCACTGGTTCTGGTCACCCACGTGACCTGCATTTTTATTAATGGACACAGGCGAGAGGAGAAGGGGAAGACAGAGGATGAGATGGTTGGATGACATCACTGACTCAGTGGACGTGAGTTGGAGAAAACTCTGGGAGATGGTGAGGGACAGGGAAGCCTGGCATGCTGCAGACCATGGGGTCACAAAGAGCTGGACACAACTGAGTGACTGGACAACAAAACCCCGTGTGACCTTGGGGATGATAATTAGTAAATGGGCAAGAAGAGAAAGTGATGGGCGGTTGAATCTGTGCAGGGGTGACTCCTTTATTCCTCATTAACTTCACACTATCCAGATTTGCTACCACTTCCCCACATCCATTCTCCGCTAGTGTGACTTAAAGACCTTTCAGATGCCGGGGGTGATTACCGGGGGTGGGGGTGGGGGAAGACAGGCCAGATCTTGGGCCCCAGCCCCCAGCCTGCCCACCTGACTGCTGCCATCTGAGTGCGTCCTCCAGTGACAACAGCAGGGGTGGGACCACCTCGAGCGTCAGAGTTTAGTGTGGGGCCTGGGAAGAGATGGAGGTTGCCGGAAATGACCCCATGAGCTGGTTGGGGGCCAGGTGGTCCCAGAAATGTCCACACAGGCTGGTCAAGAGACCACGTGGTCTCAGAAATGGCCCCCCTAGGCCAGTTAGGGGGCCAGGTGGTGCCGTCTCCAGAGCTGGACAGCCTTCTCTGGACCCTGAACTTTAGAGGGCCCCACTCTGGCCTTCCTCAGCCATAGCCCTGGCAGTAAGATAAGTCTGTAGAGCTGAGCTCCCTTGGACCATGTCCTGGATACCCGGGAGCAGCCGCTTCCTGGGCCCACCCAGGCTCCTTCTTCTGTCCTGTCTTCCCAAAGCTGACTGTGCCCATGTTTATACCCTTTAGCCGAGAAGGAACCAAGGCCGGGGCTGGGACATACAAGTGGTTATCCACACACTTGTGCTTAGAGGCTGTCCCAGGTGAGGGATGGAGGCTGGGGAATGGAGGAGGGGGTCAGCGTCCATTCGTACTCCTGCCCTAGCCAGGAGCCAGGTGAATGAAAAAGCCATTTTGACCTTGATGTTGGTGGCCATTGATTAAAGGCAGACACTCCTGGGGCTTTGTTCCTAAGCACATATGCTCCCTGGTGCTGGGGGGAGAGGAGGAGACACCTTTGCTGGGATCCGATGAATGCAGTTTTCATAGTCTCCCTTTTCTGACGGCTATCAGTTAGTAGTACCTGATTCTGGACCATTAGTCTAGGTGCTAAGCTCTAAGAGGGTGATGATTGAAATTTATTTGATTTTAAGGTGGAGAAGAAGCAGGAAGGGCTGCTTATAGTTCTCAGAGAGTCTTTTGCATATAGTAAAATATGTAAAAATTCCATTTCCTACAATATCGTAGAAATTTCACCCTGAGGTTTGAATGGAAAGCAGCTGAAAGACAAATAATTTTAATCCTTACATCAAACATCCAATTAAGAGTAAATGATCCTTTTTTATGGGTATAATAAGTTCACACTCTGCATATGTGGGACACCCCAGAAAGGATGTTAGAAGGAGAACGAAGGCATAAGACAGAGTGTGGTCCATCCTTGAGCATCACACGGCATCCCAAGAGTGGTCACTGCTGCCAGCATGCATGTGTCCTCTGGGGTTTCCAGTTTTTTATGTCCTGATTGCTTCTAGGGGTGGTTTGCCACCCCCGGTTCTTTTCTTCAGCCTGTCTTTGTTCCTTCTGCCTACTTCTTTTTTCAATAAAGCAATGAACAATCTCCATTCTAACATACACACACACTCTCAAGCACAATACCCGCCCCTGGCTTAGATGGCCATTTCTGAAAGAGTGAATATTATGGAGGATTAAGAGAGACCAGAAGGGGTTGGAACCATGCGTAGCCGTGAGTCATAGCCCCACAGAACTTTTGATTGCACTGGTTGGAGTCCGACTTTATGCTTCTCCTCCTTGGAAAACTACAGTGAGGCTAAATGTGGATTATACAGTGAGGACGCTGAAGGTCGGGATTGTGTCTCCCTAAAGCCCCCTGGCCTGGGCTGCACAGAAATCCGTTTGATTTGCCACATTCATTTGAAAGATCTGCTTGTCCCTTCTGTAGACATCATGGGATATTACCCTGAGTTGGGGGGTGGCCATGCATGCCCGTGGAGGAGAAGAAAGCATCCTTCTGGGAACCGCAGGAGAGAAAGGGCAAGAGGGGAACATCTGTTGTTTGGTTTGCCATTTCGAAGTGCCTGCGTCGTTGCTAAAGGTACCAAGAGAACCTCAGGAAATAATAGACGAGACCTTTGGCTGTGAATAAGGACATAATTTTTCCTCCTGGAAACGTACGTTTTGCAAAGTAATCCATCACTTTATTTTGGGCTTTGCATGACTGTGCGCCACGGGAGAGGAGGGTGGCTGAGACCCTGGTGGCCACCTTGCGTCTGCCGCTCTTCTGGGCTGTGCCGGGATGTGGCTTACCCGAGTCCAGTTTTCTTATCTGTAAAATGAAAAGAGTGACTGTGAGTCCTCTGAGATCCTTTCCACTCCCACTTCTCATACTTCTGTGATTAGGACGCTTGGTTGCTGTAGGGTGGCCGCGTTATTAGAACTCAGGACTGGCCCCTGAAAGATGTAATGAAATGTCGCGTAATTGAACAGTAGCTCCATTTAGCGTCTGCCATGTACCAGTCTTGTGCTAAATTATTTGCATGTTTCGTCCCAGCTCGGATGAGGGAAGGATCCCCAGGGCTCCAAGCATCTATTTGGGGGGCATCTCATCACTTACTTCCCAGTGAGATGTGGGAATAAATCCTATAAAACGTAGCCCACTGGTTCTTCTGTCCATGAGATTCTCCAGGCAAGAATACTGGAGTGGGTTGCATTTCTTCCTCCTGGGGATCTTCCCAACCCAGGGATCGAACCCACCTTTTCTGGGGCTCCCGCATTGCAGGCAGATCTTTACCCCGAGCCACCAGGGAAGCCCTTGTTAATTATGATCGGCTATTATTCATATACTTGGAGGGTGTAGAGCTAGGCTCCCTCTGAATGGGACCGTTCCCCTTTTGATATATTGGATGAGGCTAAGCGTCTGAGGGCAAGGGTGCCTTGTATTAGCACCTTTGGGCCTCTGGGCCTGTGGATCCCTGCCCAGGGTGAGCTCACAGGGGATGGGGGGAGGGGAGAGACGCAGCACAGCTGGCAGAAGTGCTCCAGTTAGAAGCGGTCAGTGCTGCTAAGTGATGTGGCCTTTGAAGACAGTCGGGGGAGAGGAGACGTCAGGAGGTGAGTTCATATTGAGCAAATACATGTGTGATACCGACAGAAGATGCCCGTCGGCAAGTCAAGGGGGACTGGGGACATCCTGACCTTGGACTTCCAGCCTCCAGAGCTCTTCATTCAGCCTGTGGATTTGTTCCAGTGGCCCGAGCTGGACTGCTGCAGCCGGGAACCACCTAGTGAGCCTTTGAGCGTCATGAACCAAGGAGGCTGACTTTGTCCTCAGAGTGAGCCAGAATCTGGAGCCAGGGCAAGCACTGTCCAGGTCTGCCCTGGTGGGGTGGATCCCTCTGGGGTCCTGACCTTCCTTACCTCTCTGTCCACAGCATGCCTCCCAGTGGCTGATGTATAGGAGGCATCCAGATTATCTGATGTCTAGGAGTGAGTGTGTGTATGCTCAGTCTGACCCCATAGACTGTAGCCTGCCGGGCTCCTCTGTGCATAGGCTCTCGCAGGCAAGAATACTGGAGTGGGTTGCCATTTTTCTTCTCCAGGGGACCTTCCCAACCCAGATATCAAACCTGCATCTCCTGATTTGGCAGGGCAGTTCTTTACCACTGAGCCACTAGGGAGGCCCCAATATATAGGAATGAATGAATACATTGTCTTCGTGTTGATGTGGTGTGTGAGCATTTAGAAATCCAGTGGGGGCGACTGGGAATCCAACTGGCCCACACCTGCTCCGGAAAATCAAGGCCTGCGTGTGGCAGTGGCCCATTTCTCTGGTCTAGGGCTTCTTCTGAAGAGAACCGAAGGGCCCTCCCAACCCTGCTCTGGTTGCCAGACAGTAAGACGGTGGTTCTCAACCAGGGATTATTGTGCTCCATCCCCAAGGGACATTTGGCAGTTTCTAGACAGGGACAACAGAGGATGAGATGGTTGGATGGCATCACCAACTCAATGGACATGAGTTTGAGTAAGCTCNCAACCCTGCTCTGGTTGCCAGACAGTAAGACGGTGGTTCTCAACCAGGGATTATTGTGCTCCATCCCCAAGGGACATTTGGCAGTTTCTAGACAGGGACAACAGAGGATGAGATGGTTGGATGGCATCACCAACTCAATGGACATGAGTTTGAGTAAGCTCCGGGAGTTGGTGATGGACTGGGAAGCCTGGAGTGCTGCAGTCTATGGGGTTGCAGAGTCGGACATGACTGAGCGGCTGAACTGAACTGAACTGAGTGAGACACATTTTGGATGGCATCATGGACTCGATGGACATGAGTTTGAGCGAGCTCCAGGAGTTGGCAATGGACAGGGAAACCTGGCATGCTGCAGTCACAAAGAGTCAGATGTGACTGAGCGACTGAAGTGAACTGAGACACATTTTGGGGCTTCCCTGGTGGTTCAGACGGTAAAAAGAATCCACCTGCAATTCAGGGGACCCAGATTCGATCCCTGGGTCGGAGAGATTCCCTGGAGAAGGGATAGGTTACTCAGTCCAGTATTCTTGCCTGGAGCATCCCCATGGACAGAGGAGCCTGGTGGGCTGCAGTCCATAGGGTTGCAGAGTTGGACACGACTGGTCAACTAAGGCTTTCAGACACGTTTTTGGTTGTCACAGTTCAGAGTTGGGGAGGGTAAAGGCATCTTGTAGGCAGAAGCCAAAGATTCTTCTAGATATCCTACAGTGAACAGTATCTCCCCCAACTGTCCCCGCCCCACACACACTGAGACAAAATACTTACCATCCTGACATGGGCACAGTGCAGGGGCTTAGAAACTCTGCACCAAGATTCGATTTCCTGGCCCATGATGATTTAATTACAGTATGTCATGTCTAAAGAGGAAAGAAAGCCACATTAGGCAGTCAGAGAGCTTTTCTTCTGGGGAAAAGAGTGAGCAGATGGTTAAGCTGAGTATCTGCTGCGTGTTTCGTGGTTTGGGGAGAACTGACATCTGAAGGGCCTCATAAGGCTGCTGGGATGTGCCTAGTAGCCTGGGAGAAAGCAGGCTGGCGGTTGTGGGCCTTGCTTTGGAAATGATGCGAAGCACTGAGGCTCCTTCTGCCTCCCGCAAGGCCCTCTTGAAACGCTGCGTCCTCTGCGTTCCCTCGTCTTCTGTGCCCTCTGCAGTGTGTGTCCAGGGCATAAGAGGAGCCAACTGCTGATGGAAGGAGGCTGCAAGTCTCTGGAGGAAATTGGTTTTAGAAAGGAGGAGGGAGGGGACATCTTCCTTTGAGGTGAGCATGAGTCAGGAGTGTGTTGGAGACATGGCGAATCTTTTGGTGGAAAAGGTTGAGAGGTTCCCTCTTCTAGGACATCTGCTCCAAGCAGCCCTGGGGTGGCTTTGGATGCCGAAGAGAAGGGAAGGTTTGAAACCATGATTGGCGAGCAGACCAGCTTCTGGAAGGTCATCTCAATGCCAGAGGCATTTATTCAGCCAGCAAGAGAAAGTGTGACTGGTCCGGGGAAGACAGAGATAAATCAGAGCAGCTCCTGAACCCAGGAGGCTGGAAGTTTCCTTGTGCTGTCATCTCCCGGGCAGCCCTTCATCTCCTTGGGTTCTCTGCCAAGTGCTCACCCCCTAGGAGTTGCAGCCATGAGCGTGAGTGGCCCTGAGAAAATCTACAGTGAGAAGCCCGTTCGAGTGTTAAGTGAAAAAGAAAGTGAAAGTCGCTCAGTCATGTATGACTCTTTGTGATCCCTGTAGGCCAGAATACTGGAGTGGGTAGCCTTTCCCCTCTTCAGGGGCTCTTCCCAACCCAGGGATCGAACCAGGTCTCTGGCATTGCGGGCAGATTCTTTACCAACTGAGCTCTCAGGGAAGCAAGCATCTCCCAAACCTTGTTAGTTTTGTTGAAATGAGGCGTTAGGGCTGCCAGATTTAGCAAACAAACGTACAGAGCATCGAGTTAAATTAGAATCTTAGATAAATAATGAGTGATTGGGACATATTTACTTAAAAGACATGTTCGTTTATCCGAAATCCAAGTTTAACTGAACATCCTATATTTCATCTGGCAACTGTTCCAGCAGGGGATGGGGTGGGTACTGCAGGACATAACTCCTGTCAGTGAAACACACTTTGGGAATGCTGGTCCAAGTCACATATATGCTAGCTCGCTCTCTCTTTTTTTTTTTTTTCCCTTTTTTGGCTTTACTGTGCAGCATGCGGGATCTTATTAACAGTTCCCTGACCAGAGATCAAACCCGTGCCCCACCCCTCGCAGTGGAAGTGTGGAGGCCAAACCACTGGACCAGGGAAGCCCCTGTGCCAGCTCTTTAATTCCTTCTTCTGCGGACCACTTTGCAACGTTTCCTCCCCTTTGTCTATTTACTCATCTTTGGTTTCCTGGCCAATCATTTTCTGGCATCTAGACTGCCCAGGGTCTCTGTGAAGCCAGGAGAGCATGCAGGGCACCACCTGGTGCAGGCAGAACCTGGGGCAGCCGAGGCAAGGCCAGGCTGGTTGCATCCCCGTGGAGCAGCGGGGCCGTGAGATGATGGAGCATCTCTTGACCAGCATCTGGAGCGTCCACGTGCCTGTGTGCTCTGTCGTGTCCAATTCTTTGTGACCCCATGGACTGTAGCCCTCCAGGCGCCTTTGTCCGTGGGATTCTCCAGACAAGAATACTGGAGTGGGTTGCTGTGCCCTCCTCCAGGGGATGTTCCCAACCCAGGAACTGAACCCGCATCTCTTGTTTCCTGCCTTGGCAGGTGGGTTCTTCACCCCTAGTGCCACCTGGGAAGCCCAGGGCATCCACAGCACGTTTTAAAATAAGAAGCAGCATCCTTGGCTGGCAGTGGCTGAGTGGGAGGGGAAGCTGGGAGGAAGCTGCAAAAAATGGAGAGAGAATGGATGAGAGGGAGGTTGAGAAGAGAGGTGTGGCAGGTAGGGTTGGAGGGAGAGATTTCAGGGGGTGCCTGGAGTCGGGACAGGTGGCAGAGGCATAAGCTTAGCTCTGCTGCAGTTGCCTGGGGCCTGCACTTAAAGGCTCTGCACACTCTACAGCAGGCTGCATGATGATAGTAGCAAACATTTACTGCAGGCTCACTTTACCTGCATTGTTTCTCTGTCTTCCTTTCGTGCTCCTCTCCGTTACTTTAGCCACACTGGCCTTTGGTATTTCTGCAACACCCCACGTGTGGACCGACCCCAGGACCTTTGCACTTGCTGTTCCCTTTGCCTTGGAAGCTTCCCCCCAGATATCCCCACAGTTCACACCTTTATCTTGTTTCTGATCTTGGCTTAAATGTTTTTTCCTTGAAGGGCTTTGCTGAACTAACTTATTTTAAAATTGCAACACTCCTACCCTGACTTTCTTTTTTTCCTTAGCACTTGCCACCATCTGACAGCCTGTACATGTTATTTGTTAATTGCTTCTTGACTGTCTTCTCCCTAAAGAACCTAACTTGCAGGAAGGCAAGGATTTTGTTCATTATGGAGGCCCCAACGCCTAGAATGGTGCCTTGCTTTGATCTGGCGCTTGGTAAATGTGTTTAAAATTTTTTTAACGTTTATTTTTTGGCTGTTTCAGGCCTTAGTTGTGGCACACAGGATCATTGATGTTCATTGCATTTTTAGTTTTGGCATACAGGGTCTTTTTTTTTTTTTTTTTTTCTTTTTTTAAAGTTGCAGCAGGAGGGCTCTTTAGTTGCAGCATGTGGGGTCTAGTTCCCCAGCCAGGGGTCGAACCCTGGGCCGCCTGCACTGGGAGTACAGAGTGTTAGCCACTGGACCACTGGGGAAGTCCAGGTAAATGTGTTTTAGATGACAGTGTTGAAAGATATCCTTTAAACAGCTATTATTGTTCCCATTTTACGGGTGAGAAAGCTGAGGGTCTGCCTGTCCAGGGCCTGGAGCTGCCTGGTGAGAGCAGGATTTGTACCCAAGCAGCGTGCTTGTTGAGGGGTGGGCAGCTGGCTTGGGGCTCTGGTGTTAGAGGGTGGTGAGGGTCTGGCACGAGATGAGGGACTCTCTTAAGTGTCCTGTGTCTTTCAATGATGGCTTTGTCTCCGTTCCCTCAGGATGTGGCTCTGAGCCGGTCTGCGTCCCCGATGGCCCCCGCAGCAGCTCCGTGGAAGGCAGTCCTTTCCATCCGCCGTCACACTCCTTTTCCGCCGTCTTCGATGAAGACAAGCCAATAGCCAGCAGTGGGACTTACAACTTGGACTTTGACAACATCGAGCTGGTGGATAACCTTCAGACCTTGGAGCCTCGCCCCTCAGACCCTAAGAATCAGGACTGCAAGGTGAACTCACGGAGGAAGTCCACAGACTCTGTCCCCACTTCTAAGTCGACGTTGTCCCGCTCGCTCAGTCTGCAAGCCAGCGACTTTGATGGTGCTTCTTGCTCAGGCAACCCCGAGGCCACGGCCCCAGTCGCGGATGCATACAGCGCGGGTTCGAGCAGCGCTTCCAGTACCCTTAAGCGAACTAAGAAACCGAGGCCACCTTCCTTAAAAAAGAAACAGACCACTAAGAAAGCCCCTGAAACCCCCCCAGTGAGAGAGACACAGCACGAGCCAACCGGAGAGAGCCCTGACCCCAGCGAAGAGAATCAAATAGCCGAAACGAAAACAGAACCGGCCAGGGCAGAAGGTTCTAGATCAGCCTTGTTGGAGGAGGCACCCCTAGAACCTGCTGCTGCCCCCAAGGCGGCCTGCCCTCTGGACTCTGAGGGTGCAGAAGGGGCCATCCCCCCAGCTTCGGGGGGTGGCAGAGTGCAGAACTCACCTCCCACTGGAAGGAGAACCCTGCCTCCGGCCACGGCCCCTGAGGCAGTGGAGGTGACCCCATCAGATAGTGGGGGGCAAGAGGACTCCCCAGCCAAAGGCCTCTCAGTGAGGCTGGAGTTTGACTATTCCGAGGACAAGGGTAGTTGGGACACCCAGCAGGAAACCCCGCCTCCCACTAAAAAGATAGGCAAAAAGCCGGTTGCCAAAATGCCCCTAAGGAGGCCAAAGATGAAAAAAACACCCGAAAAACTCGACAACACCCCTGCCTCGCCTACCAGGTCCCCTGCTGAACCCAATGACATCCCTATCGCTAAAGGTACCTACACCTTTGATATTGACAAGTGGGATGACCCCAATTTTAACCCTTTTTCTTCCACCTCAAAAATGCAGGAGTCTCCCAAACTGCCCCAACAGTCCTACAACTTTGACCCGGACACCTGTGATGAGTCCACTGATCCCTTTAAGACGTGCTCTAAGGCCCCCAGCTCACCTTCTAAATCCCCAGCCTCCTTTGAGATCCCAGCCAGTGCCATCGAAGGCAATGGAGTGGACGGGGATGGGCTGAACAAGCCCGCCAAGAAGAAGAAGACGCCCCTCAAGACGTAAGTTCAGGGGTGCAGGTGGTAAGGTCAGAGGCAGGGCTGGGCGCTGGCTGTATCGTGCTCACTTGCCTGGAAACCTGGGCTGCCTTGCCCCCCGCCGTTTGCCACAGCACCACATGCTTGCAACAAGGTACCCATCTTCATTCCTCTCTGCGCCCATAGTGATGCTCTGTCCCATCCTCACATCCCTTTGGGTCTAGAGTCCTTGACCTCTTCCCTCGATCAGTTAGTGGTCTAGAGCTTTACTTGTAGCTGAAGACCTGACCTTGAACTTCAGGAGAGAGTGGGGGAATCCATGGAAAGGGAGCGGCCCAGTGGTGGCCTGGTCAGCCTCCCTGTTGGTGATTTAGCATTTTCTGTTTAACATGTGAATTGCTTTTTGAAGTGGCCTGGAAACTAAGGGATCCACCCTTTAAAATGTTATTAAAATTTTGTAGTATTTGTTTCTGCCCTTTAATGAGACATAAGGCCATTGGAAAGACCCTGATGCTGGGAAAAATTGCAGGTAGGAGGAGAGGGGGCGACAGGATGAAATGGTTGGATGGCATCACTGACTCAGTGGACATGAGTTTGAGCAAACTCAGGGAGATAGTGAAGGATGGGGAAGCCTGGCGTGCTGCAGTTCATGTGGTCGCAAAGAGCTGGCCACGACTTAGTGGCTGAACAACAACAACAAGCCCAAGAGGCAAGCACAGTAGACTCAAGAAGCCCATGAGAGAGAGGACTGGTCTGGGCCCCTTCCTGCACCCCGGCTACCCTGTAGGAAGCACCCACGTTGCTTCTGCCCCTTTATCTAGTCATTTTCATAGATGAGAGTCCATAGGCCCTGTGGATCCAGAAAAGATCAATGGAATCTGAAAGGGAGAAGCGGTCCCCACAGTCTCCAGGAGGCCACGAGTAATTGGGTCTGCTGTCCAGACCGTGGCTGAGGGGATTGCATTTGATACACCTGTCCATGCCTCTGGAGTCCAGCCCAGGGTGGCTGCAGGTCCATCCTTGGGCTTTGGTCCAAATGTAGTGTGGTTTGGTGCTCGGAGCCTTTCTCCTTGCTCTCGAGTGAAGTATCAATCATTTGACCAGAAGGCCAGGCTTCTGGTGGCATCTCAACAGAACAGACCATGACTGCTGGCCCCTCTGACTCTGCCTGGCACAGATCAAGATAGGGTAACCTGCTTACCTCTCTTTCTGCACTCCCCACCGCCCCCAAGCATTTAACATTTGAGAAGAACCTGAGGCTTCCTGAGAAGAGGGTCTCTAAGCAGGCTTTGACCTTGGGTGGTGGTGGCTGGAAGGCGGTCCTGGCCAGAAATGTGGGCTTGGTTTTTTTTAGATCACCTGCTAGACCAGGCCCTTCTTAAAGATTCCCTAGAATCTGTGTTGGAAGCTTTATTTTAAGCCTCTAACAGGAGGAAAAGGAAATGCCCACACCACAAAGCCATTTCTCTCATTTTGGGGGTGAGAGTCAACTTGAAGCCATCCCCTCCTTCCCCACAAGACAGCTTGGTTCTCTTCTGCTCTGTCACCAGAGCCAACCGAGGTCAGGGACGCCTACCTGTCCCCAGGTCTCACCTCTGGTGCAGATGGCTAGGAGTCCTTCACTGGGGTGGCAAGGCTCTTTCAGCCACCAACACTTTATGGGATAATTGGAACCAAGGGAGGAAGGTGTTCTCCGACAGCTCCTCTCCAAAAAGCTGGGATGTCGCCCCCACGCCCAAGCCGAACACTGGATGGCCCCTTCAATAGCCAGTCATCTGCAGATTTATCTTTTTTGTCAGTTCCTTCTGTCTGTCTCTCTTTTTCTTTGTCTTCTTGTCTTAGGATGGTTGAAGATGTGATGTCTGTATGTTCTCTGTTGTAAGTAAATTTAACGGAATCTGCCTCTTACGCCAAATGTGCTTTTTCCTGCCTTTGCTTTTGCTTCCAAGCTCTTTTTTATTTCCTTTCTGTGGCTGCTGCTTACATATTTCTGTGGCAGGCCTGGGAATGACGGGGCATGGGGCTTCCCAGTAGCAGAGGTTATTTGTCTGTTTCATAGTGATCAGCATAAGTGAAACTGCTTGGCTGTGAAAACGTGATTATCCAGCATCTGCCTGTTTGTCAGGAATGGAACCTTTTTTTTTTTTTTCTCCCCTTGCATATTGGATGTCTTCATCTGAAACCCATACTTTTTTTTTAAATATTTTAAAACTCTCATTCCATTCTTCCATTTAAAATGGGACAAGTAGGCGATTGCTTTCAAAGTTTTGTGGCTTCACCTTAAAATAACCATCCAGTCCGACCACAGGCAGGAACTGCTGTTGCTTGCTCTGGCTACATGTGAAGCAGAAATGTCTGGGCTGTTTCAAATTGAGTCCCATGGGCGCCCCCTGAAATGCAGGGTCAGCTCAGAGTGGAGCACACGGCTGTGAGAGCCATCGCCAGGCGGCTTCCGGGCAGGGTATCCGCATGCCATCTAGGGGTTGCCTTGTCGAGGGAAACAGCAACAGGTCAGACCACCTCTGTGCCTGTTGTGCTGTGCATTCCAGGCCGTGAGAGGTCGTGCAGGCTGCTCCCAAGGGCCCATGGACGGGCGGCTTCTTTGCCTCAACGTCTTTCCAAGAGAAGCTGGCCTGGTTCCAGGCTCCCAGCAGCCCTGGGACAGAGTGGAGTCTCTCAGGGTCTCTTCTGCCCTAGGGATTTCTCCAGTATTTTAGAGCCACTTAGCAACTGTAAAATACACAGTTGTGTATTTATAGGCATGAATAAATATATGCTTCAAGCTGTAATTGTATTGTTCACGTGACAAATGCCACAAATGTTGTAAATAACCATTTATAGTATTTCTTTCATAACCGAATGCCATTGTTGGAGTGTTTTATCTGAGAGAATACAAGGAGAAACTTGGTGCCCAATTGCTCTGTCCATGTAGTTACCGACTGGAGCAGGAGATGGGGAGTGGGAGTGTAAGATGAGGGGACCCCCCCCCCCAGGCCCTTGCCTTTCTGGGGGCTGGACCAGACCACTGAGGGGCCTGAGACCATGGGGCAGAGTCTGGTCTACAGGTGGAGAAGTCTCCATTCTGATTGTGGAAATTACCCCCCAATCACCCAGTAGATATAATGGAACCATCTATGCTAAAAAATCCCTTCCTTCTGACTCTTTCAGGAATCTGAGCTGATGTCTCCTTTGCCTAGGTCCTCTCCCCCACCCTCACCCCCAGTTATTTATATGAAGGACAAAAAAGCGACCAGAGTTGTTAATTGTGATTAGGAAAGGCATTTTTTTTTTTTTTTTAAATGATCTCATCTCTGAAAAAAGAGATCTGGAGTTTGGTTGCCTAGCAGTGTGTATGTACTTCACTGAACTGTACACTTAAAAGTGTTTGAGATGGTAAATTTTATGTGTATTCTGCCATAAATGGAAAAAAAAAAAAAGATGTCACCCCTGGCCCTGCCTTTAGTCAGAATCCCACCCAGAAGGTCAGAGGTGCGGGAACCCATTAAGCTCAGAGTTCCTGCATGTAGGAGGGAATCTTCCAGTTCCCTCCGAAGACCCAGCCTTTGCCTTCCTATTTCTGCACAGCTCCTTCAGCTGTTTGAGTGCTGTGTTGGCTTGGCCTTCTGTCAGTTGGTTCCTGTTCATGGGTGTCGTGAACTCACATCCCCTCTCCTGCCTTAGTTGGTTCAGACCCTCCTGGATGAATGCAGACGTGTTAATCCGCTCACCAGATTCTGGTTTTTTAAAGTAAGAACATCTGGGCAAAGTTAACTTCACTTTCTGGGCCAGCTCTCCACAATGGCATCTCTTCAAAAGACTTCTGGCTTGATGAATCTTTCCCTCGAGGGCAACAGTGTCTGTTAAAAAATCAGAATGGATTGTTGGTGTGGATGTCCCACCAGTCGGGGTGGGAGTGGTGTGGACGGGAGGGTGGTCTGGGCCAGACACTCGGCACTCACGCTGCAGGCCTCGGTCGGCTCTGGAATGTTCCGTGCCTCTGTCCTTTGTGTTCACATTTCTCATTTTGTTTCCAGTGACACATTTAGGGTGAAAAAGTCGCCAAAACGGTCTCCTCTCTCTGATCCACCTTCTCAGGTATACTGTTACCTTGACTTTTATCATTTTATCGCTCACCCGGGGGTAGGGGGGCGGGAGTCAAGACTGATGGGTATTTTCTCCCTACTAGTCAGTTGCTCATCACAGCCTTCTCCTTGTCACCTACATGGAGGGTCCCTCAGTGTTTGCAAGACTTGGTTTTGATCACTTCCCTTGGGGAAATGTCAGAGAATGTCCCCAGAATTGGCAGATGCCCAGGAAAAATGTTAGTTCTCTGGGAATTGTCCTGGTCCATTCTGGCCAGTTGATCTGCTGAGAACATCCTTAAATATCAAGTTGAGGAAGTCTGTGGAGATAAACACATATCCAGTGAAAAAGAACTAAACGTGTGCGAGGAGCTCTGGATTGTGTAACCAGCATCAGGACTGGGATGGAAAAGGGACTCCATCCCCTAAAGAAATGAGGGCTGGGCTCTTTCTCCATACAGCTCCCTGTCTCCCTCTTACCAGTTCCTCTCACCTTTACAGACCAGGAATGTGTGTCAGGCCATTCAAGGTCATTAAACACGCAGATCTCCTCTGTCGCCCTCATCCAAGCCAGGGAGACCCCAGCCAGGCCAGCCCTGGCCAGGGCGGGGCTGCAGAGAGGCGCCCAGCCCCACCAGAGGGGTCTTGGGTCCAGTGCCACATCTGTGGTACAGTTTTGGGCTCCCACCCTGCCCTGCTCAGCTGCACACCTCTGTGGAGATGGGGCTGAAACTCACTTTCTCTACCTCTGGCATCAGGCGTGACAATTGTTGGGCGATGGTGGTGGTATTGATGTCCAGCCCTTTGTGGGCATAACACTACAGTTGTCCTAATAAAAGTGCCAGTTGTAAAAGTTTTCTTTATTTTTCTCAAAGTGAATGAGCAGGAATGTCTCAAATAATCAAAACACAAAATCCTGATTCCTTTTTAAACCCACGGCCATCACCCCCTGAAATAAGCCATCAGAAAAGGAAACTCATAGAGGAAAGAATTTGTTTCCTTGGAACTGTTCTGAGCAGAGGACTGTGATAGGCTCCCGTCCGGGGTGGAGGTACCCAGACTCCGTGGGTAGGCACAGATACGGGACGAGAAGAGAGACGGCTTCCCTTCTCCTGGTAGGACCCCACCCCCGCGGCCACGCCGGAAACGCCGCCCGTGATCTCGGCGGTGGTCCACGCGACAGACGAGGAGAAGCTGGCGGTCACCAGTCAGAAGTGGACGTGCATGACGGTGGATCTGGAGGCTGACAAACAGGACTACCCCCAGCCCTCGGACCTGTCCACCTTTGTGAACGAGACCAAATTCAGTTCACCCACGGAGGGTAAGCAACGTGGTGGCCAGCTCGACTCCCACCCTGCCTTGGAGACCACTGCCTCTAGGGAGCAAAGGGCCAGGAAAGAAAGCGCTAAGCCAGGTAACTGTGCTGTGGATCGCTGCCTCCCGGGGCTCCCTGAGCTAGGCTGCCTGTTAACACAGCCTGAGGCTTGAACCCGGCTATGGAGTGACCTGCAGGCACCTGCTAAGAGCTAGCAGAGCGCCCTCTAACACCTGGCCCTGAGCTCCCCCAAGCTTTGTGCCTTCTCAGCTGTGTGGCTTGTGTTCCTTGAGGATTTTGTGTCGAACGCTCAGCTGGGTAAACTGGGCCGGGGGCCTCTCAGGGGCCCCACAGTTCATCGGCCCCTAGGGGCCTTCCACCATGTGACCAGCACCTTCTGCTCAAGCCCCAAACCAGAGGCTCCCCCTTGGCTTGCCAGCAAGAACCCTGAGTCCTTCTCGCAGGCCCTAGGCGTGTCACTTGCATCATTCTTATCTTCTTCCCCCTTAACAGGTATCAACTTGCAGCTGTCTGCCTGGTTCTTTGGCTTGAAAAATCCATATATCTTAAGTCGGCAACTAGAGCCTTCCGGGGGGGATATGATGGGGCCCTGCACTCCTAATCCTCGTGGGACCTGATGTGGGGCTTGTGAGCCTAGTCTTTGGCCATCATTCCAGTCTCTGGGCTGCTGTTGATGGGTCTATGTTTCCCTTTCTGAGATCTTAATTTCTAGCAAGTCTTAAAAACTAAGTAGCATTCAGTATGAGGACAATCATACAGGGAAACCTTATCCACTTCTTTGCTGCTAATAAGGAACCGTGATCTCTATGTAGCCACCTCCTGCCCCCGACCTGGGTGGAGCAAGGGTGTAACCAAGCAAATTTTAAAAATTTATTTATTTTTAGTTGGAGGAAAATTGCTTTACAATATTGTGTTGATCTCTGCCATACATATTGGAGAAGGAAATGGCAACCCATTCCAGTGTTCTTGCCTTGAGAATCCCAGGGACAGAGGAGCCTGGTGGGCTGCCATCTATGGGGCTGCACAGAGTCGGACACGACTGNTTACAATATTGTGTTGATCTCTGCCATACATATTGGAGAAGGAAATGGCAACCCATTCCAGTGTTCTTGCCTTGAGAATCCCAGGGACAGAGGAGCCTGGTGGGCTGCCATCTATGGGGCTGCACAGAGTCGGACACGACTGAAGCGACTTAGCAGCAGCAGCAGCTGCCATACGTCAACGTGAATCTGCTGTAGGTGTACGTATGTCCCCTCCCTCTTGAACCTCCCTCCCACCTCCCCTCTGAAAGTGAAAAGTAAAAGTGTAGTCACTCAGTCATGTCCCACTCTTTTCAACCCCATGGAGTGTAGCCCGCCAGGCTTCTCTGTCCGTGGAATTCTCCAGGCAAGAATACTGGAGTGGGTTGCCATGCTTTCCTCCAGGGGATCTTCCTGACCCAGGGATAGAACCCAGGTCTCCCTCATTGCAGGCAGATTCTTTACCGTCTGAGCCACCAGCGGACTCTCGCCACTCTAGGTTGTCACAGAGCATCTGGTTTGAGCTTCCTGCTTCGCACAGCAGATCCCCACTGGCTTTTTTATCCGTGGTAATTTACGCATGTCCATGCCGCTCTCTCAGTTCATCCCGCCCTCTCCTTCCCCCACTGTGTCCTCAAGTCTGTGCTCTGTGTTCTCGTCTCCACTGCTGCCCTTTTAACTTGGAAAGCTTCCTCTGGAGGCTCTTCTTGATCCGGGGCCTGGGTGGCTTGCTTTGTGCCCAGAGGTTTCTGAGTAGTGGTACAGTGAGAGCCGTTTCAAGTCTGGGGGAGACTGTGGATGCTTATCTTATGACACGCCTTTCTGTATTTTGATGATGAAAGACTTGGACTTACTTTAGGACATTGTATTTTCTGAATAATGGAGGCTTTGGTTGGCTGTCAGGTTAGCCCTGCGGCCGGGGGCTTGGGAGGCTTAATGGTGACCATCTTACTCCACCGTGACCCTGGGGGCCTGGGATCTGGCCTCAGCTGTACTTCAATCCTCTCCCTCTCTGCACACACCCCTGGGCCAGGAACCCCACCGGATGGGACCCCCATCCAGCCCCTCTGCGGTGGCCGCTGCAGGATGCCCCACACCTCCCTGGCTCTCGGGCTTGTCCTGCCCACTCCCAGCCTTTCCCTGGTCATGGCCCCTTGCTGCCTGTCCTCAGTGCCTGGTCCGAACCTACTTTGAGGTTGCTTGATGTGGTAACAATGATTCGAGTGCATCTCTTGCTTCTCCACGAAATTGTGTGTTTCTTGACAACAAGAACCCTATCTGAGGCAGCTTTTCTCACAGTGCCATGAACACAGTGGGCGCTAAAGACAGCTTTGTGGGGAGAGAAAATAGAAGGCTGGGCAGGTATACAGGGTAGTGTCCACATAGTCTGATTTTTGCGTCACTCACGTCCTGTGTGAGGGAGATGTGCGGAGGTGTGTGGACATCCCAGAAGCAGGAGGAGTAGGTGAGGACCAGCGGGGACCTGGCCATTTTGATAGCTCCTGCTGGCTCACATGTCTTGAGGTTTGAAAAGGATCTGTTAAATGTCATAGAAACATATAGAAGCCAACCTGAGCTTGCCATTGTAGACAGGAATCAAAAAGTATATGTTTTATGGTATATGTATGTGGTTGTATTACCAGGAATCAAATAAATACATGCATTATTTTCATAGAAAACAGAAAATCCCTGGATCAGGAAGATCCATTGGAAAAGGAAATGGCAACCTATGGACAGAGGAGCCTGACAGGCTACAGTGCAGAGGGTTGCAAAGACTCAGACGTGACTGAGTGACTAAGCAACAAGAAAATAGAAAGATCCTGATAATACCTTTTAAGCTAACAGGTGCCTCATTCAGTGACATCTGTTTCTTCATCTTCAACTTGGAACGACCTGTAAGACCACTCACTAACTCACTGACATATTCGAGAATTGTTTTCTGCAAAAAAAATTTTACAAATAGGTAAATCCATAAGTTTGGAACAAAACTCTAGTAAACCTGCCTTCTTAGAAAATGACTGTGAAGATTTGGGAAGCCCTGCCCCTAGTTGTAGCTGGTGGGCAACAGGAAATCCATTGAACGTGTGAATAAAGAGGAGCTGCCGTTTCGGGAGGTGTGGTCTGCATCCATCTCTTGGGTGTTCCCTCTAGCAACGGGACATAGAAACTGATGGAGCCCTGTTCTTGAATTGTCCTTCCTGTTCATGGGGTCACATCTGGCCACACCAGGTGGAGGATCGGGAGCAGATATGTTCCCCAGAAAGAACCTGAGAGTGGAGGATCTGAGCTGTTAAAGTTGCTCAGTGTTGAGGGGTTAATCCACGTAGGACCACGTTTGCCCAACTTGAAAGGCCTCTTCTTCCACACCACAGTCTTTATGTGACCGTCTTTCAGGCTTCCTTTCGTTAAGTGTAGAATGAGGATGTTGAACTTCCTTACCTGGGTCCACAGGAGATTCAAATCATCTTAATATTCCAAAGAAACCTGAATAGACCTAGTTTAGATGGATGCCCAGCTAGTTAGAATTGACTGTTTGTGGTCTGTAAGCACATCAGTTCTGTGGCGACACCAGTAGTCTCCAGTTGCTTAAAACCGGAGCTTTATGATCAATTTTCCTTTGAACGCTTGCTTAGCAAATGCCATTTTCTAGGGTGGTCTTTTGAAACGTGATGCCTTGAGAGAAAACTTAGTCCATGTGGTTCCCAGGGATGAAAAGTTTAGGAACCACTGGGCGACAGAGCCTCCGAGATCTCCCCTGTCTCTGGCCCGAGACCCTGAGGGAGTGGTGGCTTTAGATTCACAGATCTGGATGGTCCATTGCTAGGGCATCAGCCTCTCCCTCCTACATCCATTAGAGGGGAAGGTGTCCTCGGGAGGAAGCCTAACCTATTCTTCAGTTCGGTTTAGTCACTCAATCGTGTCCGACTCTTTTTGACCCCATGGACTGCAGCACGCCAGGCTTTCCAGTCTATCACCAACTCCCAGAGTTTGCCCAAACTCATGTCCATCAAGTCCATGGNCTCCTACATCCATTAGAGGGGAAGGTGTCCTCGGGAGGAAGCCTAACCTATTCTTCAGTTCGGTTTAGTCACTCAATCGTGTCCGACTCTTTTTGACCCCATGGACTGCAGCACGCCAGGCTTTCCAGTCTATCACCAACTCCCAGAGTTTGCCCAAACTCATGTCCATCAAGTCCATGGTGCCATCCAACCATCTCATCCTCTGTCATCACCTTCTCCTCCTGTCTTCAATCTTTCCCAGCATCAGGGTCTTTCCCAATGAGTCAGTTCTTTACATCAGGTGGCCAAAATATTGGAGCTTCAGCTTCAGTGGTGGGCACCATTGCCACTGAGATACAGACATATAGAAGGGCCACCCAGGGAAATTGGAGCAGTGTCCTTATCCCTTTCTGAAAGCCTCTTCTCCTCTCATCACATATGTTAAAAGTTTCAGAAATATTAGCAGTGAGCAATAATAGACCTGGTTAAATCCATTACCTTTTGCATGCCCAGATGTGGGGCTTTACATCAATTCATTTTATCCTGTAAGACATGTGCACTTTGAACTCCATTTTATGAATGTGTCAGTAGGCCTAGAGAAGTTGGTGAGGTGGCTTCCTTGATCCTGGGAATGACAATCTGGACTCAGCTGCATCCTTCCAGCTTCTGCTCAGCCTCCTTCCGGTCCTCTAACAAAGCTCCAACAAGGAGAGTCCCATGGAAACAGCAGTCCAGCCCTCTCATGGTGCATTGCCTTCAGAATGACAGGACCCATTAACAATAATGTCAGGCCTCTTCAGCTCAAAGCAGCACATGCTTTACTGAGCTGCCTCTTAGATGTAAAGACATTGAGCTGCTTGGTATAATTGCTGTTACCTTTCTTTGCTGGTCTGCCGGCTGTGTGTGGCATGATGTAAAAATGGGGCTAAAATTGCATGTGGCTCGCCTCTCCGAGCCTACCCTCTGAGGCTTAGAATTTAAGGCAGGTGAGTGAGATTTTGAAAAGCAAGTTCAGTAAGATGTTTTCTCAAAATATCTGAGAACCTGGGACTTCCTTGGTGGTCCAGTGGTTAAAACTCAACGCTTCCACTGCAGTGGGGTGTGAGTTTGATCCCTGGTCAGAAAAGTTAGATCCTCACATACCACGTGGTGCAGCCAAAAAACAAAAAAAGAATGTATTTGAGATGCTCTTGGCAGGTAGGAAAGAAGGCAGATAAATGAGCTCAGCGACCTAAAACTCACCCAGATCTGCTGCCAGGAAAACAAGCACAGATTCCAGGTGGGACCCTGAGGCGAGCTGGTAACCAGAGCTAGCTAACCTGGGGTCCCAGGGCCCAGAAAATCTCCACAGTGGCCTGGAGGTTATTTGGTGCATTCCGGGTGCTCTGTGCCACTGTAGGGTATGTTTGTGTGTGTGAGTGTGGCGGAGGTGGGGGGAGTTGGGGGGGGAGGCTTTCTGTTAAATCAATTAGGATAAAATCATGCCTTGGCAATAGCAGTGATACCTTGGAGGAGCAAAGGGCTGATTCTGTAGTATCTTCTCCACTTAGTCTTTAGCAGAACAATAAAAATGAGCTCTGGCATCCTCCAGAAGAGGCCCTAGAAATCACTCTGTCCTTCACTGTCCCCTGCCTTTGGAAGATAGCAAGTCTTAATAAATGAACGCTTCTGTGTCTTCAGTTGAGGCAGACCCCGGGGACAAGTTCACAGCACGGTTATAGACACTGAGCTCCTGCCCAGCATACGATTCGGCTTAGTCCGTGTTCCTCCGCAGGGATGCACAAGTCAGCGCCTTCAGGATGTGTGAGGTCTTTCTGGCCATTAATCCACAAAACCATCTCCATTCCCGTGAGCAGGTCACGCCTGCCAGAAAGATGCATTTGCTTCATCCCAGAGATTCCTGAAAAGTCATCCACGGGGTTAAGTACTGGAGTTTATTCAGCCAAAACCACACACACTTGCAAGTTTTAAGAAAGTCTTTGAGGAAATCCCTCATTTATTATTTTTTTGGCCTTGCCTCACAGCATGCAGGGTCTTAGTTCCCTGACCAGGGATCGAACCCATACCTCCTGCATTCTTAACTGCCGGACCACCAGGAAGTCCTGGATATATCTCATTTTAAGGCTCATATTTAAAGGATCATTTAAAAATGATCCCTTGTCTTGAATATGCTTATGAATATATAGGAATGAGGGACTTTAACCCAGAAGAACTGCTGCTATTTCTGTTTATTTTAAAAAGTTAAGGCATTGGGCTTTAGGGATTGCCATGGACACTCTTGCTTTCGAGTGGGTCATGTCACGTCTTGCTTTTCTTCTTAAGTGGAAGAGAGCCATCAGGTAGCTGTGGCTTGGGGTTTTGCAATGATAGGGTCCTCTTCTGTCTTGTTCACTACCGTATCCGCCGTGCCCTGCACAGTCAGGCACTTAGTAGGTGCTCAGAGTCCATTCATCAGACAGGGACTTGGATGGAGTGGCAGAGCTGGGTCTCCACCTGTAACTGCCTGGGAGCCGAGGCAGGCGATGGGATTTCTAGTCTCCAGTGACAGTATCTGGAGTTTTCCTTGTAGCCTAAAATCTCCTGTCAACTTGAAATAGGCCATTACTCCACCAAATTGGACTTTAATAGTCTTTGTGTCTGAACATTTGATTCAGACCAGCCCCTTGGTACTGGCAGAATTGGGGGACATGTTCTAAGCGCCTTGCAGAGCTTCCTTTATAGCAGCCGTGCTCTTCCCTCTTGCTTCCACCAACCAGACGGGCAGCTCAGGTCCAGTTCCAAAATGTCACCAGGACTTGGGAAGATTCCCTGAACCGCACTTGAGACTTCCAGAGAAAGCAACACCCAGGGGTACACACACTCTGATCTGAAAACTCAGTGCAGGATGCTCAGATCTTTTCCCAGTCAAATCCATGCTTGGTCTTGACATTTAATTCCTGTGGACTCTCTCAGACTCCCAAGTGGCTGAAGCCCCTTTATGGTAAGAGGTTTACCACTTGTCTGAAAATAGCTAAGATGAGCCTCCCCTTTTGACTGTATTGGAAATCTCAGTCAGTGGACATTCTCAGCCTAAAGCCTTGTTCCAGGCCCCACCTTGCTCAGCCAAACAAACCTTTTGTTTTTCCCTCTCTGGTGCTCACCTCTTCTTTTGTTTCTTTTGCAGAGTTGGATTACAGAAACTCCTATGAAATCGAATATATGGAGAAAATCGGTTCCTCCTTACCTGTAAGTTCTGCCTCCAGCCAGCAGGGGACTTGCTTTCCACCTTGTTTGGGGGTCGGTTTAGTGACCAGGGGCTGGAGTGGGGGACGGGGTTGAGGTTTGTCTCAGTCCACTTCAGGTCCCATTTTCAGGGAGGAAATGGTAGGATGCTGTTAGACTTCCTGCAGAACTACTTCTTCTGGCTGAGAAAGAGCTGGTCTGAGATTTCTTTTGAAAAGGCAGAAGGCTGGTGGCTGTTTTTAAGGTATAGGTGATCTGGTTTCTTCAGACTAACTGCTTTCTGTAATTGAAGATGATCCTTTTGAGCAGTAAGTCTGTCCCCCATTCCTTTTTCATTTTGAGTCACTATGAAGGGCGGCTGTCTTCCCTGGCTTCATATGTGTTGCCCCCGGGCGTTTGGTCCTCTTGCGCTGTGCTGTCTTCAGGCAGCACCCACAGGGGCGTGGCGATGCCCGGGGGTGGGGGGTGGCGCTTGTGCGACACGCAGGATCCCAGACTTGTTGCTCTTCTGTTTCTTTCCCCGCGTCGTTTGTAGATGTGGGGTCGCTGCTTCTAAACCACAGTTGCTGTAAGTCAGTGAACCTCGATGGTGACACTGATCACACTCGTCCATCACGCCCGTGTCCCCCCGTTCAATTGTGTGCAACACCTGTGCGGGCTCTCTCCGACCCCTCTGTTTATCCCGGGTGACCAACGTGCTTGTGCACCCGAAAAGGATGGCCACTAAAGTCATGGCCGAGCAGCAGTGAGCGTGTCTCACACCAAACCCCTCACAGTCAGTCCTTCCTGGAAACGCTCCCCCCAGGTGGAGTCACACTTTCTCTCCACCTCCACCTTCCTGCCGCCCTCGCCTCCTCTCTCTAGCCGGTCCACTTTCTCCTCTCTTCCGGGTGGCTGGAGAGAAAGGAAGGCTCCTTCCTGACCAGTTAGCTGTCTCCATCGAAGTGTGCTCTGGTTTTCGTCTCGGTAGCGCATTCAGACCATGGTGGCTGAGCTGACATGTGACTTTGATCCCTGCAGCAGGACAACGACACCCCGAAGAAGCAGGCCTTGTACCTTATGTTCGACACGTCTCAGGAGAGCCCGGTCAAGTCTCCCCCCGTCCGGATGTCCGAGTCTCCAACGCCGTGTTCAGGGTATGACTGCCGTGATGAGAGAGCTATGCCCTGGGAGGGGGATCCCCAGCCTCTGGGCCCCTACACTTCTCTCCTGACCTCGATTCATTTGCACACATGCAGCCCACATCTCCATCTCAGCGTCCACTCTGATGCAGATGCAGCGGGTTTGTCCCTGGCTGCCCTTTGGACTGAGCTGGGGTCCTTTAACCAACTGAACGTGTGCCCCCCTCACATCACCTCCCAGCACACACACCGCTTGATTCTATGATCCGTGCCCTGGGGAGGTAGCACGCTGGAGCATTCCGAGCTGCAGTCCCACTCCTGGTCCTCACTGGTCACTTGAGCCCTCCTGGGCTGCTCTGCCCTCATGTGTAAACTGAGAGTAAGGAATACAGTTGACCTTGTAGGGATTTTATGAAGATGAATTGAGGCACTCCGTCTTACAGGCATCCCCAGTCAGGATGGAGCTAGGGGTCCCTGTCCAAAAAGTCATCAGGGGGAGTGAACGGAGATGCTATAAGGAGAGCACCGGTCACGAGGCCTGGCACAAATAAAGTGCCTGATAAATGTTGATTGTTAATAAGATGTGAATGTAAGCCTTTGTCAGGGTCCGGTTCTGAGCTGTGTGGTGCTGGGTCGGGTGCGGGTGGGGTTTCATGCTGAGACTGGGACCTTCCTGGAGTGAAAGAGCTTGCTTTGACTTCCCACACTTACTCCAAAATCTGCCCGGGGCGGGGAGAATGAAATGATGACCTTATTATCACGACAGCAGTCATGGTGCCTTACGACCGGTGCCTTGTGTCAACATGCGTCCCATGCAGGCAGCATCTCATCTTCACTAAGTTACAGCCCCTAATCTCTCCACCTAAGGTGCACAGCCAGGGGCCTAGTGGTCTGCTTAACTCCAGAGCTTGTGTCCTTGGGCTTCCCTGGTGGCTCAGACAGTAAAGAATCTGCCAGAAATGCAGGAGACCTGGGTTCAATCCCTGGGTTGGGAAGATCCCCTGGAGGAGGGCATGGCAACCTACTCTAGTATTCTTGCCTGAAGAAACTCATGGACAGAGGAACCTGGTGGGCTACAGTCTCTGGGGTTGTAAAGAGTCAGACCACTGAGCAATTAATACTTTCACACTTTGTGTCCTTAGCTAGATGGCATCTGAACTTCTGGTTCTACCGTGTCAACAGGCCTTAGGGTGGGACTGGACCACCCTCCACTCAGCCAGCAGGCCCCTTGACTGTCTAAGACCTGTCCATTTTCCTGGGGGAATATAACCCTGAATTTCCAGCATCCCTTGGCATATTAGTTGAGGCATCCTGGCTGATTTTGGTGGGGTTTCCAGTGCAGACTCTGAAGATGCCCTTTGCTTCCTCAGCTCAAGTTTTGAGGAGACTGAAGCCCTTGTGAATACCGGGGCAAAGATCCAACATCCCGTCGCACGAGGGCTGGCCCCCAACCAGGAGCCCCACTTGCAGGTGCCAGAGAAGTCCTCCCAGAAAGAGCTGGAGGCCATGGCCCTGGGCACCGCGTCGGAAGTGATGGAAATTGTAAGTGGGGTCGGAGGGACCCGAGATGAACTGTGGATGAACCGAGGACCAGTGGGCTTCCATCACTGCTCGGCCCAGGTCTTTAAAGCACCACTTACCTGGTACCGGGCATGGGGCTAGAAGCTAGCCTAGGTCACCTCACCCCGTAATGATTAGAGGAAGGCTCTCTGTCCTCACCAAGGTGGTTTTGCAGTTCTCACCTAAGTGTGTTATTTGCTGTCAGGGTTATTAACTTTCCACTTCCAGCCACTTCCAGCTGGACTGTGGTTTGGAGCTGTCATCCGTCTATATCCTACCTGTCTTCTGTGTCCTATCCTCTGTCTTCTCTGGCAGAGGGCAGAGAATGGTGGAGCAGGTAAACACTCTCCTTTTGAGAGATAATTGGTTCTCCTGGGCCTTGATGATGGGAAGTGCCTTCTGCATATAGACCAGGACTTAACACTTCTTCCGTCCCCAGCCCTGTGGGGCTTTCGCAGAGCAAATATGTGGGGCTTTTGCGGAGCAAATAGACCTGAGCTCAAGGCCCTGCCCTCAACCTCCACACATCTAAAGGGGATCATCCTTCTAGATGAATTTTCTTTTGCTTTTTTTACCTTCCTGCTCGCAATCCCTAAGAGGGTTTGAGGCCATTGACTTAGCGTGTTACCTTGTTGTTCTGGATGAGTAGACGTTCATTTATCTCATGCCTCAGGTACTTAATTTAGCACCTACTGTGTGTCTGGCTGTTGGACACTGGAAAGATAATTATGAGCAAAAACATGGTCCAGATAGGACTCAGAGCATCTTTCAAATAGACATCATGAGGGACTCATGCTTAATTCAACTTTCTGCCAAGTTGGCTTCTGATTTTGAAGTCTTTCTGATCTCTTTCTTTTGAAAGCATCTTTCCATTATTTAGAAAATAACCTTTTACCAAAACCTTACTTTGGATATTTACACTGGAAGGTATTTTCCTGATGAGTTACATTACGTTTGGAATCTCCATCAGCTAGCTTGTCTCCCACCTGCTGAGGTTTTCTAGTAGCTAAGGACAGCTGTCCTCCCAGCAACTGGTTATGGAGTGGGGGTGGTGTGGGGGTGGGGAAGGACCCTAAGACGGTGCTTTGGGGGAGGGGGTTGGGCCTGCCAGTCTCGAGATGCCCATCGTCAGCATGTGGACATCCGTCCAGGTGAAGAGGAAGCTATTGGCACCTGATACTCTCTTTGGCCTTAAGGCAGAAATGTCCAGCCGATAGATGGGTGGTCCTTGCTCAGAAGCTGTCACGCTGTCTCCTCTGTTTTTCCTCTGTGTGCTCCTCCGCCGGCCTTCAGACAGCTCCCGAGGGCTCCATTGCCTCTGCTGACGCCCTCCTCAGCAGGCTAGCTCATCCAGCCTCTCTCTGTGGCGCGCTTGACTATCTGGAGCCCGACTTAGCAGAAAAGAACCCCCCAGTCTTTGCTCAGAAACTTCAGGTTTGTAGCCCATGTGTGCCTTTGGGGGAGTTTGTCAAAAACCTCAGTAGAGAATGAATCTCCGAACTCCAAAAGCCGCAAGGCAGGAGTTCATGGAGCATTGCTGTGCATGTTCCAGATGGAATCACTTCCCCTCCAAGACTGATGTATGTGGTGTTCTCTACCCGGGACGCCAGAGTGATATAAATCGTGTCGTTCCATATGGAACAAACCATTTGTATTTCAATTTGGAAATTGGATCCAAACAGTCATTTTTCAGACGTCTTGATAGCCCCAAAAGCAGCTTTCTGTGATTTATTGATGGAACCAAGGGTATTAGCTCGCCAGCGAGCCAGGCTGTTTATATATATGAGATTATCTCAGACCCCCATTGAGATAACATCTGGACTCAGGTCTCGCATCTGGAACCAAAACCATTCTCTCTACTCTGCGCTTTAAATTTGACCACTTAATTTGATATTCCCCTAGACTGGGACGTGCAGAGCAAACCTAGAGAGATGGCTTATAGTCCTTTGAGAGATGCAGATTCACCGTGGAAATTGTTGGCCAACCTTACATGAAATGAACAAAAGGAGAGAAATTGAAGGAAACGGTGCACTAAAACTTCTGATCCCGTTTTAAAAGTCATTTCATATTTGATGGCATAGTACTTCTGACAGACATTCCAAAGGGTGATTTAACAAAACGAAAACAATGGAAATTAAGCACCTACTTCATGATCTGCTGAGGTATTAATTGTGAAAGAAAGCCAGTGCGTGTGTTTTCCCGAGTACCTGTTACGACACATTCACGTGGCCCATTCGTTTCTTGGATGTGGACAAACATTTCTGTCCTGTCTCGCTGCATTTTCCCTGCGGTCTGCTCATTCCCCACCCCTCCGGCAGGAGGAGTTAGAGTTTGCCATCATGCGGATAGAAGCCTTGAAGCTGGCCAGGCAGATCGCCCTGGCTGCCCGTAGCCGCCAGGACACCAAGGTACCGGTTTGCTGCTGCTGTGTGCTGCCTCTGGAGAATGTTGTGTGGTCCAGAAGCTTCTTTGCTAACCACGGCCCAGGCAGGTGTTCGACAAGGATACCTCCCAGAAGCTAAAGGCCTAGCTCATGCATAAGCACACAATGAGTGCATGTCTCAAGATCTGGTCCGCTCAGTTAGGGAGGAGCCACGCAGGGTGGGTGGAAAAGCTGGTTGAGCGGAGGAAAATACGAGAAACTCACGTACAGTCAGAGGAGGGAGGAAACTGGAATCAGATCGCAAAGTTAGATATAAAACTGGTTAATTCTACTCATAGTTAAACAGGACAGATAAATCCTAACCTTTGAAGTTCTTTTTTCTTCCTACAGAAATCATTTGCTTCTCTGTTGATGACAAGTAATTTGTAGCTTTTCTGTTTTCTACAGTTATTATAGAAGAATACTAATGATTATACTGAGACTAGACCCTAATAAATAGGTGAAATAGTAAATAGCTGAAAACAAGACCTCTTGACGTGTCAGATGACCCTTAGGCCAGGGTCAAGAGGATTACAAAAAAGCTATCCTTTTCTGCAAGTAGAGAGCGTAATGTTGGAGGCTTTGCGGTTATCTGTCTGATCTCTGACAGCTACTCAACTCTAAGCTCTGCCAAAGCAGCAGTGGACAGCACTGGATGAATGGCTCTGGTGGGGCCCAGTAAAAACCTTTTACAGGAAATGGCATTAGGCCATGAGGCCCACACCCTATAGTTTGGCTCAGACGGTAAAGAATCTGCCTGCAGTGCAGGAGACCCAGGTTTGATGTCTGGATTGGGAAGATCCCCTGGAGAAGGGAATGGCAACCTACTCCACTCCTCTTGCCTGGAGAATCCCCATGGACAAAGAAGTCTGGTGGGCTACAGCCCATGGGGTCGCAAAGTCCTACACAACTGAGCGACTCACACTTTGCGTTCTCATTATAGTTTGCCAGCCTTTCTCGAGGAGAATATGATGTTGACAGTCCCTGCAGAGATCGTTTTGCTGGCTTCCAAGTTTGGAGTCATTTTGCTCAACAGTTGGGATGAGTTA
>SJYA01002945.1:545195-628699 GCA_006410615.1 Neotragus moschatus | reverse complement strand
ATATTTTATATTTTTTAATTTATTTTTTTTAAATGCACGCTTTTTTAATCTGTGTTTTAATTGGAGGATGACTGCTTTACAGTGCTGTGCTGCTGTCTGCTCTACGACACCATGAATCAGCCATAAGTATGCGTCTGTTCCCTCCCTCTTGAGCCTCCCTTCCCTCCTCGGCCCCCGTCCTGCCCCTCTAGGTCAGAGCACTGAGCCATGCTCTGCAGCTTCCCACTTGCTGCCTGTTTTATACATGGTAGTGAATATATGTCAGCTGCTCTCTCAATCTGTCCCACCCTCTTTTCTGAGGCCATATCTTGACCCACTGGGACGGAGTGGCCAGTTGGCACTGGCGGTGCCTCCTGTGAGAGTGGATTAAGGGCACGTGTCAACTCCCTCCCTCTTGTTTGTCATCCTGAGCTCGAGGCCGCCCGTTGTCAGACTTGGGAGGCACAGCAGCAGGGTGCGGCTGCTCTCTGCCTGACCTGGCACCGTGTGGCCCAGACACCCCCGAGCGTCCAGCCTGTGTCCTTGCTCCCTGACCTTTGCCCACGGCCTGATCTCGTCTCCTGGGCCCCACTCCCGTGCGCTCTCACTGCTGCGGCTCCCGGCTCCGAGGGACAGCAGTCCTGCCTTGGTCCCAGACGTGGCAGCTTCCCGTAAACCTGGCAACAGGGGATTGATTGGCCACGAGGGGGACTGTGAGCCCGGATGCAGGGCAGGGCCCGCAGCCCCTGGCTGCAAGGCCAGAAGGACCCCAGGCAGGTCTGTAGGTCTCACTGGGATGACCGTGCCCCAGGGGTCCCCATAGGGATCAGGGTTCGAGGGAGAGGATTGGAGGCATGGACGTCAGTTCCACGGCCCCATGTGGTCTGCGTCATGGCCATTTCACATTTTAATTTGCTATTCTAGGGGCTCCCTAGCTCCTCTAAAGTAGCAAAGGGGAGATTGTGTGAAAGAAATACAGCTTAACCTAAGTCTGATCTTAAAATATCAGGAAGAGAAAGAGCTATTAATTTCAGTTTAAAACAATCCTTGGTTGTAAGCGAAAACCAGTATGTGTATCTTGAATTTCACTTACATGCAGCTACTTGGGTGATAATTCAGATGGACTCTGAAAGTCACCGTTTCTTCATTGAAAACACAGGTGGCCAGGATGACCGGTGATGGTGAATCACTGTTTCGGTAGTAACTATTTGCATTTACTTAGAAAGCTCATCTTTGTGTTTGTTTTTCATCCTCGTCCTTGTTTTACAAAGGACATGAGGCAGCTTAAAAATAACTAATTCCTGCATTGATCTTATTTTATTTCTGCCCAGTACAGTAAAATTAGTTTTCATTCATTTTTCTCTCCCACTTCAAAGAGCTGGTTTATTTGGAGTCAGAATTAAATCTCATTCTAGGAAATGATTTGGCCAAATCTTATTTAGATTCTCATTTTTTCCATCATCAGAGGGACTGGGATGTTCTTTCCATTTTGAAATTTTATTCTGATTTTTTTTCAAAGAACACATTATTGTATTTAACTGACAGGAACAATTTTTTTAAAAAAAATCCTCTTCAGAATTTTATGTTTTTGAACTTTCATGATAAATGTAAGTACTGAGTCTTGATGCGATTATAATTTTCCATTTACTTCCTGAGAAGTTTCCTTTTGACAAGCAGAATGTTGAGAACATTGCAGACATCACAGATTAACCCCTAGACAGGAGAGTTTCTGCCCTCCAGTCTGGTTGCCCTCCTTCTTCTAAGAGGTCAGTCTGCCTGCTCCCGGGAGATGTTAGCTGTGGCTGTTAGCTGTTCTGCTCAAATGTCCAGCCACAGAGTACCTTTAGGACCTGAGGCTAAAGGATCCTGGCATTCCATTTGATGGGTGGGCATCCCTAATGTCTGGTTGAACAAAACTGTGTTCTCCCCTCTGAGCAGCAGGCGTTCTGGCTGCACGTGAGAGTTAACCCAGATACTCAAGATCAGGCTGGGGTGTGACAACCTCACAGCAGACGCTTGCTTCCAGGAGAGCATAAACCACTTAGTTCATCGTGCATGTGTACAACTAACTAGTCCTAACCCTGTGACCTCCAGTCCTATCCATTAAGCTTCTACCTGCGTTTTCCGAGCTGTCTCAGGTTCCTTGTCTCTGAGGCCACAGTAGGGTAGGCGTACCTATTCCCATGATTGAAGAGAGAGATTGTGCTCAAGCACCTTCAGGTCACTCCCTTCCCACTTACTATTGGTTCTTTAATCTCTGCTTCCACCTACATGATAAGTCCTCACTGTTACATCCCCACATTTCTTTCTTCTACATCACTGTTCTGTTCATGACTCCGTTTCTTCTACACGTTTCCCAAGGAAGAAGCAGTTGCCCTCCTCCCATTGGACCACCATTGCTTTGCATCGAATCAGAGTATAGTAACCAGGGTGGAGGTTTGCCTTGGCAACCACGGCGGGCCAGGAGGTTAATGAATGGGACTGAGTGTGATTGGTTTGGCGTTTCTTTGCAGTAGAGCTAGACTGACAACCCTGCTGCGCTGGTTGGTGATGTTCCTAACACTGCATTTCAAGTGTGTTGGAAACGGCTGAGCGTTTGTGCAAAAGGAAGAATAGTCAGTGTAAACCTCTCCTCCCTGGTGACTGTCCAGTGTCAGTTGTGGGCGGTGGGGAATCACAGTGCTTGTCCAGGGTCTTATTCTCACACATTCACGCACATGAATATGGTCAGTAATCCAATTTCCTATTTTCCCATTGACACCGTTGAACTCCAGTGTAACACTTTACCTTTTGGCATCCCGAAACTCATTCACTGAAGGTGACATTGCTTGATGTCTACAGTAGGTCTTAAAACTTTGTATGATTTATATACTTTCAAAGAGAGCTAACCGATGCCCCCTAAATTGAAATGTGGACAGTCTCACAAAACCATCAGATCTGTGGTTATTCAAAACGAGGCGAATATAGAGTAGAACTCAGCATTGTTCAGTGTCAGGCTTTTTTATTTTGGAAGTAGTGCCTGCTGGAAGGTGGCCTTGGTAAATACTCGCTGTGGCTAAATGCCTGTGTCTGATAAACAGCAGTGATAAATGGGCACTAGACATGCTTGACTCCAGGGGCCAGGAGCTGGGGAGGCCTCCGCCACCAGCCTCTTTGTCAGCCTGTGCAGGTGCAAAATGATAAGACTGCCATAGATTGTATCTGGCGTTCCCCCATTCATTAGTCGTAGCATTTTCTCATACTTTCAGCGTTCTTTGTTTCAAAACCATACAACCAACCCATTCGTGAGAGGATGAATGCAGTTCTTTGTCAGAAGCACGATGGTCACGTTTTAAAAATTAAAAACCGTTCCACAGAGAGAAGCTGCTCACCCACCGGATGTCTCCATCTCCAAAACAGCCTTGTATTCCCGCATCGGGACGGCCGAGGTGGAGAAACCCGCAGGCCTTCTGTTCCAGCAGCCCGACCTGGACTCCGCGCTCCAGATCGCCAGGGCAGAGGTACTGTGGTGTGCAGGTGCCTCTGAGAAGGCAAGGCCAGCTCTGGGTGCCTGCGAAAAGCTCCCATTCTGCCACTTGTAAATAAACATACATCCCCATGGCCCACAAAGCCAGCATCTCTGGACACAGACCNCGACCTGGACTCCGCGCTCCAGATCGCCAGGGCAGAGGTACTGTGGTGTGCAGGTGCCTCTGAGAAGGCAAGGCCAGCTCTGGGTGCCTGCGAAAAGCTCCCATTCTGCCACTTGTAAATAAACATACATCCCCATGGCCCACAAAGCCAGCATCTCTGGACACAGACCTTCTCTGACCACTGCCAGCAGAGATAGGTAGCAAATCATGGGTTTTGATCTTGGACACTATTGTTTAATAAGCCTTTGTTGGCATCGTTTGATTTATAACCAAAAAAAGCACACACGTTTTTGTTGCTCTCCAAGGGCATCGTGAAAGTCTGGTGTATGGCTTATTTCTGTCACGCTTGGGGAAATTCTCTCGGGACAATACTTGTTTGGTGCAGCAGGTTTTAACCCCATGTTTGTTCATGTCTCCTTGTCTCGGTCTGTGAATTGCTCACATCAGAATGGATTCATCTGGGACTAACCTTTCCTCTTCTTCGCCCTGATGCTAGATCATAACCAAGGAGAGAGAGGTCTCAGAGTGGAAAGATAAATATGAAGAAAGCAGGCGGGAAGTGATGGAAATGAGGTCAGTTGTGATGCTTGGGCCTCCTGGTGACCTGGGGAATGCTTACCTGTGGTTTGACAGCAGCTGGAACTGGCGTGGCCCCATGAACAGTGTCCTCTGTAGAAGTTCCTCTTATTCCACAAGGATTCTTAGTATATTACTATTATTAAAATACCACGGGCATGAGTTAAATAATGCACTCACTGGGAAAGACCCTGATGCTGGGAAAGATTGCGGGCCGGAGGCGAAGGGGCAGCACAGGCTGAGGTGGCTGGATGGCATCACCGACTCAGTCGACATGATTGAAGAAGTCTGGCGCATTGCAGCCTGTAGGGGCGCAGGGAGTCGGGCACGACTTGATGACTGAACAACAATAAAATATACCTACAATGAAAAACAAATCTCCTTCCCACTCAGACTCTGGTTCCACAACCAGGTAACCACTGTGTACCATTTCAGGGGAATCCTTCCTAGATTTTGCATTTCGAATCCCAAATGT
Source organism: Neotragus moschatus (assembly GCA_006410615.1). Classification (NCBI taxonomy): domain Eukaryota; kingdom Metazoa; phylum Chordata; class Mammalia; order Artiodactyla; family Bovidae; genus Neotragus; species Neotragus moschatus. The sequence goes on along the minus strand of SJYA01002945.1, from coordinate 624,037 downwards.
GTTAAGGTATCAGTAAAACCTCCTTTTTTCTTTAGTGTAGTATAGAAGTGTACATGACTCTACATTCTTTTTTAACTTAAGATAACTTAGATTTTTATACATTTCAATCTCATTGTTCAATTGTTTGACAGTCCTTATGAGGGTCTAATACAATTAATTTCACCACTCTCAATGGATAAACATTTAGGGTGTCTTCCAAATTTCACTTGAGTGATTTATTTTCATTTTCTGCATGTAGTCATAGAAGTATAACATCTACCACACAGGAAGCACTTGCTATGTGCCATGCTCTGTGCTTTTGTCTAGAGACACACAGTCTGTTTCTCCCCACATCCCTTAAGGGGATGGTTAGCCCCGTTTGAAGCCTCAGAGAGGTTAAGTGACTTGACCAAAGCCAAATTAAAAAAAAGAAAATGTTGTTGGATTCTAAAGAGAAATCAGGGAAAACTTCTTGGAGGAGAGAGCATTTGAATTGGAACTTGAGAAACAGATTCTGACAGGTGGAGATAGAGGGGAAGTGAACAACCATGTTCAAGGCCACAGAGGCGAGAAAGCTCAGAGCAGATAAGAAATCATTTGCTATCATTGGATCACTGTGTCCACAGGATGGCATAAGGAGGCACAATTGATGAAGAAGACCAGGCCTAGGTTACAGAAGGCTTTGACTATCGGGCTGAAGTTTTAGCCTTATTTTTTTCTCCATGAGCAGTGGAGAGACACAGAGTGTTTTGTGTTACGGAAGGGAGTGATGTGTTCAGAGTCGTGCACTAGGAACATGAACCTACCTAGGTGTGCAAAGAGAGGGCTGAGGTTGGAGGGGGCCCACGACCTCTGAGCCACCTGGGACCCAAAGGACTTGTCCTCTTGGGCAGTGCTCAGGCTGTTGATGTCCAGCGCAAGGGCACTCGCGTGAAAACCACTGTGTGGTCCTAGTACCAACCTGTTTCCACTTCTCTTACAGGAAAATCGTGGCCGAGTATGAGAAGACCATTGCCCAGATGATAGGTGAGTGTCTTCACTGGCAGGGGCTCAGGCCCGCCCTGAGGTTTCTGAACTGTGGGGAGGGCTTTGAAGCTAGAGACCCAGAGTGTTCCTCTCAGGCTCCTCTTAGCGCATGAAGCCCTTTAGGGAAGGACCAGAGGCTCCCAGAATGAGGCTCTGCTGCAGGGGGAGGCTCTGCTGCAGGCGGTGAGTCTGAGGACCTCCTGGAAGCACCCACCAGCATGTCCTTTAGTGTGCAGTGGGGAGCCATGCCTATCACCTTGATGGTCACCATTTGACCCTGCCAGGATAGTCCACCTCATGGGGGCCCAACCCCAACCAAAAATTGGGGTTGGTTCCTAGGATGTTTGGAGGCTTTTTTGCTCATGAGAGAGAATTAGATCTCTAACATCAAATCGCTAAACCCTAATATAGATTAGATGCAAGTAAAAAAAAAAAAAATACCCCATTGGCCTTTACATAGGGTCCAGGACCAAGAATATTAGAGCATGTGACAGCCCAGCTGCCTGCCCCTAGTAACTGATCACTGCTCTTTCTTCCTGAGGTTGGATACGGCCTCAGAAACTGTCTTAACACAGCATCCCTGGCGGCCAGTAGTGACAGATTACTTTGGCCTGCAATGAAACAAGGCCTCAAGTAACCAGACCTCAAGTAACTGGCTCTTCTGCTTTTAAAGGAAAATCGAGAAAAGACCTTGCAGAAGGGCCAAGCCCAAGATTTTTCACTGATGATCACTATTCTTAACAGAAATGCTGTTAAGACTCTGGGGGTCAGGTGTGGAATTTTTGCTTATTTGTTCATTTGCTTGGGTCCATGATGCTGGATTTAAATTGTTTTTCTTACTCCTAAGGACATGTGCTCACTGCAGACCACAGTTTCTGTGTCCCAACTTGATGCTTGTTTCAGCTGATGACTTCTCATATCATATGAGTCATNGACTCTGGGGGTCAGGTGTGGAATTTTTGCTTATTTGTTCATTTGCTTGGGTCCATGATGCTGGATTTAAATTGTTTTTCTTACTCCTAAGGACATGTGCTCACTGCAGACCACAGTTTCTGTGTCCCAACTTGATGCTTGTTTCAGCTGATGACTTCTCATATCATATGAGTCATACCATACCTCTAGCTTTTGTCCCAAGATAAGCATGACAGGAGCCTTGGGAACACGGAAGAAGCTGCCTAATGAGTGCTTTCCTTTCAAAAAAGCTTTCATTTTGGTTTATTGTAATAAAGGCCATTTCTCCTAGAGCTCAGGGGAAAGCCCATTGGGATCTTTTTTAAGGATCAGCCTCATGGTGTATGCTTTCTATTAAATGAAACTTCTTTGTTAAATGGGCATAAAAATTTATGGATACATATGGATGAGATTAAAAAAAAAACTCTTGGAACTGAAAGTGCTGCTGAAAGTGTTCAGAAGGAAGCATTTATATCTTCCGATATACACTGTTTAGTGAGCTGAATGAGACCTTTCCACCTCCTGGAGTCGGGACATGAAAGCATCACTCAGACCTACCTGGCTCATCTAGAAACATCCTTCCACACCTTGGAGTCACACACTTTTATTTTTATTCTTGATGATGACGGTTAGGCGAGTATTGAAGAGAACGTGAGCCTTTGCCCTGAGAGCAGACTGCCCACAGCAACCTAACTTACTTGCTCGACTGGCAGTTTGATAGAAGCCGACATTTCCCTCTTGAAGACTGACAAGAATCAGAATCTCTAGTTGACATGAGTGGCCTGCCCTTACGTGGTCACCCTAAGTGGGGACAGAAAGCTTATTCCCCTCTGATGCTTTTCTTGCTGTGTATCTGCAGGTGACAGTCGTTAGAATAGTGTTTTCAGTTCTAGACCATCTGAGAAGCGTGTGGAACCTTGACTCCAGGGATTAAGGCCACACACACCCAACCCTCTCCCCTCCCAAGAGACCTGGCGTGTTTGACCTGAGGGTCCCTCTCTTCCAGAGCTCCAAGGTCGCCCACTTTGAGCGATTTCCTGTTTGGGGGTGCTTGAGCACCCTCCCTGTGGCTCTGCCAGCCCCAGCCTCCCCACTGGAAGCAGCTTTGTCCCTCTGGTGGCGCCCCTTTATGTGTCCCCGTTGGCACTGACTGTCCTCTTCATCATCCACATTCCCAGAGCGGGTCTCATTGGGGCATGGTGGCCCGTCTGTGCGTGTCATCCCTAGTCATTACTGCAGGTCGCTGACTGGGGCCCCTGTCCTCCCCTTGCTGAGGACACTGGGGCTGCAGCACGGCTGGGACTCACTATAGCCATGGGCGGGACCTGCCTTCTTTCTGAGCAGGAAACCCAGGCATGTTTCTCATCTGGATCCTGTCTCTTCTCGTTCCCACTTACCCACCTAGCCTTCCTCACGGAAGGGCAGAGAGCTGGGCAGTTCAGGGCCCAGAATAAATGTAACAGCGTTCTGAGGTTAAAACCAGCCTCCACTCCACCTCCACTAGCCTTTCCTGGTTCCCGCCTGGCTCCCTGGCTTCCATTCAGTCTTTACAAATGCTCTACGTCAGTGTGACATCTGCCCTGCCATCACTGTTCATTCTCATCATATGATACTAAAGAGACTATATTTCATTAAGTTCAAATAACGACTGTTCAGAATCCAGAACGAAAAGGGATTTCTGTGCTTTCTGCATTCCGGTTGTTGCAATTGATTTTTGTTTTTTTTTTTTCCTCTCCCTGCTTTCCTAACAACTGCCCTGATTATCTGTTTTGCTTCCATTTTCTGTTGCTTCTTGCCCTTTGCTTGCAAAACAAACAGGCAAGCCTGGTAAGTAAATGCTTTTTCATCTAATTTGACACCCACCCATTGCAACCCTTATTTGTTTGTTTTTCTATTTCTGTTACTTTTGCTTTTGTGTTTTGGCTGCATTCCCCACAGGGTTTTACAGTGTTTTGCCTGAAAAAGCCAAAAAAATCTCCAGGGCCATTGTTTTACTGTGTTGTCTAGAACATCTTGGGTTTTGAGCTGATTTCCTGATTTGAAGAACCTAGCAGCATGTGTCATTTACAGAAAAAAAAAAAAAAAAAGATGTGTGAAGCATTCTCTCCTTTTCAGGCTCCTGGGAACAGGGAAATTCTATTTTTACAAGGGTTATGGTGGGGGAGAGGGGGAAAGGAAGCCTGAAGCAGTCTAATCTCAGATCCAGGAAATCAGATGGATTCCGTTTGATAAATGACTCCTTTACCAAGCCAAGTGAAATGTATACATGGCCTGAAACCAGCCCAGAATGTGTATTATACAGCTTGCTGAGAACTAAGGAAGCAGCGAAAATTCAAAGAATAAAAACAAGCATTTGGTTACTAGTGGAACTTTGAAGTGCCCTTTCTTTAGGAGTCTAGATATAGCAAGCAGATTGTTGGTGGTTCTGTTCTCACTATATGTTCAAAAGCTCCCTCTTTGGGGGTCCCTGCAACTTGATATCACAGCAGTTCAGGGAGATAGTGATGCTGTTGATAACAGATCACTGATACTGAGTTCTTACTATATGTTGAGGGCTTTATATTTAATCTTCCCCAAGTGCCATAGATAGATCCTCTCATTCCATGTTTTCAGATGTGGAGGACAGAGCTGAAATCTCTGCCCAAGGTCACACTGCCAGGAATTATCAGAGCTAGCACTGGAACGTGGGCTGTCAGACTCTGGCTCTTGGTTCTTCACGTCTGCCCTGGAAGCGGGAGCTCTGAGAGGCAGGACGTCAGGTGTCTTCCCGGCCTGTGGTTCTCCAGACGTGGTCCCTGGACCACTGTCTCAGCATCGCTGGGGACCTTGTCACATGCACAGACCCCACCGCAGAATGACTGGATCAGACGCCCCTGGTGGGCTCCATCTCCTGCGTTTCAACAAGCTCCCAGCTGATCAGGGTGCACGCTCACATGTGTGAGGCCCTTCATTTTGGAGCTGAGGCCCTGGGACCTCAAGTGAGGACTTTGAGCAAGTTTATGGTCAGGGATGGAGCCGAAACCCCAGTGCGGTCCCTATTCTGTGCTCTTCACTCCTGTCCACACACAGGCAGGAAAACGCCCGACGTCGGGATACAGAAAGGTGCCCCTCTGTCGAGAATCTAAGGGGAAAGAACCAAAGCAACATCTCCCCACTTTTAAGGGAGCTCCTTCCTGAAGCTGAAACTCCAATACTTTGGCCACCTGGTGCGAACAGCTGACTCATTGGAAAAGACCCTGATGCTGGGAAAGATTGAGGGCAGGAGAAGGGGGTGACAGAGGATGAGATGGTTGGATGGCATCACCGACTCAATGGAGATGAGTTTGAGTAGACTCCAGGAGTTGGTGATGGACAGGGAGGCCTGGCATACTGTGGTCCATGGGGCCTCGAAGATTCGGACATGACTGAGTGACTGAACTGAACTGACCCTTCCAGTTGCGTTAGTAAGAGGCCCACGTAGAGACGCGGCTGCGAGCACAGCCTTGGGTCTGGTTCTGGCTCTGTTGCATCCTCAGTGAACAAGGGACTCAGCTTCTGTGTGGGAGGTTGGAGTTCAGCCTTAGGGCCGCCCTGCTCATTCATTCACTGCACGACAACAGGCGTGTGTTGCTGCATCCTGTGAGTCAGGCCCTGTTCTGGGCCTGAGACAGAATCATGGACAGAACAGACTCACAGGACCCTGCCCTCATGGAGTGTGCATTCTTTATTCAAACACATGCACACCTACACGTCTGGTATAATGATAAGGAGTGGTCACTGCCAGACACAGTGCTGGGTGCTCGGTCGCTCGGTTGCTCGGTCGTGCCCCACTCTTGCAACTCTATGGACTGTATGTAATCTGCTAGGCTCCTCTATCCGTGGGATTTAGCGGAAAAGAATACTGGCGTGGGTTGCCATTTCCCGCTCCAGGGGATCTTCCTGACTCAGGGATCAAACCTGCGCCTTCTGCATTGGCAGGCGGATTCTTTATCATGGAGCCACCAGGGAAGCCCATGCTGGGCATGGAGATGAGGCGTTTCCCATGTGGGTTCAGGAAAGGTGTCTTTGAGTGAGGTGGGGCCACACGGGGCTCCAGGTTGGCTTTCCCAGCAGAGTTGCAGCAGTGCTGAGAGCAGAGAGCATGTGGGGTGGGGGTTTATTCCAGTGTAAAGGGGGAGACCCTGGGAGGAGGGATTGACCCGGTTTGAACTTCTTAAAGCCAACTGCCGGGTGCTGGCTGAAGGGCACTGAGTCAAGAGGACGGTCAGCCCAGCGCCTGACACGAGACGGATCAGCGCAAGCGGCTCCTTGCCCATGCAGACCAATGACAGACTGGTATACAGAGCATGCCACCAGGATCAGCTACTCCAGACTGGGCCAGAATTTAATTGTTTTGTGTAACACTAAGAAAGTCACTCCAACAGAAATAGCTCCATTTTCCTGGGAATTAAAGAAGACACTCGCCTTTTCAAAAGAAATGGCCATTTTTGTGTGGAGCAGGATTTCAGGGCCATGGTTATGTGGGCTTGGGGTTAATGAGATTTTTAAGGATGAAGAAGCCTTTTTCTTTTCCAGTGCCCATCTCTTTAGCTTCATCATGCTTAAGAAGGGATATTCCTTCCCTCACAGCTCAATCTACAGCACATTTTATTCTGGCTCAACACCAAATTCAGGAGTGATGTTTTCTTTTTTATGGATTGGTCCTTATGCTATCAACAACCAAACAGAATCAGCAGGGTCTCCAAGGTAGTTTAAGGGGCTGCAGTGATCAGGTTAAAGGATACTGGTTCATTTCCATCCCATCTAATGTGCCATAGGCCCAGGTCTGGGATGCTGGAGCCATGGATTTTGTTCCTTTAGAGGCGGATGCTCTGGGCGGGCTCGAGGGAGCGGGTCTGTGTCAACCGAAAGCTGAGGTCCTAGATGGCCCACAGGTCAGACCTGAGCTGCACCCGAGGCTTCTGCTGGTCCCCGAGACCAGGTCCAGAAGCTGTGGGCTCCATCACTGTGTTCCTGTGTCTCCCACCAGAGGATGAACAGAGGGAGAAGTCGGTCTCCCACCAGACCGTCCAGCAGCTGGTCCTGGAGAAGGAGCAGGCCCTGGCTGACCTGAACTCCGTGGAGAAATCTCTGGCCGATCTCTTCAGGAGATATGAGAAGATGAAGGAGGTCCTGGAGGGCTTCCGCAAGGTGTGCTGGCGTTCACGGGGAGGGAGGGCGAGACCCGCATGGTAGGGGAGGAGGCGCAGGTTGGGAGGATCGTGGGGGCGCTCTGGAAGGTCATCCTCGCCGGATGGGAGTAGGACGTGGCGGTCAGGGGTTACACCCACATCCGTAGCCCTCGGGGTCCCCAGCCCTCCTTGGGTTTTCTTCTGTGGGCTTGACCCCCGTGCTCTATCGTCAGAATGAAGAGGTGCTGAAGAAGTGTGCACAAGAGTACCTGTCTCGAGTAAAGAAGGAGGAACAGAGGTACCAGGCGCTGAAGGTCCATGCGGAGGAGAAGCTGGACAGGTAAGGCCGCCCGGAGTCTGCTCCCAAGGGCCGCTCAGTAGCCAGCCCCGGCCGAGGCTGGCTGGGAGCTCCCTGGCACCCCTGCCATCGCTTGGGATAATGGATAATTCCCAGTCCCAATCCCACAGCTGAGTGGATCATCCAGCTGCGTTTTGCAGCACAGTTTAGGATAACACACTCTCCATCAGTATCCATCCTGATAAGTGAGGGATGCATGTTGCAATTTCCAGGGTATCGACTGGAAGCACCTCGGCCTCACAGGGATGGGGGTTCTCATGGGCTCCTGTGCTCAGGGCCCCATTGGAGGGAGCTGGAGCCAGATGGTTGGTTCTCCCTGCCCAGATTTGAAGGGCTTCCCGCGTGACGCTAGTGATAAAGAACCCACCTGCCAATGCAGGAGACATAGGAGACACAGGTTTGATCCCTGGGTCGGGAAAATCCCCTGGACGAGGGCATGGCCACCCATCCCAGTATTCTTGCCCGGAGGATCCCGTGGACAGAGGAGCCTGGGGGCTACAGTCCATGGGGTCGCAGAGTCGAACACGAATGAAGCGACTGAGCAAGCACACTCGCCCAGACTGGGGAGGCAGAGGGTAGGAGGCATCTCCAGGGAAGTGATCATCTCTGAACCCCATCCCCAACCTGTTCCCGCAGGGCCAACGCCGAGATCGCCCAAGTCCGGGGCAAGGCCCAGCAGGAACAGGCCGCCTACCAGGCCAGCCTACGGAAGGAGCAGCTGCGAGTGGACGCTCTGGAGAGAACGCTGGAGCAGAAGGTAACAACAGGCTGAGGTCGCTGCCTCCAGGTGGGCGGAGCTGGCCAGAGGCTCAGACACACGGAGGCTGGGCTTCTCACTCTGGGCCACCCGTCAGGCACTCCTGGGGCAGGGTCATGCTTTGTGGGCGTGGCCTTGCCCTCCCTCTAGGTTAACCCAGCCCTGAGACTGGCTCCCTTTCTGCCTTCCCTGGAACTGTCATTTTCCGTTCCTTTTCAACATTCATTCACTTGTCAGATGTTTGCTCAGCAGCTACGATGTGCCAGGCATAGTGCTTTAACCCCTGCACCCAGTGAGCAGGATGGTGACCACCGGGCAACACCCTGGGCAGAGACACCTGCAGAACATGGGCAGTGCCTGGGTCAGAAGGGCCCCCAGGTGTCCTACTCCGGTGGATTAAAGGGGGATACTCCTGAGGATTCTCAGCTTGCGCCCAGATTTCCTGATGTCCAAATCAAGGGCTTGGGTCACCTTACACACCAACTCCCTGGGTGTCCTACAGAGAAGTCTCTCCCACCCAGGAGAGCCGTAAGGCTGATTCTGAGTGAGTGTGTGCCAGTCAGACTCCCTCCCTGGATTTCCAGACATACACCCCCCGTTCTGGTTGGTTTACTGAGCCCCAGGATGGTCATCAAGGGCCTGGTGGCCTGGGATAACAGCGCTTCTCATGCACTGGGGTCTTGATGGGCATTGGTGGGGGTACCTTAAAGGCAGGTGGCATCAGGAATCCAGTTTGTCTCCCAAATGGCTTCTACTCCTCTCGAAGCACCTAGCTGGCTTCCAGGGTGGCTGGCTGGGCCCCAGGGGTTCTGGGCCAAGCAGTACTAACCTCTGCAGTGGGCAGATATCACCTCTCACGTCCCCTACACGGTCTCGGGGAAAGAGCTCAGAACTCAGGAGATTTAGGTCCCCACACCTCCGTCCATCCTGCACCTCGGCAGGCCCGGCACTTCACCTAGGTTTGTAAGGCTGGGGGACTAAATCGGAAAATCTGGAAGGTGTGAAGTTGTTCCCTTCTGTGTCCATCAGGGTGTGATGGTATTTAAATCGCATCAGGATATTAGCTAGAACAATAGAGGTAAGACCAGAGTCAGGAGAGATGCTTTAAACGCACCTGGCCTGTTCAGATGATTATAGTTCCAAAGTGAGGATGATGGATGTTAAGTTTTCTGGCAAACTAGAAGACAAGGAAGAAAGCAAGTAAGCTCTGCACTGATTTGGATAACAGAAAAAAAAAAATGTATCCGCAAACATAATTTTGTCTTAAACGAAAACTCAGGAGGAGTGGGTCAACCACATGAGTTCTTCCCTAAAGGGCTCCAAGTGATATGGAGGGGGTGGTCTCTGTTTTCAAGAAATTTAGAAGCATTATTCCCCCATCCCCCACCCCAGGCATCTCTTAGGTGGAGGCATGCATTTCGCCCAGTTGAGACTTGATAAAGGACCTGGGACTTCTGCCTGGTGAGCTGAGCTCCGTGATAGGGCAGGTTCCTGGCTGGTGGCTGACGGTGCCGGGATAGAGCTTGGAGAACCTCCAAGAATGTCAGCTCGTGCCCCTGCGTCATCAGTCACTAGGCATTGTATCTAACACGTGAAATAGCCAAGCTGTTAGGAACCAGGCCGATTGGAATTCGTGTTTCAGGTTTGCTGTGTCTGACCAACTGTGTAACCTTACACATAAATGCTTACCCTCTCTGAGCCTCAGTCTCCTCACTGAAAAGTAGGAGTGTAATAATGGCTTCTGTTAAGAGATTATGATAAGAACGGAGCGCAATCCAGGGCCTGCGCTGGGTTTGCACAGTGACCAGCATGTGCTAAAAGTGCTCCAGTAACATGAAACATCCCTGTGAGCAGCCCGAGCGGTGATAACAGGAATCCCAGGATTCGTGGCTTGTCCTGCGTCCCATGCAGAATCCATCCCCCAACAGGCATTTCAGTGCTTCCGAGAGCGCAGGACTTTAGGCGGGAGGTGGGCCGAGGTGACATTCCTGGCGGAGCTGTCTCCCCGTGGGGAGTGGAGGCAGGACTGACTCTGCAGCTGCAGCCAGGACTGAACCTCCTCTGCTAAGGAGGCCGGACTCCTCTGGAGCACCGGCTCAGCAATGCGTGGCACCTGGAGCCCAGCCCGGGTACCCAGGGCACGTGGCTCCCGGCTGGACCGTGTCTTAGGAGGCCCGGAGCTTTCTAGAGAAGGGCCTCAGGGCAGCCTCCGAGCACAGCCTTGTGACTTAAGACTCACCTTCCACGGGAGCCGCAAGGGAAAGCTAGCTGCACCACGTACCAGGGATACAGAAAGGTCTCGCCCCGTTGGAGAGGACCCGTCAAGACTGGCTGCTGAGCCAGATGGGCATCAGGCAGGGCATTTAGTCCATCTGAGAGCAAAGCCACCACCGTCTGGATGGAGGTGCCACCCCGTTGGATGCCTGTTGCTGGAGAGTGGACAGTGTTGAAGATCTCTGCTGTGAGATGAACACGTGGTTGGCTCCTCTTGATGGGGCTTCAGAGGATGGGCAAGGTGTGGCCCGAGAAACCCCTGAAGATGTCCTGTGTCTACCCTCACCCCTCTCCACACGCCCTGTATCCACAGCACCGCCTCACTTGGCATCCTCTGAATAATGCTAGGGGTCCCATCCAAGTAGAACTGCTTAACCCCTCTGGTGGCATTTCTCGAAGAGAGCCACCAAAGAGCTCACTGCAGACCACCCTTTTGTGCCCACAGCCTTGGGGACAAATAAGCAGAAGATGATATGAATGCTGGTTAAGCCATACTCTGTGCTGGCCACTGTACTAGGAAGCTTGGCATTTCTTACCTCACGAAATTCTGAGAGGGACGGATATTATCCACACTTTTTGAGATAAGGAAACTCGAGGCTCAGAGAGGTTGTGTAACTTGCCCAAGGTCACACAGCTAGAGCTGGGATGTACAGATTATTTGGCTCCAGGTCATTTCTTTTGCTGCTTTAGGTATCCTCAGGGGGGCCAGTCAGCCCCCACTGGACACTAAAAAGCCCAGTGACCGTTCTGATTGGCTTGATTTCCAACAACCAGGAGATTTCAGCAACCTCTTCTTTTGTCTTCACTTGCAGAATAAAGAGATCGAAGAACTCACCAAGATTTGTGATGAACTGATTGCCAAAATGGGGAAAAGCTAACTCTGAACCAAATGTTTGGACTCGACCGTTGCGTGCAATATGACCGTCGCACACTGCTGTCCCTCTGGTTATGTGGGCAGGCTCTGTTTTCACTTTTTCGTATGCACTACTGTATTTCCTTTCTAAATAAAGTTGATTTGATTGTATGCAGTACTAAGGAGACGATCAGAATTTCTTGCTATTGGTTTGCATTTTCCTAGTATAATTCATAGCAAGTTGACCTCAGAGTTCCTGTATCAGGGAGATTGTCTGATTCTCTAATAAAAGACAAATCGCTGACCTTGGCCTTGCCCTTTGTACATGAGTTTCCAGGGTGAGCAGCTTTTGGATTTAATATGATCATGTACAGCTTGCAAAGGGACTCTTGCCTTAAGGAGTGTAAACTTGATCTGCATTTGCTGATTTGTTTAAAAAAAAAAAGAAAAAAGAAAAATGCATGTTTCAAATAAAATTCTCTATTGTAAATAAATTTTTTTCTTTGGATCTTGGCAATAAGTGTGGCTATGATTTATTTTCTGGGAAGGGTTGGGTCTTTTCTCGCCTTTGTTAAATCATATCAGATTTAGCCTTTTGCTCTCTTTATTTAGGCTCACATTTTTGGCCACAGATTTAAATAATGTTTCCTTTGTTATCATGGCTGTGTTTGTAAGATGGAGCAATTGAGGAATATTGACTTGCTACTTAAATAATTAAGGGAGTGTATTAAATTAGCTTGGACTTTGTTTTTACAAATTCTCTTTGACTTTAGGGGTAAAATCTATTTCTCTTTATTGGCTCAAAGAAGCAGCAGGCTGTCACTCTTCCTGCTCGTTCCTTTAGTCTGTGCAGATCAACCCTGAAATGGCCATTCCTGTCCCAGGGGAATAGGAAAAGGTGGGCAATTCACCATGGGTGACAGATACCTAGGCCACTTGGGAGATTAAACGAGGGATATCGGCAGTTAGGTTCTCTAATTACTCCTGACCTTCCCAGGGACCCCAGGTTGGAAGGATGGTATGTACGGGGAGCAAGGGGGTGGGGGAGGTGTCCAGTTTCCCAGGATGGCCGTCATAAATCACTTCACAGTTTAAACAACAGAAGTTTATCCTCTCACAGTTCTGGAGGCCAGAAGTCCAAGGCTACTCTCCAGCTTAGCCACCTCATTATACCTGCCCACGGGGCGACCGTAGGGAGTGCCTGGCCCCAGGGACCCCTGTGGGTTGGGATCAGCCACTTTTTTCCTAACGCAGTGTATATAATGCCACATGCACGTGCCAAGTCACTTTAGCCATGTCCAGCTCTTTGCAACCCTGTGGACTGTAGCCCGCCAGGCTCCTCTGTCCATGGGATTCTTCAGGCAAGAACACTGGAGTGGGTTGCCGTGCCCTCCTCCAGCGGATCTTCCCGACTCAGGGACCGAGCTCGCATCTCCCGGGTTGGCAGGTGGGTTCTTTACCGCTAGCCCCACCTGGGAAGCCTCCTATAATGGCACCTGCGCTTGCAAATGTTCACCCAGGTGGTTGCCGCTGAGGACCATCTAAGTTACTTGGCTTTGCAGGAGGAACAGGAGAAGCCGGCACCTGACCTCCTGGCATTGCAACCTTTGAGATCTCAGCATCTTTTAGAACTTCAGTTTGCCAAGTCAGTTGATGGCTTGGGCTGCTTGTATCATTTTTCTTTTCTGAGAGCTCATTTGGGGCTCTCATAGGTGACTTTAGGGAGATACTAAAATTACCTTCTGAGGATCGGGCCTGGGGCGATGGCAATGGAGGGGGCACATCTCTGGGGACTAGCCCCTTAGATGTGAGATCTGAGGGGCCCAAGGTTATGCCAGGGACAATCCCTGCCGACGCCCCTCCCCACTCCAGGCTTCTGAGTCGGAAAGAAGGAAGCAGCAGGTTGGAACGGGTTAACCTGGAGGAAGGCTTGGGGAAGCAGGACTTTGCTCCTCATTGGAGGTGACGGACCCAGACAGGGCTGCCCGACTCCCTGACCAGCTCCATTAACGAAATCCTTGGCCCTTGTGGGATGCTGAGGTTTCTCAGCAAAGCCTCTGTGCTTTCCAGGACATTGCATTTGAAAAACTGAGCAGGATGAGGCGGGTGTCCCGCGCGGCCGGGGTGGAGGTGTGCGCATGTGCAAGGCACCGGACAGACGGAAGGATGTTGATGCGTGCGCACCCATAGGGGCACCCTCAAGGTAAGTGTTCTGTAGCTCATTCCACCCTTGAAATATTCTGGTGCTTGAGAACTGCTTTTATTTCCATTTTACAAGAAGGAAACAGAGGCTCAGAGAGGTTTAAAAACCCCGGGGACTTGACTGAATCACTCAGCCAGGAGACTGAATTCCGGACCCCAGGTGACTGCAAAGTCCTTTGCTTTCCCCCAGGGAAGAGAGTCCTTCCCCGGGAGGTCAGCACAGGAAGTGGCGGGAAGAGAAGTGGGGATAGGGGATGCTCTCTGATGCTTGCCGTGGCCCTCACGCCCATTCGTTCGTTCGTCTGATTGGTGGCTCTGCCTTGAGTCTGGGGCTGCTCCACTATTGTTTTTTACAGACGATGAAAAGCCCGCTCTTTTGTTTCAATGGGTGGGAAGGCAGTGGGGCTGCCCCACGTGCGCAGTGTTGGGCTGACCTGAGTGGCTTTGCTCTTCTGGCCTCTTGTGTATTTCCCCCTGCAGTCGGTGGACCCGTGGCGCCTCCCCAGGCTGGTGGCACCGAACCAGGCTTTTGGGTTCCCTGAAACAGCAACGGCAGAATCTGGAGAGTCCACGAGTCAGTCTTTTGGACAGTTTGTTGTTTAGTCCGATCTTTACATGGACTGTAGCTCACCAGGCTCCTCTGTCCATGGGATTTCCCAGGCAAGAATACTGGAGTGGGTAGCCATCCCCTTCTCCAGTGGATCTTCCCCACCCAGGGTTTGAACTCATGTCTCCTGCATTGCAGGTGAATTCTTTATGACTCCCTAAGCCACTGGGAAGCCCTTGGGTTTATTAGGAGCTGGGAAAAACAACCTGGGGATCAAAAGTGGTAGGACTAGACAAAACCCAGACTCTTCAGCCCCTCCAAGCCCTGGGAGACCTGGACCCTGCTCCCTTTCTGACATGCCAGCCCCTGTCCCCACCCTTTCCTGCCTTCAGACTACATGGACATTCTCCTCCACTCCAGTCCAGCAGGTGCTGTTCCCTCCACCTGCAACACCCCTGCCTCATCATTGTATATCTCAGCCAATCCCTACCCCCTTAGAGGCTCATGCTTACTGTCAGTTCCTCCAAGGAGCCCTCCCTGAAGCCCAGGTCAATGTTTTAAAATGTAGCTTTTATTATTATTCAGGGAGGATGAGGCCAACAGATGAGGAGACAGTTGCCACTGAAGACATTGTTACGGCTCCCAGGAGGAGGGGAGCAGGACCAGGTGGAGACGGACTAGGGCCGATCAGGAGGTAGAGGGGGAAAGGGGAAATTTGCACGAGAGCCTTCTTCGTGGTTCCCGAGGGAAGGACCAGGTGAGCAGGGTAAGCAGGCTTGCAACTGGCTAGCTTAGGACTCCAGGCTTGGCCTGGACCTGGTGCACAGATAGCTCCCCATACCTTGGCAGTCAGCTGATCCCGATACCCATGGGGCCTTCCACTGCACACACACTGTCAGGGCCCTGATTAGAGCCAACACTCAGGCTCTGAGACCTAGGGGCTCCAAACTGCCAAGCCCCAGAGGCTCTGAGTCTACACTCTCCACCAAGAGAGATAAAGGGAGGATAAAGTCATGGCCAGGCTCACACAGCTAGTCAGTGCTAGTGTGTGTGTTAGTCACACAGTCGTGTCCAACTCTTTGTGATCCCACAGACTGTAGCCCGCCAGGTTCCTCTGTCCATGGAATTCTCTAGGCAAGAATACTGGAGTGGGTTGCCATTCCCTTCTTCAGGGAATCTTCCTGATCTGGGGATCTAACCCAGGTCTCCCACATAGCAGGCAGATTCTTTACCATCTGAGCCAGCAGGGAAGCCAGTGCTAGAACCAGGGCCAAATCAGGTGTTCCTTCCCATGTATTCCACCACCTGTCCACGTGAGTCACCAGATGGAGTGGCTGAAATGGACCATCTGAGACCCTCTGGGAAGGTAGTGAGCTTCTCATCCCTGGAGTGTTCTAGAATAAAATGGACGCAACACTGGAATCCTGTCACTATGGCGCAGGAGATTTTGGTACAACATGGTTGTAGCTCAGAGCCATGCTCAGTGAGGTTTGGCGTCTAAGCCCCTGAAGTGAAGTCTTGGGACTACCAAAGTCTTGGGATTTCTGACTTGTCTGGGCCTATGGGGCTGGGTCACTACACATCCAAGCAACTGGACACCACCAGAAAAAGAGCTTTAGGGAAGCTTTTGTTGTTGAGTTGCTGTCTGAAGCCCTTAGGGAAGCATGGTGGCGGTGGGGGATGGGGGCATTTCCATTTATTTGTATTTGTTGTTTTTGACTTTGGCTAGTAACTCAGCTCCCAAGATTTGTGGAGAGATGTATGTAAAGAGGACGTTCAGCTTAGAACGAGCTGTTAAGCTGGATGCTTGAGCTTAGAACTGGAGGAAATGATGTACGCAGCCAAGGCCAGGGTTCCTGTTAAGGGACAGAGAAGTGTGCCACCCTGGGATGCTTTCTTAGGGTGGACACCAGAGGGCGCCCAAGGGCCTGTTTTCTGTGCCATAAGAAGTGGTACCTGAGAGCTTGAGGTGGGGGGCGGGGGGGGGGGGGGGCTTGTGGCCCATAGTGGAGTGAGTGGGATTGCTAGATCTTTCAAACTTAAACTGAAATCTTACTTGGGGCCCTGCACTCCAGGGACAGGTGACTGGGGAAAGCTGGGTGGATAAAACGGAGCCACAACGAGGGAGTGAATCTGCTTATTTGCAGACAAACTTCTGCCGAGATGGAACCTTGACCCACAGAAAAACGCACGCGTGCGCGCGCGCGTGCACACACACACACACACACACACACACACACACACACACAGAGTGCTCATCCATGTGCAAAGACAGAGTGGTCGGTATGGACTGGTACGTCCAGTTATCCAAGCTAAGACGTTTGTTGAGCATGGCCCAGGGCCTGAGTTTGGTGCTGGGCTCTGGGGGGACACAGGGGTGGGTAAGCCCCCAGCGGACACTCCTCTGTCACCGACTGCACAGCAGGAAGTGGGTGTCAGGAGGGTAGAACCACAGATCTGAGGGCGAGGAGGGAGGTACATTCGGAGATGCCTCTCCTTGTTCAAGTGTGTTATAGTTTCCAGGACACAGTTACCAGTAGGTAGAGTAGCTACTCTCCTATCTTGCTATATAATTTATGTGACTTAGAAGAGTCTGTGCTTGAAGACCCTCAGGCCTTAACGAGCTTCGCTGACTCCAAGCCCCTTTTACTGTTGGCATTTCAATGAGCCCTGGGGTGGAGATCCAGGACTTCGATGAGCGAGGCTCCACGGGTGTGATAGAGGAGGGTCCCACCTCCCCGCCTCCCAGGCTTCACAGACCAAGGCACCAAGAACACTGTGAGATTCCACCTTGACCCTTGGAATGAAGGGTCTCAGCCTGTCCCCAAGTTTTAGACAGTTCTCAGAGAGAGCAGATTAAACATCATCTACCAGCAAAGTAAGTCATAGGCATAGCTTTGAATAATATGCTGCTGCTAAGTCACTGCAGTCGTGTCTGACTCTGTGCCACCCCATAGACGGCAGCCCACCAGGCTCCCCACTCCCTGGGATTCTCCAGGCAAGAACACTGGAGTGGGTTGCCATTTCCTTCTCCAATGCATGAAAGTGAAAAGTGAAAGGGAAGTCGCTCAGTCGTGCCCGACCCCATGGACTGCAGCCCACTAGGCTCCTCTTACATGGGATTTTCTAGGCAAGAGGACTGGAGTGGGTTGCCATTGCCTTCTCCATTGAATAATATAAAACGCTCCAATTTTTGTTTAACTATTTCTGTCTAAGCATTTCTAGATACTAGAGCTAGGAAAGGAGCTCCCCAGAGAGTCAAGGCTGGGAGCAATATGAGAACCTTCTAGTCTAATCTTTTTTTAAAATTTTAATTGGAGGGTAATTACTTTGCAGTATTGTAGTGGTTTTGCCATATATTGACATGAATCAGCCATGGGTGTACGTGTTCCCCATCCTGAACCCCCCTCCCACCTCCCTCCCCATCCCATCCCTCAGGGTCATCCCAGTGCACTGGCCGCAAGCACCCTGGCTCATGCATCGAACCTGGACTGGCGATCTGTTTCACATATGATAATATACGTGTTTCAGTGCCATTCTCTCAAATCATCCTACCCTCGGCTTCTCCCACAGAGTCCCAAAGTCTGTTCTTTACATCTGGGTCTCTTTTGCTGTCTCGCTTTCGTTACCATGTAGTCTAATCTTATGTTACAGATGAGGCCTGAGGATTTGGGGGTTGGTTCTCACTGTAGCCCCTTTTAAAGTATTGCGTTCCCCCAGGCACTGTAAGAAGCCTGGCGCTACATAGAAACAGTAACGTCATTGCACGCCTGAGGAGGGCGATTGAGGTGGAGGCCAGTGGTGCCCCAGTTGGTCTCTGTAAGACTCCATCCCTCCCACAGCCCCCAGCCTGCAAGGGCACTGAGCCTAGAACAGGAAGTGCTCAGAACCTTCCTTGATGTTGCCATGGTGCCCACAAAGACCTGAGGAAACCAAAGGCCAGCTCCCCTGCCAAAGCTCCTTGCCCTCAGGAAGAAAACAGTGAGCCCCGCGTGTCATGAGCGCTCCGAGCATTCAGCCCCAGAAAGTGAAGGGCCATCAGCTCTCCTGTCGTTCAGAGACCGACGTAACAAGAGTGCCTCCGCTCCGCTAGCTTCCCCGTCAGCACACCCACGGTGGACAAGGAGCCTCAGGACAGCAGGTACCGCTGGTACTTCCATCCACGTTGGAGATGCAGAGGACATCCCGAGTGATGTGCACTACTTGGACTCGGTTCCATGTGGTCAGCTGGCAGGGGAGGGCTTCGGGGGGTCTGGGCTGGGATGCAGGAGTAGTCTGAGAGTTCAGGCACCCTCGCAGGTAGCTCCTGCTGACTACAGTGACCCAGGAACTGACCCTCAAAACCCTTTCAGGCGGCGGTCCCCAGCCTTTTTGGCATTAAGGACCAGTGTTTTTCCACGGACTGGGGTGGTGGTTTGGGGATGATTCAAGCACATTACACTTGCTGTTCATTTTATTTCTTTTTTAGAAAGATGCTTTATTTTGTATTGCTGATTAACAAACAATGTCGTGACAGTTTCAGATAAACAGCAAGGGACTCAGCCATACGGATACAGGCATCCATTCTTCCCCAACCCTAGTCCCATGCAGGCTGCCAAATAACATCGCGTAGAGTTCCCTGGGTTAAACAGTAGGTCCTTGTTGGTTATCTGTTTTAATTATCCCAGTGTGTACCTGACCTTCCCAAACTCCCTATCTCTTCTCCACTATCCTTCCCCCAGTGTGCACTTTATTTCCAACCTAATGCTCCAGGACGGCACTGGCCAACATATACTGTCCAGACGTAACTGTTAATATATCACCCTTTTTAGTGCCCTGATATAAATGACAGGTTACATGATCGGTCCACGGTTAGGTCTCCATTGGTTCCCATCACCTAGGTAAAGAGTGGAAATTTGTGAATTAGCTTCTGTTTTGCTTTATTTGAGCCACTTTCCCAACACAGTAGCAGAGAATCATTTTTCCACTACTGTACCTTCAAAAATTAGATTTTCACTTGATTTGCTCACTCACCCACATTTGAGGCTTACTCATTCCTTTTGTGGCAAAATAAAGATTCTTTGAGCCAATCTCCTCCATAATGTTTTGAAGACAACCTTTGGAAGTTTTTTGAAAATTTAAAATTTACCTCTTTCACCCTCCAGGTGCTCCTCTTTTGCGCAGTCTCCAGGATCCTTCATGAAAATGCTGAATCCGGTAAGCAGCTCGGTTTCACAGGAGGGCAGGCGATAGTGAGGAACAGAAGCACCGGTTGACCTGTGTGCCCCTGGGTTCCCTCAGGGGGATGGTCCCATACCCCCAAGGACCTCAGGCTTTACTGGCTGACTCTGCTGGTAGCGGGAGTGGGAGGGCGTGTGTTTGGAGCCCCACTGTCAGAGACCACTGTTCACACTTCAGCAGGGCTGTATCTAGAGTCAGACTCCTCAGTCACCCACCATATTACAGGCACTATACTAAAGCAGAGTTCCCAAACTTTTATTTTATCATTTTAACGGCATCCTTATCCTCATGGTTCATACTCACCTTCATCCTCATTATCATTGCCATTATTCCCATTTAACCTATGAGGCCTAAGAGGATGGAAAGAGCAAATACTTCGTCCAAGGTCACACAACTAGTTCATGGCAGAAACAAGACTGGAACTCAGATCCTCTGTTCCACGGTCCATTGCCTCCCACAATCTTGCTGGTACCTGGTGTGGCTTAGAATCAATTTCACCCATTCCTACAGGTCTGTCGTGGTGCAGTTGTCCTGGATAAGTTTCCTTGAGCCACCACACCTGAGGTTTTACATCCATGCATTATTGGACGGCTTCCTTAAGGAAATTGCTGAATCCTAGGACCTCAAGAATATGTCTAAGGAAAAGTCTCTGCCCAGTGACAATCCTGGGTTGATACTCAAAGAACTGAAAACAGGTGTTNCAGTTGTCCTGGATAAGTTTCCTTGAGCCACCACACCTGAGGTTTTACATCCATGCATTATTGAACGGCTTCCTTAAGGAAACTGCTGAATCCTAGGACCTCAAGATGTCTAAGGAAAAGTCTCTGCCCAGTGACAATCCTGGGTTGATACTCAAAGAACTGAAAACAGGTGTTCAAACAGAATCGCATACGTGAATGTTCACAGCACTATTGCCAGTGGCCAGAAGGTTGTAACAATCTGAGTATCATTCTACCAGCTGATGAGTGGATAAACAAACGGTGGTCTGTCCACACAATGGAATGTCAAAAGGAGTGAAATTTGGCACATGGACGAACCTTGAAACATGCCTAGGGAAAAAACCCAGACATAAAAGGCCACTGTTATAGGATTCCATTTATATAAAATTTCAAGAAATCCATAGAGAAAGAATGCAGATGAGTGGTTTCCAGGGAGTGGGAGGGGGGGAGTTGGGAGTGATGACTCGGTAAGTAGAAAGCTTGCTTTTGCAGTAATGACAATGTTCTGAACCAGATAGTTGTCATGGTTGTGAGTGAAAGTCGCTCAGTTGTGCCCAACTCTTTGCGACCCCATGGATGTCCATGGAATTCTCTAGTCCAGAATACCAGAGTGGGTAGCCTTTTCCCTCTCCAGGGATCTTCCCAACCAGGGATCAAAACCAGGTCTCCCGCATTGCAGGCAGATTCTTTACCAGGTGAGTCATTTCAGTTCAGTTCAGTCACTCAGTCATGTCTGACTCTTTGCAACCCCATAGACTGCAGCATACCAGTCTTTCCTGTCCATCACTAACTCCCGGAGTTTGCTCAAACTCATGTCCATCAAGTTGGTGATGCCATCCAACCGTCTCATCCTCTGTCATCCCCTTCTCCTGCCTTCAATCTTTCCCAGTGTCAGGGTCTTTTCCAATGAGTCAGTTCTTTGCATCAGGTGGCCAAAGTATTGGAGCTTCAGCATTAAAAAAAAAAAAAAAAAAAAGACGTTTTGTGTATTTTAGTGCAATTTAAAAAAAAAGTCTCTGCCCCAGATCTCCTAAATTTGGTATCTTTCTCCCTGGCACCTCCTGCTCCAGATACTAAATTCCAGATTACTTTGTGGTTTAAAGTCTTCTGTTTCTTAAACACAATAGATTTGCCTTGAGAACGTGACTCTGGAGAAATATTGGCCAGCTTTGAAAATTAACCAGCTCTTTAAATTTTGGCTTAAATTTCCTTTCTGCTGTACAGTTTGGAAAATCTGGTATTTATGAGAGGTTAAAAAAAAAAAAAGTTTTCTTTTTCTTTGTTTCCCAAGCAGCAGAAACCCCGGCTGGAACGCCGAATCGTTGGCTCAACCAACCGGTGGCGTTTCCCCAGACAGCCTTTCTCGGGAGACCTGCTGGGGCTCTCCCAAATGTGCAAGGCTGCCAGCATAGACTTTGATGAAGTTCTGAAGAACCCAGACAGGTAGGAAGCTCAAAGGCCCACGGCAGGGTGAACTGCCCTTCTGGGAAGTGCCCAGTACTTGGGCCACACTGGCTGGGGAGGTGGGCTGTCCTGAGTATTTGCAAAAAGGCTGCCTTTGGGACCAGCCCTTAAGGATGGATAGGGTCAGGGTGACAACTTCCTTTGAGAATGTCTGTGGGGGGTGATAAAAGTCCAGAGAAATTGAGATTTTTTTCCCCTAGATTTTCCTTTGTACTGGGAACTTTGGACTCTAAGAAGATTCTCAGTTTATCAGTTGGATTGTTGACAAACACAGTAAGATGGCCCTGCTCAGAGGTTGAACTCCCATCCCTAGGAACATGCATGTCCAGCAGGGGGAGAAGTGGGCTCCCTGGTCCCTTCCAGAGTGTTCTAAGCAGATGGCTTGGAGCATCACTTCTCCAGGTTACAAGTTCTTTCCTGCCTCTCCTGGGGAAGCAGTGGACCCCTTTGTCAAAGGAACACTTCATTTCCTTGGCCCTTTGGACCTGCCTGGCTGCCGCTCCTTCCTTGGACCAGCGGCATCTGCCTTGTGAATGCTCAGTCTGATCTACCTGAGCGTGCGCTGTGCCTGGGCAGCATCTGGCCCAGAAGAGCTCCAGGTTCCATGTTTGCTGAGCGAGTAGCCACATCTTCTCTTTCTAGACCCACCAGCCAGCCTCTCTCTGTTGCCTGCCACCCCACAGATGATGGTACTGCACACGTGAACAAACCGAAACCCATCTGGATTTGGTCTCCAAATTCTCAGATGATCCCAGCTTTAAAAAAAAAAAAAAAAAAGTTGAATGCTATAAGTTGCTATTTTTGGCACTGGCTACTCATGGCCTTAAACAGTTTTGAATTTATTTTATATTTTGTTTGGTTAGAGCTCTGAAGAAATCTTAGGATTTTTGCCAAAGTTTGTTGTGTTCTTTAGCGCCAGGGCCAGGAGCTGGAGCTGGGCCTGGGAATATAGGCAAACTGATCCAGAAGCCTGAGGAGGGTGACTGGGCCACTGGGACAGAGGTCTTTAGGACTCGGTTTGCAAAATTGCTCAGCTAACTGGGAGTGGTGGTCTGGGGGGTGATGGCCATTGGTGCTGGGCTTTAGGACTCTTGTGCTATGCTAAGTTGCTTCAGTTGTGTCCAACTCTTGGCAACCCTATGGACTGTAGCCCACCAGGCTCCCCTGTCTATGGGATTCTCCAGACAAGAATACTGGAGTGGGTTGCCACGCCCTCCTACAGGGGATCTTTCCGACCCAGGGATTGAATACACATCTCTTATGTCTCCTGCATTGGCAGGTGGGTTCTTTACCACTAGCATCACCAAAGTAGTCTTATTTGACAGGATTGAAATTCCTTCTCCTCCATTCACTGTTTCTGGGACCTTCAGCCAGTGGCTTAACCTCCTTGAGCTTCAGTTTCCTCATCTGTGAAATGGTGATGATATCATCTCCCTTGAAGAGTTGTAGATTTAAGGCTTCCCCGGTGGCTCAGATGGTAAAGAATCTGGAATCCATGGGGTCACAAAGAGTCAGACACACCTGAACAACCAACACACACACACACACTTGAGCAACCTGGAGGATTAAATCAGATGGTATACTGAAAATGATCAGTGTTGCTCCTGGCAAATAGTCAGATGCTCGATGAATAGAGATGTACCTTTATAGCCTGAGCAGCAGTTTTAAGTACTAATCCTGGCCATTCCATTTGGGGGAATGTCAGCCCTGTGCTCTGCCAGCCAATGACTGGTGTCCCACCTAGGCAGTCACCTAGGCCTAGACCACCTAGGCGGTCAGTCCACATCGGCTCAGCTCAACTGTGGGTTTCATCTGCTCCGCTCAACTGTGGGTTTCATCTGCTCCATTAGCCCCTTGTCGTCTTCCTGAGACAGTCGACTAGCCTGGGTATGTCCTTGTGGTGACAGCAGAGGGTAAGCGGGCAAGCCCAGTTGCACCTGTGCTGTTCAAACCTTCCGCCAGCTCATGTCCGCGAACATCCCATCAGCCAAGGCAAGTCACATGATCAGAATCTAAAGTCAAGGGGCAGGAAAGACGCTTTGGAGTTCCTAGAGGAAAAGGCTGTGTATCTGGGGCCATGGATGCAGTCCACTACAGTGTGGGAGGAACTGCTTTTCTTTAACAGACACAAAATTTCATCTTCTTTATTTCCGCAGTGGGGATTTATTCCATATGGTCGTGGGAAACATAAACTTGGAGAGCCTAACAAAAGTTTTGTTTAACTTAGGTAATAAAATAAAGGACTTATTCTGGTAACCCTTCTACACGTTCAGACTTGTCAGCTAACAAGATCGATGCGGGGAGGGTGGAGTCCTGAATGGTACTCAGGACACACACGTCCTTGGGCACTTGCCCCCTAGCCCTCGGGCCGCCCCCACCAGCAAGCCTGTTCTCGGTGCCGATGCTGTTATTGCTGCTTCTCCCACTTGGGGGCGCTGTTGACTTTGACAGGCGCTGGATCAATCCGCATTTCACTAGTTTTGTAAAGCAGATCACTGGCAGCGGAAAGCTGAGTTAACTAGCTCCCAGCTTCGCATTTATTTCAGAAATGTAATTGGTGCCTCTCATAGGTCAATGCCCTGGGTTCTGCCCAGCTGGCCAGTACTTGTGGTTGTGTCTGTGGGTTTCTGTGACGCAGTGAGCTCTTGGCTTCATCACTCAGAGATGCCGACGACCCCATCTCTCTGTCTTTGTCATGCTTCCTTCCACTGGGACTGGGGTGTGGACTGCAGGGAGAAGGAACCTGAGAGATGAGGCTCCTTGCCAACAACCTAAACTCTCTGTGCCTTAGTTTCTTTATTTGCAAATTGGGGATGCTCTCTTACAGGGTTGCTGTGGGAATTTATGCGACATAATTCATTGAGAGTTTAGAACAGAGTCTGGGAAATAAACACCCAATTAACGTGTCATGCAGTGTCCCTGGGGTTCTTTGGTATATACGGACGCAACTAACATCTGAACCCAGAGATCCAGGATGAAGACGTACAGCTGAGGGAGGACCTCTCCCCGGAGGCTTAGGGGGCTTGGACACTAGGAACAGGGGACCCTGCCTCATGTTTGCTCCCATTCTGATCTCAGTGCCGAGTCCACTCTGAGAGTGGGAAGAGGTCACTCTAAGAGCCAAGGATAGAAAGGGTTTTTATCAGAGAGCAGTTCTGAGAGAGGTGAACCGGAGACCATGATCCACGGGGTAGCGCTGATAGAACTAAGTGCTCAGCACCAAGTGTACCAAGAATCAGCCTTTTTACGCCCCTAGCAACCACCACGTGGTCCCCATTTCCCTCTTAGGAAGGGAAGCACTGAGTCCCAGAGGCGGGTCCAAGGTCTGCATGACTCTTCCTACAAAGTTAAATTGGAGTTTTGCATGTTGACGATCCCCTGGAGAAGGAAATGGCAACCCACTCCAGTATTCTTGCCTGGAGAATTCCAAGGACAGAGGAGCCTGGCAGGCTACAGTCCACGGGGTCGTAGAGAGTTGAACACGACTGAGCTACTAACACTCACTCCCTTTCATTTTTGCATGTCGATATCAAGTCAAAAGCCTTTTGGATGGTCTACTGCAGAAAGTCTTTTTGTCCTTCAGAAACTTAATAGACTTTCCTCTTTTCTTCTCTCTCTCTCTTTTTAGTCTTTTCTTGAATTTGTTAGAGATTCCCTGGTAGCTCAGTTGGCAAAGAATCTGCCTGCAATGCAGGAGACCTTGGTTTGATTCCTGGGTCAGGCAGATCCCCTGGAGAAGGGATAGGCCACCCACTCCAGTTTTCTTGGGCTTCCCTGGTGGCTCAGTTGGTGAAGAATCTGCCTGCAATGTGGGAGACCTGGGCTCGATCCCTGGATTGGGAAGATCCTCCAGAGGAGGGCATGGTAACCCACTCCAATATCCTTGCCTGGAGAATCCCATTGGACAGAGGAGCCTGACAGGCTACAGTCCATGGGGTAGCAAAAGAGTTGACACAGCTTAGTGACTTTCACTTTACTTCATTGAATTTGGTACAATATTGCTTCTGTTCTATGTTTTGGCTTTTTGGCCCCAAGGCATGTAGGATCTTGGCTCCCTGATCAGGGATCGAACCCACACTCCCAGTATTGGAAATCAAAGTCTTAACCGCTAGACTGCCAGGAAAGAGTCCCCCCTGCCCCATGCCTTTTCTTCTCTTGTTTCTCCATCTTGGGAGTGAGGCCCAGACTTACAGCATGTTCCCAACATCCTGCTTCATCCCAGGCCACTTAGTCCCACAGAGTAAAGAGGACAACTCAGAGATGCCACGTGTTCCATCAGCTTTTCTGATGACCCTGAAATGAGCCTCAGCTTCGGGAGCTGCAGAGCCTGCGGGATAAACGATCTATCTTGGCAAGCAGCTCTTGCCAAGACACCGGGGAAAGGCAGTGGGATTACTTCTGTTGCCCGGCGTCTCCAGGCTCAACCCATGACTCGGATGTTTGTTGAGGATAGTTGAGTTCCGGGCCATTGCCCCATCATTTCCAGAATCTGTTGGTCCATTTTGAGATCACAGCCTGAACTGACCTTAGCCAGCTATTGCCAGATGTGTGACCCAAGCCACTAGGGGCTTGGAGTCTGGCTTGGGTCAGTCCCCCTACTCCTGTGGGATAAACAAGTCCAGCTCCCACTGCCTTCCTGAGGCTGAGTCACTTGTAATCATCATTTCTGCTTGGAAATGGCAGCATGTGGTCAATATTATTCTGGACACAGGCTCCCCCACCCAAGCCCTCCTGCAGACACCCTGGTCCACCTAGATTTCCGGCATCACTGGGAAACAGCATGCCAGAGTTGACCCTGGCTGGACTGTGCCGAGTGTCCCTGGCTGGTTGGATTTCTTGGAATGACTGCCTTCGAGCTGTGAGTGTGTGACTACACAGGCTTGGTTGCCTTTCCTTGCCCAGGGGGCGACTCTAGTGCTGAGGGGAAGCGTCTTTTCTTCGTCACCACCCAGTCCTTGGCATTATCAAGCCCATGCATGATGGCTGTGCCTGGGCTGCAGCGGCGAGTAGATGCCGACTTTGTCTCTGAAGGCTGCGGAGCCTAACCCCGAGGGCGCGTGGGGAAATAGGTGACTAGAAGACCCTGCAGAAGGAGTTTTAACGGGGAAATCCCAGGGACGGGCGGTGGGGAGGGCTTCCCACCCAGCCTCCCCAGAGGAGACAAACACTAAGCTTATCTGGAGGACGAGTGGGTGTCTGACCACTGAGAAGGTGGGGCGTCCACAGATGGGAAGCAAGAGGCGCTGGGTTCTGGCTCTTGAGAAGGGCTAGAGCAGGCGGTCAGGGAAGTGAGGCTGCAGAGACAGGCAGAAGCTGGGGTGCCACGCTACAGAGGCTGGCTTGCCCCTGAGACAGCGAAGATTCTCGGCGGGAGAGAGGCAAGATCAGACTGGTGTTTCAGATGGTTTGTAAGGCTGCAGTGTGGGGTGTGCATCAGAGGGGACCAGATGGACGCCTGGCACCTGGCAGTGACTGGGGGCAGATACTGGTGGCTTGGACAAAGGTCATAGCAACAAGGGCAAGGATTCGCCCAAGGAGAGGTGGATGAATTCAAAAGATAGCCCATTAGATCTGGGCAAATGATCAGGTGAGACAACATTCAGGATGCTGGCTTAGGCAACTGGAGGCTCTGCCTATCCTGGCAGAGGACTGGGGTTTGGCTCAGAGTGGATTCTTCTTTAATTTTTGGCCACGCTGCTTAGCTTGCAGGATCTGTTCCCCGACAAGGGATTGAACCCAGGACCATGGCAGTGAAAGCCCAGAATCGTAGCCGCTAGGCTGATGGTGGACACATTGGGGCCTGCATGACCCTAACCAGAAGTCCTGCTGAGTTAATTTCCCAGACATGTGCAGAACCCTCTCTTCCTTTCTCCAGTGGTTATTTATTGAGCACCTACTATATGCTAGGCTTTGCTTTAGACACTCACCCAAAGAGGTGTCATTCAGCATCCGGATGCAACCTCACATCCGTCCGTGGTAAGAAATGCTCACAAACTGACAACAGGAATGAATGATTTGAGCTGGTCATCAGACAGAGCTTACGGTGTGTCAGACTGGCAGACCCCTAGGGACCTGAGGAAACTGTCCCAGTGGGATAGATGTGATAAGTTTGGTTCAGGAGTGCTTTAGGGATGCTTACACTGGAATGATAACTTGTTGCAGATCAAGAAAAATGTCAGTGTTAACTCCTGGATTTTTTTTTTTGTTTGTATTTTTTTTCTTGAGGTTATGCATTTCACAAATTCAGAAAATTTTCCCTGAGAACTTGAAGAAAAAGACCATCCAAAACAGAGAGGCAGGTGAGTTCCTGTCACCAGTGGAATCCTCAGAATGTTGCTAATCTCAGAGGCATCTTGTCTCTGTCAAAGAAAACCAGTGGCCAGGTCACTAGTCTGGAAGTTTCTGCTCTTGCTGACTGCACAGTGTCCCGTGTGTAACGTGTGCTAAGTCGCTTCAGTTGTGTCCGACTCTCCGACCCCATGGACTGCAGCCTGCCAGGCTCCTCTGTCCGTGAAATGTTCCAGGCAGGAATCCTGGAGCGGGTTGTCATTTCCTACTCCAAGGGATCTTCCTGACCCAAGGATGGAACCCACATCTCTTATAACTCTTGCATTGGCAGGCGGGTTCTTTACCACTAGCTTCCCTTGGAGAAGGGAAAGGCTTCACTCAGTATTCTGGCTTGGAGAATCCCATGGACTGTGTAGTCCATGCCATTGCAAAGAGTTGGACATGACTTTCACATCATTTCACCTGGGCATTCCCAACATGTAAATAGGTGCCATCAAAATTATTTCCCAAATGCGCAATGAATGAAATCAAGCTTGGCAAACACATTTTCATATGCTAATGGCCGTGATGAGACCTGCCGAGTTTAATAAATAGACTTTGGATTGGAAGACGAAGCAGTGGCTCATCCAGCCCAGGGCAGCTGTTCTGGGTCCCTCGGGGCTCTAAGCAGTCACGGCTTGGATGTCCACATCTGCGTTCGTCCAAGAGCACTTATGTGCAGTAGGNGATGTATCATCACTACACAATCGCAGCTTCTGTACACAGGTGTTTCTGAGTGACTGGTGCCATGCAGGGAGGTATCTCTGACCCCGAATCTGGAAGGCCGGCTTCCTTCCGGCCACCTCCTGTCTATGAGCCTGGGCTGTGGTACCAGGGGCCAGTTTCGAAGCCCCATGGTCCTTCTGGAGCCCTCACTCTGGCTTATCTGGGGCAGAGTCAGGAATGGCAGGTTCATCCTTTTTTTCCTCCTCCACATGCCTTGTGGAGGGAGGGCTCCGGATACTGAGCCAAGACTATCATTCTGCTGGTGGCAAATCTGGGCCTGCCTGGAGCTCGTGGGCCCTCCCTGAGATGCTGCAGATAACTGTGGTGGGGCTGGAATCCTAGCTCAGAGCCTGGTGGGCCTGACACCCAGCCGGGGTGGGTGTTGCCTGCCTTCGAGAGGCTGACGGTGCAGCTGGCAGGGATGTGGCAGTGCAAGCCTCGGTGTGCATGCACACATGAGTGTGTGTGTGTGTGTGGGTGTGGGTGAGCAGGAGTCCCCCAGGTCACTCTGCATTGACACCCCAGGTACGCTGGATGGGCTCTCAGAGGTCATCTTGGTTGAGATCCCTGCCAGAGCGAAACCGTTGGATGGTCGCTGCTGAATCACCTACACCCGAGGCCGCCCATCTTCAGGGGATGAAGTGTGTGTGTGTGGATTATATAGAGTGCTGCTCCTTAGACACACACATCAGTTGCATCAGTGTCTGCTCTGACACAGCTGGGATCATAGTTACTGGTTGTTGCCTGCACACACACACATACACACACACACACACACATACACACCCTCCCGAAGGGTCACTTGTGTCCCTCCAGGCTCACAGGGCTGGAAGGACATTTCCTTGCCACCGTGCAAGGCAGAACTCCCATCTGTGAGTTACTGCCCTGGTGCTGCTAGACCTTCCTGAAGTGGAAATCCCCAGCCTCTCTGAGTCCGGAGGCAACTGGCCTGGGTGGCCCCAGAACTTGCTCTCTGTCCTCCGGTCTGGGAAATCTGACCATTCCAGACCCACCCAGCCAGGGAGGCTCACAGTGAGGAGGGGGTCCATGGGGGAAGGTGTGAGGAGCATTGATTTTTGTGTCCCAGCTTCAGACCCAGCTAATTCCGTCCATGCATCTCCCCTGGCAAAGCCAGCACCTGAAGAACACCGCGCGTGGTGAGGGGTGGGGCCTGAACCTTCCGCACGGCCCTCCTCACACCTGGTTTTCCCTTGCTGATCTGTGAGCTCAGCTCACGGTTAGCCCAGGAGCCCCAGGAGTGTAGGAGCCTTGTACATGGCAGGTACTTCCAGAACCTGCCGCAGAGGCTGCCGCAGATGAGACTCTTGGGATGCATGTTTGCTGGGAGGGCTGCTGCCTGGAAGTCTCTAGCTTCAAGGAGACAGAAGCCCCAGGCTGAACGAGGGCATGGCAATCAAAGCAGAGGGAACACGTGGGGAGAAGCAATCAGAGAGACTTCCAAGAGGAGGTGGTACTTGAGCTGAGCCTGGGAGGAGTCCAGCTGTCAAAGATGTGAGAGAAGGGGGCTTTGTGCCGATGAGAGCATAGAAACTGGAGCTGCTTGGTCACTGAGAATCAATGTGGCTGGAGTCAGGGAGGGACGTGGAAAGATGATGGGAAAGGTGGGTGGTGCGATTAGGGAGACTGCAGGTCCTGCAGACCTTGAAGGCCATAGGAACAGGTTCTACCTGGTTTTGCCAGCAGAGGAGAGCCTGAGGCTTGGGAGGGGAGAGTGACCAGAGCCTCTCTGTGTTATCGGCTTTGGGATACAGCTGTCATAATGTGGTCACCTGTCTGTATGTTTACTCAGTGTGTGCTGGGCCCACTGGCTTTGTTCTTCATAACCCAAGTGCCTCGAAGGGTGCCTGGCACACAGTAAGTGTTCAATAAATGAACCAAGCTCCAATACTTGGCCACCTGATTCGAAGAGTCAACTCATAGGAAAAGACCCCGATGCT
This sequence comes from Neotragus moschatus, assembly GCA_006410615.1. Lineage (NCBI taxonomy): Eukaryota > Metazoa > Chordata > Mammalia > Artiodactyla > Bovidae > Neotragus > Neotragus moschatus. The sequence goes on along the minus strand of SJYA01002945.1, from coordinate 593,526 downwards.
GGGAGTGATTTCAGGTAGGAGGAGAAGGGGACCACAGAGGATGAGATGGTTGTATAGCGTTGTCGACTCAAGAGACATGAGTTTGAGCAGACTCCAGGGAGATACTGAAGGAGAGGGAAGCCTGGCATGCTGCAGTCCATGGGGTTGAAAGGAGTCGGACATGACTGAGCGACTGACTGAACAACAAGTAAAAGAGGCCTAGGTGTGAAAAGGATGGAGATTTTCATCAGAAAGTTGCTTTTTCAATCTACTCTCATACAGAGAGGAAATAGGACTGGAGGCCCCTCTAAGAAGCTCGGCAATGGTCTGTACAGGAAAAACTTGCCTTCATCAGGAAGACAACCAAATGTCATCCTGGCTAAAATTAAAACCTAGCAAGGCGCTTTTCAGCTTCTCTTTGGCTCAGCGGTAAAAAAAATCCTCCTGTCAATGCAGGAGCCGAGGGTTTGATCCCTTGGTTGGGAAGGTCCTCTGGAGAAGGAAATGGCAACCACTCCAGTATTCTTACCCGGGAAATCCCATGGACAGAGGAGCTGGTGGGCTACAGTCTATGGGGATGCAGAGAGTCAGACACGACTTAGCGACCAAACAACAACAGCAAGGCGCTTTTAGGGGCTTAGTCTCTAAATAGTAATACTCCTCCTTGGTGCCAAAGCTACTCTGTTTTCTTTAGAAAGATTTGATCTCAGAGCTCACCTCCTTTAGCCCAGAGNGCTACAGTCTATGGGGATGCAGAGAGTCAGACACGACTTAGCGACCAAACAACAACAGCAAGGCGCTTTTAGGGGCTTAGTCTCTAAATAGTAATACTCCTCCTTGGTGCCAAAGCTACTCTGTTTTCTTTAGAAAGATTTGATCTCAGAGCTCACCTCCTTTAGCCCAGAGCTCTTTGCAACAAGCCTTGCTGGTCTTGCCCTCTAGCCCTATGTCCACGATCTTAAAATAAAGCGCTTTCCCTTGCATGAAAGGACTCTGCTGCCTGCACGGGGTTGAGTAAAACCTCTGGGGCTTCTCACTTTCCTGAAAGCAGCCCGGGGCTTCCAGGAACAGTGTTCTCTCTCTGCAGGTGTGTGACCATCATGATGAGCGGACTCACGCCAAGCACCATCAAAAACTTCTACCTGGCCGGCTGCAAGGTGAGAACAACCTGGCGGGCACACAGCATCTTGGGGACCCTCAAGAGCATCCAGACTCTAGGATTTCAGCGCCAAGAAATCTGTCTGATGGCATCAACCTAACAGTGCCCACCTCTTATCTTGCCAAGTGAACAATTTAAAAAAATCATTTTATCTTTAAAAGAATATTTTAACATCCTCCTCTCACAAATAGAAAAGCTTTAATTGGCGGAGAGGGCGGGAAAAGGGACAGCCTTTCTCATCAAAACAGCAGACAGTGTTCCAGGACATGCTTGGTGGGACTGAGGGAAACGCATCCCACTTGGGCCCAGTCAGTACGTCAGGGATGGAAATAAATGATGTATTCTAACTCTCATTATCAGAGGAGAAAAGTGAGACCCAAGGCCAGTGGAGCTTCCGTGATCAGTCACAGACGTCAGTCCAGAGGTTTCGGCATACAAGCCCATTTAGCTAGTTGCATTTCAGCCTGCAAGCCCACTTAACTAGGTCAGACCACTTAACTAGTTGTATGACCTCAGGCAAGAGCAGGAATGTTGGAGCCTCAGATTTTCCATTGGTGAAATAGGAATAATGATGAACCAACCTCATAGGGTAGCAGGATGGATTTGAATCAACCTGGTACAGCGCCTTGAGCATCGCAAACACTCAGAATGTTATCAGTTAATGTGTTTTGAAGAGGTTTGAGCAGGGCTGCATCACGGCCCTTCTAAGAACACGCTTGTTGGATCATCATATTCCAGCAGAGGGCGCTAAGATATCAGGGATTCCTTTCTACCTTAAAATGATTATTTTTTGCCTGCACCCTCGGCAGGTGGAATCTTAGTTCCTCGGCCAGGGATCGAACCCACACCCTCTGCAGTGGAAAGGTAGGCTCGCAACCATTGCACCACCAGAGTAAGTACCAGAGACTCCTTTTTCCATGGGTGTTTCCTATCTTCTCAGTATAAGGAAGAGCCCCTCACCACCGCCTGTGAGAAATGGATGGAGATGAACTTGGTCCCTCTGGTGGGGACGCAGATCCACCTCCGGAAAATCCCAAAGGAGCTGCTGCACAAAGTGCTGAAGTCCCCCAGGTCAGAGCTGGCTCTCAGGAACTAGCCTCTGGGGTAGGAGGTAGGGATGGGAGGGGGGNAGGCGCTTTTAGGGGCTTAGTCTCTAAATAGTAATACTCCTCCTTGGTGCCAAAGCTACTCTGTTTTCTTTAGAAAGATTTGATCTCAGAGCTCACCTCCTTTAGCCCAGAGCTCTTTGCAACAAGCCTTGCTGGTCTTGCCCTCTAGCCCTATGTCCACGATCTTAAAATAAAGCGCTTTCCCTTGCATGAAAGGACTCTGCTGCCTGCACGGGGTTGAGTAAAACCTCTGGGGCTTCTCACTTTCCTGAAAGCAGCCCGGGGCTTCCAGGAACAGTGTTCTCTCTCTGCAGGTGTGTGACCATCATGATGAGCGGACTCACGCCAAGCACCATCAAAAACTTCTACCTGGCCGGCTGCAAGGTGAGAACAACCTGGCGGGCACACAGCATCTTGGGGACCCTCAAGAGCATCCAGACTCTGGGATTTCAGCGCCAAGAAATCTGTCTGATGGCATCAACCTAACAGTGCCCACCTCTTATCTTGCCAAGTGAACAATTTAAAAAAATCATTTTATCTTTAAAAGAATATTTTAACATCCTCCTCTCACAAATAGAAAAGCTTTAATTGGCGGAGAGGGCGGGAAAAGGGACAGCCTTTCTCATCAAAACAGCAGACAGTGTTCCAGGACATGCTTGGTGGGACTGAGGGAAACGCATCCCACTTGGGCCCAGTCAGTACGTCAGGGATGGAAATAAATGATGTATTCTAACTCTCATTATCAGAGGAGAAAAGTGAGACCCAAGGCCAGTGGAGCTTCCGTGATCAGTCACAGACGTCAGTCCAGAGGTTTCGGCATACAAGCCCATTTAACTAGTTGCATTTCAGCCTGCAAGCCCACTTAACTAGGTCAGACCACTTAACTAGTTGTATGACCTCAGGCAAGAGCAGGAATGTTGGAGCCTCAGATTTTCCATTGGTGAAATAGGAATAATGATGAACCAACCTCATAGGGTAGCAGGATGGATTTGAATCAACCTGGTACAGCGCCTTGAGCATCGCAAACACTCAGAATGTTATCAGTTAATGTGTTTTGAAGAGGTTTGAGCAGGGCTGCATCACGGCCCTTCTAAGAACACGCTTGTTGGATCATCATATTCCAGCAGAGGGCGCTAAGATATCAGGGATTCCTTTCTACCTTAAAATGATTATTTTTTGCCTGCACCCTCGGCAGGTGGAATCTTAGTTCCTCGGCCAGGGATCGAACCCACACCCTCTGCAGTGGAAAGGTAGGCTCGCAACCATTGCACCACCAGAGTAAGTACCAGAGACTCCTTTTTCCATGGGTGTTTCCTATCTTCTCAGTATAAGGAAGAGCCCCTCACCACCGCCTGTGAGAAATGGATGGAGATGAACTTGGTCCCTCTGGTGGGGACGCAGATCCACCTCCGGAAAATCCCAAAGGAGCTGCTGCACAAAGTGCTGAAGTCCCCCAGGTCAGAGCTGGCTCTCAGGAACTAGCCTCTGGGGTAGGAGGTAGGGATGGGAGGGGGGAGTGGGTAGGGTAAATTGATGGGGTGGGGGGTGCCGAACTCACACCGCTGCTGGACATGCGCAGGGTGCAGCGCCCCCTCCATCCCAAATGTTCGGCCTCCTGGACAGCCTGGCCTCTGGAGGGGCCAAAACGTGGGTCCTGTGCTCAGGCAGGGGGAAGGATGCTGTTCAGCAGAGTAAGGATCCTTGGGGTGCCCGCTGTTTCGCTGTGGAAGTGTTAGTCGCTCAGTCGTGTCCAGCTCTTTGTGACCCCATTGACCGCAGCCCGTCAGGCTCTTCTGTCCGTGGGATTTTCCAAGAATGAATGCTGGAGTGAGTAGCCATTCCCTCTCCAGGGGATCTTCCCAACCCAGGGATGGAACCTGGGTCTCCTGCATTGTAGGCAGATTCTGTCTGTCTGTCTCAGTGAATTAAGTGATTGCGTAAATAATTTTTAAAGTTCTGTCAATATTAAGACACATGCATCATGGAAAATTTGGAAACTTGGGAAAAAGGGGAAAGAACAAAAGCTCTCAGCCCTAAATCAGTTTCCATCTCCAGCCCTGGCCCCTCCCCTTAGTGGCTCTAGACCCAGGCATTCCACTGCCTGTATGGCCTCTCTGACAGTTAAGGCTAAGCCCTGATGCTTGGTGCCCTTGTCCTTAATGGCACCCCTTACCCCGGCTTCCTCAACCAACTGTCATGCCCTTGGGAGTCCTTCTGGACACCACTTCATCCTCCCTCCAAGAGCACCCCATCTCTGTGGGCCTCCGCGTGGGCACCAGCCAGAGGCCAAACCTCCGCATCTCCCTCCCGGATCAGCACAGGGCCGGCTAACCCAAGCTCGTGCCTGCTGTTAACCCCCCTTCCAATCAAATCGCTAACCCAAAGGTCTTTAGCTCTGCCAGTTTGGCTCCTGTCTTATCCACGTGACCACCACAAGGCTTGCCTTAGACTCCAGCCAATGCTTGGCCTTTTAGGTCTTTTCCAATGTTTCACTGATATAAATAGCACCTTGGTGACATTCTTTGATATATATTTATTTTCATCTCAGATTATTTTCCCACATTGAATTCCTAGAAGCGAAGATCCTAAGCCAAAGTCACTTTAGTTTTTATTAGTGTTTAAAAGTATATTTTACTTGAAAATAGTTTCAAACAAATTAGATAACAAGAATAGTGCAAAGGCCCTCTCAGTACCCTTTACCCTGTTTGGTTCAGTCTCTGCTCTGTTTGCTTTGTCACTTGCATCTGTGTGTGCCTATTAGCACGCATGTTTTAATCCTTTGAGGACAAGTTGCATACATCATGTTCCCTTAACTCTGAATACTTCAATGTTCCATAATAAAGAGAATTTTTCTAATATAATCACAAGGCAGTTAACAACTTGAGGAAATTTGACACTGATGTAATACCTTAAGATCTTTTACTCAACACTATCCTTCATAGCATCCTTTTTCCTCCAGTGCAGGGTCTGATTAGGACCACATATTAAATAACATGACCTCGGGAACTCGGGTCCTAATGGCATCCCCAGGCCCTGGGCGGGCTCCCATGATCATTTTTCCCTGCTGTCCATGATCTGTCCAGAAGCATGTGCTCTCCACCCTCCATGGAGCAAAAGTTGTGCAACCCTTGAAGAAAAGATAAACAGGGCAGCCCTTAGACTTTTCGTAACACTGTCCCTCCCTTGGAAAGTCTGAGCTGTCCCTCCCCCACTTGGTAGCATTTAACCAAGAAAGGGGAAAAAGATGACCACAGCCAGCATGGTAGCAATGGCAGAGGCCCTAGAAAACGCTGGCTGGGCAGGAAAAGAGGTCAAGAGCATTACGTGTCAAGTGTCTAGACTCACAGGTTCGGGGAGACATGACTGATGCGGAAACTGGGTCCTGCTCCTCTGGCCCCTCCCCAGGAGGTGGCTGTCAGCACCGACGGTGCCGGCTCTCTGGGCAGAGGTGGGGGTTGTGGGGAGCCTGTGTGACCTTGGGCATATCATTAGCTCGTGTGCCCTGGAAGGACCACACTCTCAGCTCGCAGACCTCATGCTCACTTTTTACCTTCCCAGGTGAACTCTCCCCACCTGGTTGCTGTCCTTAAAGCTGATGTCCTGCCTTAAAGCTGGAGGAGGGAGGTGGGGAACAGAGGGCCAGAAAGAGGGGCCCAGGCCACACCCAGTGCCTGGGGACATGGTTAGAAATTTACCTGGCTCGGGCTTCTCATCTGAGTGTCTGGTGGGCTTGGCACCACAGACCACACCTGATTAAGAAGAGACCTTTGGGCGAGTTAACTTTTACCGAGCGCTTCTGGGTGTGTGCTGCGCTGTGTGCACTGGCCCTTTTAATCCCCACAACCCTATGCAGTAGGTATGATCATTGTCCCTAAGATAGGAGGGGTAATAAAAGGCAGGGCTGGAGCTCGGGGCTCCAAGCTCCAAGCTCCAGGCTCCCAGCCTCATGGCTGAACCGTCTCCTCGTGTGTAGCAGAAGCCAGGCTTCCCAAAAACTGGAGCTCAGTGAGATCTGGACTGTCCTGGGAAGTCACGTGGCCCAGAGCAGCTGTGGAAAGGCCAGCCCGGGGTCAGGGATGGAGAGTCTCTTGGCCCCACTTAGCGTAGACTGTGATCCATCCCCGGCTTGTGGTCATGGTGTTTGGGTTGGAAACAACGTCCATCTCAGCAGATGTTTCAACTTCGAAGTTATTCACCTTCCCCAAAATCCCTTTGACCTCATCTTCCTTTGGGTTTTCTTTCCATCTTGTAAATGGCCTTCAGTAAAATGCACACAGTTTTCCTGACCCCCTGGGCCTCTGGTTTTCAGTTAATTTTCTTCTTAGAGGTCATCACTCAGTGACCCTGTTTCACTCACTCTAATATTATGGAAGCTTCATTTCAAGTTCTGTTTTTCTGGAAGCCATCTCCNCACAGGGATCGAAAGTTTGTTGGACTTAGGAACAAATTGGACTTCTGAGCTCGCTCTCAGAAAGAGCTTACTGTATCCTTTTAGCAATGGCTATAATCGCTGCATTACAGATGAGCGAGTTGTAGCTGCAGGGCTGGAAAGCAGCCTGCAAGAGATTCCAACTTGGGGCAGAACTGACCCCTGCCCAGGTCTGACCTCAGAACTGTGTGACTCTGGACAAGTTATTCCTCAGTTGGGCCAGGACTGGAATATGACCAATGAGGCATTCACCTTGGGTGCAAAATTTAAGGGACACCAAAAACCTTCAGCCATTGAAATAAAGAATATCTTAGTGCCATATTTTACAGTGAAAATTAACATGATGAACAAAACTGTATATTTTTAAATAAATTTTTAAATAAACAGGGTCAATCTCAATAATATCCACATCTATAAAGTATGAAAGTGAAAGTTAATCATTCAGTCGTGTGTGACTCTTTGCGACCCCATGAACTCTAGCCCACCAGGCTCCTCTGTCCATGGAATTGTCCAGGCAGGAATACTGGGGTGGGTTGTCATGCCCTTCTTCAGGGATCTTCTCAACCCAGGGATTGAACCTGGGTCTCCAGCATTGCAGGCAGATTCTTTTCCGTCTGAGCCACCAGAGAAGCCACATCTATAAAAGTAAGAAATATATCCCAACTTTGCAGGGTTCCTGGGTGGAATTTAATAAAAGGACAGATGGAACCACCTTGAGAACGCTGTCTCCTACTAGGAGCTCATTCAATGAGATGGTCATGATTTTACAGCGCACAGCAGATGGGTGAAGGCTCAGGTTGGCTGAAGGTCAAGTGCCAGCCATGCCAGGTACCAGCTGAGTGACCCGAGCCTTGGTATCTCTCTGTGAGTCCACACAGAGACTCGGTGGCGTCTCCTCCTTCCTGAACTCACTCTCAACTTTTCACTTTCATACACACAGCATGCTTTTTGCTACTCCTCAGCTGACTTCTCAATCTTTTGTTTTGGCCAGGTTGTTTACTTTTAGTGAGTTTCACCTTCTGAAAACACTCCTTCTGTGGGTCTACTTGCAGCTGAACAACAAGACTCAGACGTTTCCGATGTACGAAACTGTGTTGATGTTTTTTAGCAGGTAACGTAACTTAGTGCTGATTGATGAATTTGTGCACAGACTGTTTCTTTGCTCTTAATACCGTGGAGGAAGCGTTAGAGATACTATTTTTTGTAGTATCATTCACAGGGCTCACAGTGCAGTTTTCTTATGGGATCTAAGATCATGGGATAACTTGGCACCACGAGATCACTTTAAAGAGCGTGTAACAGGGGCTATGAGACAGTCGTGCACATCTGCGCCATAACTGTTACAGTCTGTGTCATGACAGTCACGTGTTCTATGCCCAGTGAAAATCATGATACAAACGGTCCTTTTCTTTTTTCCCTCAGGAAAATCACCATTCTGTATTGGCCTTGAGTTTTTCATACTTAGAATATACCTAAATCAGACCAGGGCATCCTGGTTTGTGTTTCACTAGATTCCGAATGTTCTGGACAGATGAAAAAGCATTTGAACTTAAAAGGACTTCATAGCGTTAATCTAGTCTCTTAGACTCTCTAAGCTTATAAATTCTAAAAGTTATATATCTCAACATTTCAGTGAAAAATGACAATTACAGAAAGAGGGGATATAGGTATACATATAAATTATTCCTTTTGCTGTACTGCAGAAACTAACAGAACATTGTAAAGCAACTATACTCTAATAATTTTACTATCCTCTGATAATTTTGCTATACTCCAATAATTTTACTATACCCCGATTAATTTTAAAAATAAATATTACAGGATACGAATGGGCACCATTTAATTATGCTGACTAAATGCAGCAGTTCTGATCAGTACTTTCTGTTTGTAATCCCGTTTAATCTACATCGTACTTGGGGCTGGTGTTATTATTCCCATTTTACAGATTGAGGAAACTGAGGTGGAGATGCCCATCTTGTCAGAGATCATACGAGTGATAAGGGACTAGAGCCTGACTTGAACCCAGACTTGCCAAATGCCAAGAGGCTTCGCTTGCCGTTCCTGGAATGAGAGGGTTCCTCTCTCGTGCATGCTGCAGTCGGTCCAGTAGCGAATCCCCGGGTTTGGTGTTCAGAGCAGTCCCGGGGCTGCCGCCCGCTCCAGCGCTGTTATTAGCCTCTTGCCTTGCGGCGCAGCTTCTTCCCCTGCTGTGTCCTCTGCCTGTGTTTTCTGTCTGTTCAGCCCGTTAGCAGTGTCAGCTTGGGCGGCATGGGGCCCAGGAACAGGCTGGGGGTGAAGGCGAGCACAGTGACATATTTTACGTCTCTTTGTTGCTGTTTAGTCCCTCAGGCATGTCCAGCTCTTTGTGCCCTGTGGACTGTAGCCCACCAGGCTCCTCTGTCCATGGGATTTCCCAGGCAAGAATACTGCAGTGTCTTTTTAGCCTCTATTAAAACCTTGCAAATACTCTCATATCATCCAAGCTGGTGACTGAGTGTGGTGGTCCTATGGGCAAAGACAGTGCCGGGAGGACCTAGATGGACTGTCTTTCCTTCATGGGCAGGCTTACCTTCTGTTCCCCACATCAGCAGCGATGGGGCTTCCAAGCAAGATAAGGTATGTTCAAGGAAATCAGGAGGTGCCTTTCCTTTTGCACAAGTGCATTTAGCAGAGAAACACACCTTTCACGTATTCATCAGCACGTTGACCTGCTTACGCCAAGCTTCACTGGCCTTGTTCCGAAGTGGTTAATCCTTTCCTAGAACATCTGTGCACCACGTCAACTAAAGAGCCCATTTTTTCCTGTGTTGTTATCGGGGGAAAGCAGTATTCATTGCCAGAATGATAGGTCCTTGCTTAACTTCTATATAATTTGCTTTGAACTCAAATGTCTTAAATCCACACCCCCCCAACTCTTTTAATAGCCCAAGAGGCACTTTTTCCAGTGAGTCATGCACACCAGGAAAAGTCACTACTTGGCACCAGGTTAGCTCTCCTACTGGAAACGTCTAGAACTGGGAGATAGGAAATGAGCTAGAATGTAGGTGGTTCATTTCAACTGTTTTTTACTGGGAGAGGAACAAGTGGAAGTGAGGGAGCTGAGGCGTGTGGCCCTGAAAGTGAGGATTCCTGGGCCTGCCTGAGCTGGGGTCTTGAAGCTTCCTCCTGCCTGGGGGTGGGTCTCACAGTCATAGCTTCTCCGTTCCTCCCAAATCCACAGTGATTCCATTTTGATCCCGGACCTCAGCCCTCTGCATCGTGTGTTTCTCCAAGGCCCCTTAGCCTGCAGGGATTCCTTGTTGGAAACCATTCACGTGTTTCCAGATGGCCTCCCTGCCCAACCTGAGCAGTTGGGATGGTATCCTCTACCCGGCGCTGTATTCTCTGACTGCAGGGTGGGAGAGAGTCCTGCCAGCCTGCCCACCTGCCCTGCATCCCTCCTTCCCTCCCCCTCCCTCTCCTTCCAGCAAGTTTGGTGTCCTCCTGGGAGAAAAGAGGAGACAGTTCTGGACCTCAGATGCTCTTGCCCCTGGTGGTCACCCAGGCTCACCCCCAACTTGAAGGCCCACGCCCATTTTTAGGACTATGGGTGGCTTGCCTCCCATCCCAGCTCACTCTCCAAGCTCAGAATTGTGGCACCCACAAGTGCTCCCTGGTCAGTGGCTTCACCTCCCAAATGCATGTCCTGAGTGTTCATAGGAAGGACTGATGTTGAAGCTGACACTCCAATACTTTGGCCACCTGATGTGAAGAGTTGACTCATTTGAAAAGACCCTGATGCTGGGAAAGATTGAAGGCAGGAGAAGGGGACAACAGAGGATGAGATGGTTGGATGGCATCACCAACTCAGTGGACATGAGTTTGAGTAAACTCTGGGAGTGGGTGATGGACAAGGAGGCCTGGCGTGCTGCAGCCCCTGGGGTTGCAAAGAGTCAGACATGACTGAGGGACTGAACTGAACTGAGCCAAGGGATCAGCAGTCTCCCTCCCCGGCACTCCTACTCCAGCCAGCTGGAGTTGCCTCCTCTTCTCTGTCCATCCGTGGAGGGGACTCCGTGGGAGCTTCAACCACTGGTTCCCACTGAACAGCTTGGTGGGAACATGCATTTTGCCTCCCCGGGCACGTCATAAGCAGCTTGAAAGGGAGGCTTTGTAATCCTTTATTGTGGCCCCAGTTTACGGAGCACCATGCTGAGCATATAACAACTTAGGGAATGATGAGATTCCATCAAACATTCATCAGAGAAGTGGGTCTTACTGTGCCGATGCCAGACTCAGAGAACAGCATGTCTGCTGCAACTCAAAACAAGAGGAGTGGCTGATAAATCTCCTTATTTATTTATTTGTGTATTTAGGCCATACCCTGCAGCATGTGGGAACTTAGTTCCCTGACCAGAGATGGAACCTGCACCCCTTGCAGTGGATAAGAACAGAGTCTTAACCCCTGGAATGCTAGAGAAGTCCCTCCATCTTTATTGATGAGTAGGGCCTCTTTGGTGGACTAGACTAGGAAGAGTTCTACGGCTTTCATGAGGTTCAGCGAGAAATAATGCCTCACTAGGCTGGTGATGCCGGCCTAGGACAGGAGCAGGCGCTGGCAGTGCCCAGGCTCTGTGTTGGCCTGAGTGTCCTCAGGGCTGAGCTTCAGAGCTGCTGGCCTGAGGGCTTGGGCTTCGAGAAGGCACCTCTGCCCCCAGGGTGGAGGAGGGAGACTGCGGGAAGCCATGGCCGCCAAAATTGAGTCACCAGGAGACCTGAGCTCCACAGTCCAGTGAAGGCAGAGGGAACAGCTAGGCAGGGGAGTCTCCATGGCCACTGATGGGGACAGGCCAGGAGCACTGAAAGGTGGGGCAGAGGAGCAGACCTCGGGAGACAGTACACAGGCCTGGGAATGAGAACCAAGGAAGCTGGCTGTCTGGCCCTGTTTTTAAAGTTGCGTCTGTTGTTGAAATTATTTAAATGACAGAGTGGTTTAGAAGAGAGGTCAGAGTGGACCTTCATAGTACAGGGACCTCCGCAGCGGGACTTTCCTAACATGACAGCAGCGAGACTAGCTGCCTGAATGTCAGACCAACCAGGAGTGAGGCTGAGCTGCAGCTCGGGGTTCCAGCTGGGCCAGCAGTGGCCCAGCGTCCAGAAAGGAGGGTTTGGAGCAGCAACGGAGCCAAATAGACCAGACACTCCTTTGCTCATCTGTCTTGGCAGTGTCTTGAGCTAGGAGGGAAGGTATTTGAGTAGTTAACTCCTTCGGCACCACTGTACCTGCAAGTAAAGATGTATGTCCAAGTCTTTTGAACTCACTTGTGTTGTTTTATTCATCTATTTTTTTTCATTCATCCAACATAATTATTGGACATTTTCTCTATGCCAGGGACACCAATGGTGGCTCAGAAGGTGAAGAATCTGCCTGCAGTGCAGGAGACCTGGGTTCGATTTCTGGATCCGTAAGATCTCCTGGAGAAGGGAATGGCTACCCGCCCCAGGATTCTTGCCTGGAGAATTCCATGGACAGAGGAGCCTGGCGGGCTATAGTCCGTGTGGTCACAAAGACTTTGACATGACCGAGTGATTAACACTAATGGGGACACTAGTGGAAAGTTAAAGGGGCAATTCATTTTCCCATCACCATGTTTAAGAACATCTTCAAGCTTATTTTCATTTTTGTCTAAATACATCAGTATAGAAAGGGAACACGCATGTGTATACACTTACATGTGCACACATTCACACACACGCACAGGCACATAGCTCAGCGCACACAGACTGAAAGAGAACACGCATGTGTTTACACTTACATGTGCACACATTCACACACACTCACAGGCACACAGCTCAGCACACACAGCCTGAAAGGGAACACACATGTGTGTACACTTACATGCGCACACATACACACACACGCACAGGCACACAGCTCAGCGCACACAGCCTGAAAGGGAACACGCATGTGTGTACACTTACACGTGCACACATTCACACACACGCACAGGCACACAGCTCAGCGCACACAGCCTGTTTTCCTGGCAGTAGTTAATTTAGAAAAACAAATAGGCTGTCCAGAATTAAATTTAACATTTCCTTGTAAGAAAAACAAAAAATGCAAGCAAAACCGTTGCCTTCATTGGTCCATGGAAGAAAAGTCATCATTTCATTCCACTTAGCAGTCTGAGAAGCCCAGGGGAGCTGTAAAGACTCATCCATGGGAAAAGGGCCAGAGGCAAAATTTCCACTTTTTTTAAAGTACATTTTTCATCAAAATATGAAACATACAGCAAAGTTCACAGACCTTAAGTGAACAGCTCAATTAATTTCCACAAAGTGCACACACCTGTTTAGTTACTCACTCATTCCCACTTTTGCAACCCCACGAACTGTGGCCCCCCAGGCTCCTCTGTCCATGGGATTCTCCAGGCAAGAATACTGGAGCGGGTTGCCATGTCCTCCTCCATGGGATCTTCCCAATCCAAGGATCGAACCCGTGTCTCCTCCATTGCAGGCGAATTCTTGACTGTCTGAGCCACCAGGGAAGCCCATAACCAGTACCCAGACCAAGAATCAGAACTTGACCAGCCCCCTAATGTGTCTTATCTCAGTCAGTGTCTCTCTCACACCAAGGTAAACAATATCCTGCTTTCTTTTTCTAGGAGGTTGTCTTGGCTGCTTTTGAATTTTATATAAATAGAATCTTAGAGCATAGACTTTTCATGTCTGGCTTCTTTCACTCAACAGTATGTCTGTAAAATCTATTCAGGGATGAATGGCCAGGGAGGGTAGGAGCTTACTTTTGCAAATTGGTGGTGGACCTGGGTGGACCTGGGGCACCTAGATCTTCTGACACATCCTTTGAGATCTTAGAGTTAAGGGCAGGTCATGAACAGACCTGTTATTCTTGTCTTGAGCTGCTTTATTAAGCCCTAAATGTGTCCCTCGCAGACACTGCAAGGGTGGATTCCAGCAGCCTCACCAGAAGGAGGTCACTGAAAGGCATCAGTGGTGTTAGTTTCCACCCAGTCCCAAATATTAGATTTATCTGACCTCTGCAGTTAAGTCTTCTGCTTCCTAGTGAAAGTAATAGTGCGAGTCGCTCAGTCATGCCCAACTCTTTGTGACCCCATGGACTGTAGCCTCTGTCCATAGATTTCTCCAGGCAATTCCCTTCTCCAGGGGATCTTCCCAACCCAGGTCTCCTGCGTTGCAGGCAGATTCTTTGCCGTCTGAGCCACCAGGGAAGCTCCTCCTCTTTCCCATGTCCTGTCCAAATCTGACCCAATTTTTACAGAGCTTAAGGACTCCTCCTGGAAGTCTTCCTGGATCTCACCTGTACACTGGACGGATTCCTTCTGAGTTTCTTGCAGAGAGAACAAGAGCATGTGCTGGCTGCGTGTGGGCACCCTGGTCTGACAAGCCCAGCACCACCTCCTCACATATACCTCTCGAGAGGAGCCTCCAAGGAGAGCCACCCAGCCGTGCCCTGTATCCCTAGTGGCCCAGCCCTCAGGCGTCTGGAATGAAATACACTGTAATGCTGGGTGCCTGGTCAGGCAGAAGCCGTGCGTCTCCTGTGATTAATGGATGAAGTTTGCAGATGTAACCGTGCAGTGTTCATAAAACTGGGCAACCCTGGTGTGAAACTCAGATCTGTTTACAGGAACATTCGTTTTGAAGTATTCCATGAGTCATGGACATGCAGGTGGTTAANCTGGTCAGGCAGAAGCCGTGCGTCTCCTGTGATTAATGGATGGCGTTTGCAGATGTAACCGTGCAGTGTTCATAAAACTGGGCAACCCTGGTGTGAAACTCAGATCTGTTTACAGGAACATTCGTTTTGAAGTATTCCATGAGTCATGGACATGCAGGTGGTTAAGTTGTTCTCTCTCAGAGTCTCTCCATTAAGCCCTATGCAAGGAGGTTCATATATTTCAAGTCAGGATTTCCCATGACCTGACTTTTGCATTTCTTGGTTTGATTTCATCTCTGACTCTGACCACATGGCTTCCGTCTTCCTTAGCTTGGCTTCCAGGAAATGGAATCTCCTTCTTTTCAAGGTGCCTGAATATCACTGATTCCTTTTCCTTACTACCTTTGCACTTCCCTCACCTGGCTTCTTGGCTTTCCACCCAAACTGTGTGTGCCTGCTCAGTCACTCAGTCGTGTCTGACTCTTTGCAACCCCAATGGACTGTAGCCCACCAGGCTTCTCTGTCCATGGATTTGTCAGACAGGAAAGAATACTGGAGTGGGTTGCTATTTTCTACTGCAGGGGATCTTCCCAGCCCAGGGATCAAACCTGCGTCTCTTGCATTACCAGGCAGATTCTTCACCACTACACCTGGGAAGTGGGAAGGGAAGCTACCCGGGAAGCCCTNTAGCATGAGTCAGAATTTTAGAGTGGGCATTTAAAAGGCTAAAAGTTGAAGTGCTGCACTAATGGGGCTCTGAGTCTGAAGGGTAAATGAGTCTAACTGATGACAGGATGGGGGAAAGGAGAAGGCCACGGCTCACAGCAGCTCTAAAGCGACAACCTGCGCTGGTCTAATGGAAACTTTTCCTCGGCGCTCTTTCAGGAGGTCAGAAGGAGGGATTTGTTTCCAGTGCCTTGTGAGCAGAACTCAGAGGTGACCTGAGTGTGTCTTTCAGAATCAAGGATCTGTAAACCATCCTCCCTAAGGGGCTCATGCTCCAAGGGTTTCCGATGACCTTTAAGAGTCAGATACCATAGCCTGAAGCTTTTCTCAGAAATGTTAGTCAGTGCGTGCTCAGTTGGTCAGTTATGTCCGACTCGTCGACCCCATGGACTGTAGCCCACCAGGCTCCTCTGTCCATGGAATTCTCCAGGCAAGAATACTAGACTGGGTTGCCATGCCCTTGCTAACCCCAAAGTGTCTGTACACACAGAGCTCAGCACCAGGGGAAGCCAGGCCAGCCTTTGAGTCCACCAAACAGCCATGCAATGGGGCTCTGACTCTACAGCCAGCTTCCCCACTTTGTGCGACATAAAGAGACTGATGCGTGTGTTCATCCTAGGCCTAGAAAATCCAGATGCCACCCCTCCCCACCCTGATCAGTGGAATTGAGCTAGATTGATATGCCCGGGCTGTCTCCAGAAATCTCAACAGAGTCCCGGCCCTGCCGTGGTCCACCCCTTTGGCTCTAGGGGCACGATTATGCCCATTGATTTGAGGGGTTGGACCACAGCATTCAGATGTTTGGGGAATATAGAGAATTAGCAGCTGAGGTCACTGTTTACTTCCTTTGAGGTGGCCTGGAGCTCCATTGAGTTAGAGGGTGGCAGCTTTGGACAACAAGGAGATCAAACCAGTCAGTCTTAAAAGATATCAACCCTGAATATTCATTGGAAGGATGATGCTAAAGCTGAAGCTCCAATACTTTGGCCACCCGATTCGAAGAGTTGACTCATTGGAAAAGACCCTGATGCTGGGAAAGACTGAAAGCAGGAAGAGAAGGGGATGACAGAGGATGAGATGGTTGGATGGCATCACTGACTCTGTGGATATGAGTTTAAGCACACTCCGGGAGATGGTGAAGGACAGGGAAGCCTGGTGTGCTGCCGTTCGTGGGGTCACAAAGAGTCAGACACGACTGAGTGGCTGAACAATAAGTGATAATGAATGCCACCAAAAACCTGATCCTGCATTTGTCCAGCTCCAGTCCAGGTCTCTCTCCCTGGGAGGAGGAGACGATGATGGTAATTGGGAGAACCCAGAGTACCACTGGGACCAGCAGCTNTGCTGCCGTTCGTGGGGTCACAAAGAGTCAGACACGACTGAGTGGCTGAACAATAAGTGATAATGAATGCCACCAAAAACCTGATCCTGCATTTGTCCAGCTCCAGTCCAGGTATCTCTCCCTGGGAGGAGGAGACGATGATGGTAATTGGGAGAACCCAGAGTACCACTGGGACCAGCAGCTGTGCCCAGCACTCTACAAGAACTGTAACCTCTACTTCTCCCAGGGAAGGACATGTGACTATTGTCCCCCGTGGACGGAGAAGGAAATGGAAGCCTTGGGAGGCAGGATCCCATGGCTGATGGTTGGCTGCCCCAGGACTGGAACCTGGCCTGTCTGACTCCAGGGCCCGAGCTCAGGGACCCCAAGCATGGCTGGGCAATGGATGAGCTGACTTGTGACCTGGCCAAGTCAGCCACCATCAGTGCCACTTCCTGTGACCCAAAGGGGCCTGTCTCAACGAAACCCTTCCAGAGTCCTCTCGGGGAGGAGGTCTCTCCGTAGAGGTTCTGGCTGATGGTTGTTAGATCTGAGTGCCTCTTGCAGGGAGCCTCGGGTCCCTCCTTACCCTCCCAGCATCCTTCCCACAAGCTGTGGAGTTGGCACCTGGGGGCTTCTGAGCTGGAGGGGAAATCTGTCTTCTAGGTGGCCCTTTCCCTTCTGGGTTGAGACCATATTAACCTGCAGCTCCAGCAAGTTTGGTCTTCTCCCGGGCTGCTCTGAGTTGGGGGAGCCCTTGCCGAGAGTACAGGCTTATTCCTCAGAGCACGAATCTGGATTGGGGGGCTGTGCCATCAGCCCCTTCTTCCCTCCGTGATGCCTGAACCTGCCACGATGCTGCCCAGCTTCTCCCATTAAATGGTAAGAGAGAGACAGAGAAGGAAGTGGCATTCAAATCAGAAAAAGGAGGCAAGCAAGAGTTTTTGGTCCAGCTAAGAGGTCTGTGTTTCTTGGGGTACTGGTATGGCCCCCACTAGCCCAGCTCTTACTGCACTAGATAATGGAGGGCTGGTTCCAGGACCAATAGTCTTGCACTCCTGGAAGTATCAGCCTGCCTTTATTTATGCCTGATCCGTTCACTCCAGAGATAGGTCCCCAGTGCTTGCATGCTAAGCTGCTTCAGTTGTGTCCAGCTCTGTGCAACTCTATGGACTGTAGCCTGCCAGGTTCCTCTGTCCATGGGATTCTCCAGGCAAGAATTTCATGAAGTGGGTTGCCATGCCCTCCTCCAGGGGACCTTCCTGACCCAAGGATCGAACCGTATGTTCCTTATGTCCCCTGCATTGGTGGGCAGGTTCTTACCACTTGCACCACCTGGGAAGCCCAGGTCCCCAGTGGATTCTAATAGTCATTGAATTTGCATTCACTCACTTGTCTTCGTGCTCCATCCCTTCTCCCAATGCCTCAGCATCCCTGATCTTCTCTCCTGGGACCACTGCCATGAAGAGGAGTTGGAGAGCACCAGGAATTCCCAGATCTCATGAAAACAAATGGTCCCCAGGCAGCGCTGTAGGCACCCCCAGCAGAGGTGGGACATGAAGCCAATGGAGCGTTCAGTCTGGCTGGACAGGGTGTGATTTGGACACCACTCCTGATTCATGGAAAAATGTCCTAAAAGTGCCCTTGGCTGGTCTCATACAGGAACTGACTTGAGGGAATGGCTACATTTCCAAATGGACTTGGAAAATTATCCCTTGTTGTCCCCATTGGTCAAAAGTGACTATTTTACAAAGCAAGTTGTTTCAAAACAGGAGTGAATGTGTGTACGTGTCTTCTCAAGGTGAGTGTGATCTCAGCCCAGCCCTGACGTCAGCCATGTGTGGAAATTAACCGAGTTTAGTATTAACAGTGTCGCAGAGCTGATCCCGGAACCAGCTGCTAAAACGAGTTACCCACTCATCTGACCTTGCCTTTTAATTCTACCAGAAAGTGCTTCTTTAAAAACAATTTTATTTAGTTTTGACTGTGCTGGGTCTTCGTTGCTGCATGGGCTTTTAAACTGGGGGCTTCTCATGGCAGTGGTTTCTCTTGCTGCAGAGCACGGGATCTGGGGCCTTCGGGCTTCAGTAGTTGGGGCTCCTGGGCTCTAGAGCAGCTCAACATTTGTGGCACATGGGCTTAGTTGCTTCATGGCACTTGGGATCCTCCAAAATCAGGCACAGAACCCATGTGTCTGGTGTCTCCCACATTGACAGGCGGCTGCTTTACCACCGAGCTGCCAGAGATGTCCCAGAAAGTGCTCTTGAAATGCCTCAACTGCCCTTTGGCCAGTTACCCAAAGGGCAGCATGTGTGCAGGAAGAATCAGCAGCTATGGGTTCAAGTCCTGGCTGAGTCGTTGTTTTTTCCTCTGTAAAATGGAGCCAGTGGTATTAGTCCTGTCTGCCTCCTTGAGAAGCTTGTGAGACTCAAGTGAGAAAATGTATCTTGAAACCCTCTGTTCAGTCCCATGTGTTCCATCATCATTTAATACGTATTTGTGAAGCAGCCACTGTGTGGTACACAGAGGGATATATAGCCTTTTGTCTCATTACAACCTCAGTGGCAGCCACCCTCTGCTTCCACACTCCCCATCCATCTGAGAGGGAACCGGGCACCATCTACCTCTGCGAGGTGGACTCACTTAGCCTCTGATGTGACTGTCAAGAGACCCAGCCTATTCCAGAAAGGAGGGTTCTGAAAGCCTTTTATCCTCTTTGCACCTCTGCTAAGCTTCCCAAAGAACTGTTCCTTTCTGGACCGGGATGTGGGACAGAACTTGATCTCGCTGTTCCTTTGCCTGCGTCTACACAGCATCACCAAAGGTAAGTCCTGCCCGTGGGAGGGCGTCTAGGGGAGGTTGGCTGCCCCACCCCTCAGCACTCCCAGAGAAGCCCACCAGCCATTTCCAAAAGAATCAGCTGAGATCGAGATCTGGCTCTGTTACTTCCAAGGTGTGTGATTTGGGGAAAGTCACTTAGCCACCCAGGCTCAGTTTCCTTGTCTGTAAAATGGGGATAATCAGAGCTTCTGTGAAACATGATATGGATGGAAGGGACTCAGTGATTGTGAAAGTGCAATCGGCTCCCAGCACTGCATTGTTGCTGACTAACCGAGTGCCTGGCCTCTTAGTGCGGCAGCCCCTCTGGGTCATTCCCTTGCTCGGTGGGTTGGCAGAAAACTGTGGCTCTATGCTCCAGGCTAGAGTTTCCTCATCCTTATGCTCTGGGCCCAAGGCAAGGCAGCTGTGACTTGGAAAAAGAGGGAACTCTTGGGGAGTGTGTTTGGGGCAGCCCAGGTGGCCACTTGGTGAGGTTTTTGCATCTGAAAGGACATTGGAGAATTTTTTCAAAGCCATTTCTAGTCATCCAGATTAAATGAATAGCTCTAACCCCAATAAATGGTTGATGGAGCCCAGCTAGATTTGTCCAAATGGCTTCTAGACACTCCAAAAACGCTTGTTTATCAGATCTCGAGGCTCCCTCCTGGGCAGGATTGTGGGAGGGGGCTGGGGAGGCTGGCTATGGACACTTTGGGAGAAAGTGCCTTGGAATGTCCCACTTGGGTCCCGCATGTCTAAGGATGGGATAGGAATGCTCTCTCATCCTCAGCTCCCCGGACTTCCTCCTCTTCTCCTCCGTAAACAAGACTTTTGTGGTTCTGTTAGGAATAAATCCATAAGAATGTTCCCTTTGTGCTTCTTTCCAGGCAAGGATCTGGAAGAGCTTAGGCACATAAACTTCTTCCCTGAATCCTGGCTGGTCCGGGTTACAGCCAACCACTACCACGCGGTAAGTCTCCAACTCAGCAAGGAAACAGTTATCAAAATTTATTGCCTTTGCTTTTTCTGGGGATGTGTTTTGCATTTGAAACCTCTGAGCTTCTGCAGTTGGGAAGTATCTGGATCCTTCCCCAGGGGAAGTGGACAGAGCCAAGCCTGGAGGGGAGGAGGGAGGTGGCCCCGCCTTGGAGCCCAGGTGTTTAGAGCATCAGCCCTGTTGACCTGAAGAATCAGGGACCATTGGCCACATGGCCCTCCACATTGAGTCCTCACCGACACAGATGTCATGTACTTACTATTGGACATTTTCAAATTGCAGAGAAATTGAAAGAAAGCAAACACATACCCTCAGACCCATCACTCAAGACAACTACTGCTAACATCTCATTGCGTATGACCTTCCAGTCTTTAAAAAAAAAACCACGTAATGAAATGGTCTTTTATCACCGTTTTTAATGGCTGCAAACTCTTTCACCAAAAGGATGTGCTACAAAACCTAACCCTAGCCCTACCCCTTGGTGACTGGCCAGTGCTACTTGCCTTCTCCTTTGTTGGAGAGAAGTCATGGTGTTTCTGATCGTTAACTATTACAAATAGACTGTATGGTGAATGCATTTGCACATGATGGTTTGTTTTGACTGAGAATTATTTTCTTATAGGAATATTTGAAGAGTAAAAAATACTGGCCCCAAAAGGAATGTGCACTTTTTTTCTTGATATATATTAGCAAACTTGGGACCAAATTACTCCTTCCCCAGTGATACATGAGGTGCCTTCCTTTGAGCTCAGCAACACAGAGCATTTTCCTTTTCCATTACTTGTGTCAATTGTGAAGTGAACAATGGCATCTCATTTTTTGATAGGCATCCCCTTTATTACTAGTAAATATGAATATTTTTCCACGTGGTGTTTCCCCCTTTGTGAATTGTCCGTGCAAACTACTGTGCTTCTTGTGTGCTTCCAATGGTGCATTTTCAGAGATGAAATGGGGCAGTGTTTGAGTTCTGAAGGTTTATGAGTCACTAGTTAAAATTCAATTCAGCTCAACAAACACCTATTGTAATGTGCAAACCACAGGGCTCAGTGGCCCCCGCACAGCAGATAAGGCCTCCACGGAACTGTGCTATTCTGGGACGTAACTCAACTGTGCTCTGACGGAGCAGAGGAAGAGAGGGGTGACAGAGAGAGGGGAGACAGTCTTGGAGCTGGAGCTGGACACCTCAGGGAGTCCCCCACCTCCCTCTTCATCTCCTTCTGGCCCACACACCTCCTTCCTTTTGCCCTCCACCACCAATGTCATCCTCCTGAAATTTGCTCCCTCCTGACTACAGCCCTCATGTGGAGCCTGCCATGTGGGGCCATACCTGGTCTTGACTTTGTAGCCAAGAATATGCTCTGCCTTGTGACTGGGCTCCCAATGAACACATTTTATTTCTCAGCTAAGAAAAAAATGCTGGGGCATTTTTCGTGTCCTTATCTTTGCATTCTGTGAAATCCTTGAGCAGGGAACCTGACTAGCAGGTTTTCAGTAAGTACTGTGGACTGGATTCATGGGTGAATGTAGGCTCCAGAGACAGAACTCTTTTGAACACAGTGAGGAATGTTGGGATCAATGCAGTGAAGATGTTGTTGGGGAATCAATGGTAAGTGGTGTGTGTTTTCCTTTCAGCTGGAGAATGGGGGCGACATGGCCCACGTGAAAGACCTAAGCACCCAGGCGGTGAGATTCGGGCTGCTTTTTAACCAGGTACTGACCACCAGGCTTAGCAAGGGGAAGCACCATCCCACCTCGTGCTTGGTTAAAGACCTTTGTACAATGGCCGTGGTCAATTATTACCTGTGGCAAGATGGCCAAGGCAGAAAAGGAAATTGTAGGTGTCGCTCTTGAACACTCACCACCCCCTCAGGGGTAAAATTCACAAGACAGGGCCCTGGGATAGGCTATTCAGTAACTTGATATACACAGCTACACCGCCCCATGAGGGTGACCAGCTGTCTCAGTTTTCAGGGTTGGAGTCATTTCCCTGGCGGTGTAGAATTTTCTGCTCTAAAGTCAGGGAAGACCTGGGCAACCTGGGATGAGCTGGTCATCCTCTTCCCCACAAATAAGGTGAGGTGCCAACCGCTCAAGGAGAGATTCCGCTCCAAGCCCGTGGTTAAGGTTGCCAGGGTGGCTATTCTGGGCAGCTATTTTGATGGAGCCCAGACTCAAACCAGCTGTGAGTTGGGAGCTTGGCTACAGAGCACCCGGGGGCTCAGCCGCTGGAGGAGCCGGAGGGGCCAGCAGCTGCATGGTCTTGGGCTCCCTCGATAGGTGTGGCTCTCCAGGAAATGATTGCAACCCTCCCTCTTCACTAAAGCCACCAAGAAGTGATCGCAAAAGAGTTCATATTTTAGGGGTTTGAGGCCCTGAATCTATCATCAGATACTGCCCCCTGGGTCGAGCCTGGATGGGCTGGGTCCAGCCCCTTGCTTGCAGAGATCTGTCCAAGTGGACAGACTGCAGACAGCAGTGGCCAGGACCCCCTGCAATGCTGTGGGCATGGAGGGTCTCTCAGGCCCACTGAATTGTAGCAAAACACTCTGTTTTAAAGGCCTGCAGACTGAGGGTCATCCAAGAACATGCTTAACTCATTCTTCTCCCCACTAAGGGGCATGTAGAGCAAAAAGTATAGCCCCATGAGATTTGTAAAGTCACTACAGTTTGTCTTTTCTTCTCCTTCCCAGGCTAAAGTTGTTGTCGTGTTTTAAATCACAAATCAGTCCCTTTAGTCTTTGCACCTGGAATTGGTTTTGCTAAGTCCTCTTCCCTTTGAATACTGAAGGTTGTTTTTTTTTCCCCTGTCACTTTGTTGCTTACCTTTCCTCATTTAGGAGTATACGACACATTCAAAAGTGATTACCTTATATGGATTCTTCTTTGAGATAAAAGGAGTCAAGCATGACACTACCTCCTATAGTTTTCATATGCAGGTAAGAAGGACAGAGCAGAGGAGAGGTATGTCTCTGAAACAGCCTTTGAGATTCAGTCGATTCATATTGAATAACTGATTAAACATGAATTGCTAATTCCTTTGGAATGTATTGTAGGCCTGGTATTAAGAGAGGTATGTCTCTGAAACAGCCTTTGAGATTCAGTCAGTTCATATCGAATTAATAATTATTGATTAAAATGAATTGCTAATTCATTTGGAGTGTGTTGTAGGCCTGGTGTTAATCAGGCTGATAGATGTGATGTCATTTGATTTTTGCAACAACGTTGTGAGCTTGCTGCTATTAGCCCATTTAATGGATGAGGATATCAAAACTGATTGTCTTCATGTTTGTGTGGCTTCCAATGCTAAGGCCAGGGTTAAACGCTAGTCCTCTGAAACCACATCTGGGGCTCAATTCATTTTCTTTCTTTTTTTTATTTTAAGAGTTTTTTTATATGGGCCATTTAAAAAGTCTGTATTAAATTTGTTACAATATTGTTTCTGTTTTGGTTTTTTGGCCATGAGGCATGCGGGATCTTAGCTCCCAAACCAGGAATTGAACCCCTATCCCCTGCACTGGAAGGCAAAGTCTTAACCACTGGACTGCCAGGAAAATCTTTCAACATGCTTTCAATTTGTACATGCTGGGTGATGCTTTACAGGTGGCCCTTCTTTCGTGGAGGTAGCATGTAGTGCCTGGGAAGACAGAGGGAATGGTCTTGTTTAGGGTGGCAAAGCAGAGCTGTGGACAGGACCCTGGAGGAGGCAGGAGGGTGAAGGCCTTCACTTCCAAGCTCCTGCTGGACCTTGAGGAGAGGCAGGAGAGCTGGCTTTCAGAGTAGAGACTGAATTCAAACTGCCTGGTGAGCTGTATGATCTTGGTGAGCCCAGGAACCTCCTAAGGTCCACTCTCCAGAACTTTAAGACAGAGAAGGTAATACGACCTACCTCCCTAGGTTGCTGTGAGTATTAAATGTGTTAAATTGTGCAAAAAGCTTTGAACAGGGCCCCCATGATGACGGTGACAACTCTGATGGTAGACCCTTATGCTCCACTTAGGATTTGATTAGAAGTCTCGTAAACTTTAAGCTCCTTGAGAAGCCCTATCTTTAATGTTACCATGTCTCTTTAAAATTTACTTATTCTCAGCTGCATTGAGTCTTCACTGCTGTGAGAGAGCTTTCTCTGGTTGCAGTGTGAGGACTCCTCTTTGCAGAGTGTGTTGGCTTCTTTGGTTGCCAAGCACGGGTTCTAGGCTTCAGTAGCGGTGGCACATGGGTTTAGTTGCCCCATGGCATGAGGGATTGTCCCAGACCAGGAATCAAACCCTTGTCCCCTTCATTGGCAGGCAGATTCTTAACCACTGGCCCACCAGGGAGGCCCTATCTTATCTTTCTTTATTACCACCGCCAATCACAGTATCAAGAAGGTAGGGGTGGTACCTTTGGATCATGAATGGATACATGAATGAGAAACCTAGGTTTTCTTCCAGCTTAGCCACACCTCTTTATGTGTCCTTGCGCAGGTCACATCTCTTCCTTGGGCCAGTCATTGGTCTTCAGTGACTCAGGCATTTCCGTACATGATGGATTTTACTGGATGGAAGAGATGAATTATTTAACAGTAGTCGAAGTGCTCGTATGAATACTACATCGGTTTTTAAATTCTGGCAAAGCCATGTGAAGACCTTCCAATTCAATACAGATTGACTTCCTGGCATTTTCCTGAGTTGTCCAAACCCCAGTCCATCAGCCATTACTCACAGTGAGGGTTCAAATGCCAACTGACTCAGCAGCAAGCGTGCTCGGGAAATAGGGCCATCGGGAAGTGCTTGCTCCCTGCACACATCAGACAGGAGGGCTTGCCAGGAACCAGGTTTCGCTGACTCTGGGTCACCGGTTTCTGTCCCACCTAAGGCGGGCCTCCCTTCTTGCAGAGAATAAGGCACACTGACTTGGAGTGTGCCTCCGCGATCTATGAGAACACTCCCATCAGCCTGAGAGCAGAACGCCTGGTGACCTACGAGATCAGAGCCCAGACCCTGGTGGATGGCAAGTGGCAAGAGTTCAGGACGAACCAGATCACACAGAAGTTCGGATTGGTCAAGCCATCCTGCAAAAGCCATGTAAGTGCTCGTCTTTTCTCTTTGATTTCTTTCTTTCTTTTCTTTCTTTTTTTTTTTTTTTTTTTTTGCTGTTTCTCTCCTCTGCACCTTTGTTTGGGATCACTTGCTTTACATCTCCAGTGCTCTATAAGTTTGTTAGGTTTTAAAAGGATTATCACAGCTCCAAATTATACTAAAGAGAAACCTCCTAGAATGAAATCTGGGCATACTGAAAACTCTTAAGTCAAACCAGGCTGCTTGACTTGGGTCACACCAGGTCCTTTCTCCAGCTTCCCTAGTGGTTCAGTGGTAAAGAATCTGCCTACAGTACAGTAGATTCAGGAGGCATGTGTTCAATCCCTGGTTCAGGAAGATCCCCTGGAGGAGGGCATAGCAACCCACTCCAGTATTCTTGCTTGGAGAACCCCATGGACAGAGGAGCCTGGTGGGCTACAGTCCATAGGGTTGAAGAGAGTCAGACACGGCTGAAGCGGCCAAGCACCCATGCACGCAGATCCTTTTCATAAATATGGAAGGTACTTTTAGGGGGAGGAGGGATGTTTGGTGGAGGGTATTTGCTGCCAGCACTTCCACTCTTGCCTGGATATCACCTGTCACTTCCACCAAAATCCACAGCCCAGCCCACCTGCCTGTTGCTCATCTGAGGAGAACTGAGGTCATCTGCCTCAATGGGCTGCTCTGGCACCCTGGTGGATTCAGTACCTGGCTTTGCTCCTGATGACTGCAATCCAGAAACTGCCAGAGAGCCTGTCTGCAGTGCTGGGAGGCTGTGAATCCAAGCCCTCACTGCCCTTCAGGGAATGGGTGTGTGCGTGCATACCAGTCCTGGCTGCAATCAGAATCACCTGGTCCTTTGCAAAGTCCCCAGGTCTGAGTGCCTCCCAGACTCGACCAGATATCCTGTGAGGGTTGGGGGGGAACCCAGGTATTAGTATTTTTCAAAGCTTCTCAAGTTATTCTCTATGATGTTAGAAATCAGAATAGCAATTTCCTTGTGCAGGTGGGAGGCAGGAGGAGAAGGGGACTACAGAGGATGAGATGGTTGGGTGGCATCACCGACTCAATAGACATGAGTTTGAGCAAACCCTAGGAGTTGGTGATGGACAGGGGAGCCTAGCGTGCCACAGTCCATGGGGTTGCAAAATCGGACACAACTGAGTGACTGAGCTGAACTGTGGAGGCGGGAGCAGGGGAAGCTGGAATGTTGACCAAGAGGGAATATGAGAGAGATTTCAGAAGTAACTGAAATGTTCTTTATTACGATCAGGATGGTGACCACACAGGAGTGCTCACCTGGGAAGATCCATTAAGATGTGTCCTTAAGTTTGGTGCACTCTCTTGTGTTCAAGTTAGACTTAATTTTTTCAAGTTTGTTTTAAAAACCTTCCCTACGTGATTCTTTGTGTCCAGCCAGAGTTGAGAAGCAAGCACCTTAGACAGTTGCTAGGCCTTCCTGTTTTCAACCCTTCTAGAGGGTGATTGCATTTATCCTAAAAATTTCATTTGCTTTGTTTTATTTCATCTTTTAGGCCTTGAAAATCCAGACTGTGGGCATCCCTATCTATGCAAGTTTTTCATTCATCTTCTCATTATCTTAACAGTTTTCAGAAGAATTTCTTCCACTGGTCCACATAAGAAGAAATAAAATAACATTAAAGGGGCTGCTCAAATATTCAGCTGACTCTCCTTGTTAGCAATGGTCATGTTAGCACTTTTGTCCGCTGTCTTGGTCT
Source organism: Neotragus moschatus (assembly GCA_006410615.1). Lineage (NCBI taxonomy): Eukaryota > Metazoa > Chordata > Mammalia > Artiodactyla > Bovidae > Neotragus > Neotragus moschatus. The sequence continues at coordinate 566,512 of SJYA01002945.1, read as the reverse complement.
GTTGGGCTGCTATAACGACCCACCGCAGACTGTGGGGCAGGGGGCTTATAAACAACAGAATTGGATTACTCACAGTCTGGAAGCTGGAAGTCCAAGATCAAGACAGAATCTCACAGCCTGCAGATTCCACGTGCTGTCTGGTGAGAGCTTGCTTTCTGGTTCGTAGACGGCTGTCTTCTCCCCATGTCTTCACATGGTGGAGGGGGTAGAGAGCACTCTGGGGCCTGTCTTAATGTGGGGACTAATCCCATAGGGAGGGCCTTGCCCTCCAGACCTATTCACCTCCCAGAGGCCCCACTTCCTAATGAGATTACCTTGGGAGGTTCAACACGTGAATTCTGGGGAGACACATTCAAACGATAGCACTCCCATTTGTGTTGTTTGAGGATGGAAAGTACCAGAGCCATGAGTCTGTTGCCATGATTGACCCCAAAGCTCCCTGAGTCCAGCCCTCACTTGATTACATTCGGGAGCACTCTGATGGGAGCACCAGCAGTAACAACATGGGCCAGCGGGGAGCTGCAGGGCTCCCCCTTTCATGACACATTCTCTGCCTCCTACACAGAGCAACATGCCTGCCCATTGACCCCGGCAGGAGAAGAGGTAGGAAGGGACGCCAGTGATTATAAGGCATGGAGTGACTTACTGACTGTCCCACCTTTTTAAATGGAACTCTGTGGTTTGGAGAAAACAAGGGAAGAGAGTTTCTCTTCCCACTCTGTGGATTAGTTTTCTATCTCAGCGTAGTCAAGCACCACCAGTTTAGTGGCTTAAACCAGCATGTATTTATTATTATACAGTTGTGGTCGCTCAGCAGTCCAGGTGGATTTGCTGCATCACCTGCTCAGGGTCAGGTCTACAGTCCAGTGGTGGCTGGGCTGTGTGCTCATCTGAAGACATGAGTGGGGAGAAGCCATGTGCAAGCTCGTGAGGTTGCTGGCAGATTCATTTCTTCATTTCCTCGCCACTTTATGACTGAGGGCCTGACTGCTTACTGGTTACTGGGAAGAAGCCACCCAGGTTCTAGCATCCCCCTGCACTTCCCTGCCACATGGGGCTCTCTAGAGACCTTTCAGAGCATGGCTGTTTGTTCTTCAAGGCCAGCAGGAGAGTTTCTCTCACTGTGGTCTGCTAAGACAGGGCCTTGCATAATCTAAGGTCATCTTGGTGATTACCGATCACCTTGACCGTGTTCTCTGGGCTACAAGAGAGTCACGTGTTGTACCTATACTCAAGGGGACAGGCTTATACAAGGGATCACTTTAGAGTGTGTCCATCACAGAGTGTTATCCGGTGTCTTTGGGACAACAAGGTGGTAGACTAAATTTAGTCTAATGATCACCTTAGAAGCAGATGGGCTATAGGAGCCTCCTTCCCAGCAGAGGAGAGATGCCCTGGGCAGAGTGACCTGGCAGGGAGAGAGGTTGGTGGGAGCATGAGAAAGGGGCCTAGTGGAAGAGTTGGACAAAGGGACTGGGAGTTGGGCCTGTCCTCACCCCTGTTCCCATACTTGCATCTGGCCAGGTCCAGCCAACAGGAAGTGGTGTCAGGAGTTTGCAGAATAGGAGACTGGGAGAAACATGGGAATTTCTCACCCCTTGGGCTGTGGACAGCATTTTCCAGCAGGAGCCGTGTCTCCTCTCTGGCTCCAGCTCCACTCTGTCATCCCAGGACCTACCTGGCAGCCTCCTGCTGTGGTTCCAGGCCCATCAGATGGCCTTGCTTCTGCCTCTAGGGACACCACCTGTGTATCCCTCCAGCCCCAGGGCAGTGAAGATTTCCTGCTGGTCTCCAGGTTGCCTCACAGGTCTTCTCCTCTGTTGCCTCACAGGTCTTCCTTCATCTGTGTGATCTGTTCTCTCTGTTATATTTGTTCTGTTTGAAAACCCTTTGTGCTTTATGCTTTCCAGACTGTCCCTGATATGAAGTGTTTTGATGAACTGATAAGTGTGACCCAGTGGGGTAGCCTGTAAAGAACCTGCCTGCCAGAGCAGGGGACATAAGAGACAAGGGTTCAGTCCTTGGGTTAGGAAGGGGCCCTGGAAAGGGGCATGGTAACCCACTGCAGGATTCTTGCCTGGAGAATCCTATGGACAGAGGAGCCTGGTGGGTTACGGTCCATAGGGCCTCAAAGAGTCGGACAAGCCTTAAGTGATTTAGCATGCTGCACAAAACTTTCACCTCTTCTCAGTGGGCTGTGGAGGGAAGCGGAAACAGGTGGGCTCTCTGGCCGGGCCTGAGGGACCTCCCCCAGCTCTGCCACTCCAAGAAAACTGCGATGCACAAATTTTGAACTCACTGAGGCTCAGCTGCCACTCTCCCCAAGGTGGAAAATATACCTACCTTCCAGGGAGTTGGGAGGATTCAGGGTGGGCGTCGAGTGTGGCATCTTTGTAATTTTATTTATTTACTGGCTGTTCTGGGTCTTCATTGCTGCGTAGGCTTTTCTGTAGTTGTGATATATGAGCTTCTCATTGTGAAAGCTTCTCTTACTGGGGCTCTGGGGCTCTACATTACAGGTTCAGTAGTTCTGGTACAAGTGCCTAGTTGTTCCGCAGCATCTTCCCAGACCAGGGATCAAACCCGTCTTTGCTCTGGCAGGTAGGTTATTTACCACTGAGCCATGAGGAAAGCCCAAGTGTAGCTTCTTTGAACCAGAACTGTCACTCTGGGCCTGGGCCCTCCCCACCCCATATGGAAATGACATCATCCCCTGTCCCTGACGCCCCAGGTCTGTTTTGAATATCTCCAACTGCTGGCCCTGGAGGCAAGGGATAAAGCCCCAGCCCTTTAGACCCCTCCCCATCCTTTCTGAGGATACCTTTCTCCTACATCTCTGGCTGTTGGGCCCTCACAGTTCAACTGGTCACCCTACAGAGGCCTTTTTTGGAACTGATGTTCTGCAAGTTATTCCCAATCCTGCGGAGTCTGGGAAAATTGACATTGCATATTCCAAACAGCTGAGCCAGGACAGGGGTTTCCCTCAGCAAGTGGGCAATCATTCATATCTCAGCAGCACTTCCTCACAGCCTCTTCCCTCTTGGACATCTGCAGTCTTGCTTTTCAGAAGCTTTTAGTTCTTATCTTCCCTGTTACCCCCGGGACCATGGTAAAATGCCACCAGGCTGCTCTTTCTCCAGACCCAGTGATGTCGCTCCCCATCCCCTCGTGTGCCTTGGGGGCTGCCCCAGGGGGAGCTGTTACATGCAGTAGTGGCTGCAGGGCTCACAGCACCTGGGGAGATGGGAGACAGACGGGCTGCCTACCCTTTTATAGACAAGGAAGCACCATTCAGAGACAGGAAGTGACAAGTGACTTTTCTGACTTGGCACAATTATTTTGGAGGCAAGGCAAATTTATCATTGCTTCTTCTCCCAAGGCTGTGCTTCTCTGTCAAAAAAAAAAAAAAAATCCTATTTAAGAACCATCAGGTTCTAAGGAAAACTCATTGCATAATCCCATTTGGAATGGGAAGAAAACTCTAAGCGCATCTAAAAATAATTCGGGAAGGTCACCTACCAGATGTCTGAATGATGGGAGTCCCACTGGATTTTATTCTTTGAATTTTCTTATTTTTTTCAGACAAGCCTGTATTATTATATAGAAGTAGCATTTCAGGTATAAAAAGGAAATGATCTTGCTTATTTGAAAATAATCTGCAGCTCCCTATGAAGACTCGGATGAATCTCTTAAACATAACGTTGAACAAAAGGATGCAGGCATGTAAGAAGGCACGTTGCATGATCCTGTTCATTAAATATTCAAACTAAATGGCCAATGTAATGAATGTGAGAGTCAGGATGGTGTTTACCTTCAAGGACCAGCAGTGCCTGGGAAGGGGTTCAAGGTGGGGTGGCACCTGGGGTGCTGATCATGCTCTGCTTTTGATCAGGTGGCTGGGATGGGGGTGTGTTCACTTGTGGTATTCATCAACCTACATCATAGCTTTTTAGCATTGGTTTTGAGTTTTTATGATAATTCACTCAATTCCTATTTGAATGATGGTGTGTTTTGACACAAGGAGACTGCCTCACTTGCCTGGCCTTGTCCTAGCCCTGCAGGGGTGGGAGGAATAATTGAAGCCATGTTTTCCAACAGGCTACCCCACTGGGTCACACTTCTCAGTTCATCAAAACACTTTATATCAGGGACAGTCTGGAAAGCATAAAGCACAAAGGGTTTTCAAACAGAACAAATATAACAGAGAGAACAGATCACACAGATGAAGGAAGACCTGTGAGGCAACAGAGGAGAAGACCTGTGAGGCAACCTGGAGACCAGCAGGAAATCTTCACTGCCCTGGGGCTGGAGGGATACACAGGTTCTTCCCAGGCAGCACCTGGGAAGCCCAAAAGTTTTAAGGTGTTTCATTGAAGTATTTCTTGAACACCTAATACTCATCCTGACAGGGCTGTTCACTGGGGAGAACCTGCATTTTAACTCCTGGGCTGCTGGGAGGTCTTGATCCAGGAGGNAAGACCTGTGAGGCAACCTGGAGACCAGCAGGAAATCTTCACTGCCCTGGGGCTGGAGGGATACACAGGTTCTTCCCAGGCAGCACCTGGGAAGCCCAAAAGTTTTAAGGTGTTTCATTGAAGTATTTCTTGAACACCTAATACTCATCCTGACAGGGCTGTTCACTGGGGAGAACCTGCATTTTAACTCCTGGGCTGCTGGGAGGTCTTGATCCAGGAGGTCTGGGGTCACACCCAGAAACAACTCTGATCTGAATATGTCGGTTCCCCAGCAGGGTTCCTCTCTGAACCCCACACACCCAACTGTCTTCCTCCACCAGTGAAAAAAATTCAACAACAGCAACAAACCTGTGAATCTATTTCACCACATTGGCCAATTTTATTTTTAAAACTAAATTTCCTGCAATATGAAATAGAGAGCATTAATGAGGCACTCCCCTATGGGTTGAGCATGGTAGCTCAGCTGGTACAGAATCCGCCTGCAATGCAGGAGACTCCGGTTCGATTCCTGGGTCAGGAAGATCCGCTTGAGAAGGGATAGGCTACCGCCTCCAGTATTCTTGGGCTTCCCTTGTGGCTCAGCTGGTAAAGAATCTGCCTGCAGGGCAGGAGACTTGGGTCTTTCCTTGGATTGGGACGATCCCCTGGAGGAGGGAGTCTTCAGTATTCTGGCCTGGAGAATTCCATGGGTTGTATAGTCTATGGGGTCGCAAAGAGTCAAGACAGGACTGAGCGACTTTCACTTCCACTTCTCCTATGGGTGGACCATTTATTGTGATGCAGAGTCCACCCCTTTCCACTAGNCCCTGGAGGAGGGAGTCTTCAGTATTCTGGCCTGGAGAATTCCATGGGTTGTATAGTCTATGGGGTCGCAAAGAGTCAAGACAGGACTGAGCGACTTTCACTTCCACTTCTCCTATGGGTGGACCATTTATTGTGATGCAGAGTCCACCCCTTTCCACTAGGGGGCAAGGTCTGCTTCAAAAGTGGGAACCGGAATTTCAGTGGCAGAAATTCGCAACCTAAAAACCTACCTTGCAGGTCCTCCTTGCTTAAGTGGTTCAAAGGGAACTTTTTTACATCCCAGGTGAAGCTCTGGTCATGCAAACATCAGCAGTGTTCACATCCCAGAATCTCTGGACCTGGGAAGTAGCAATCGAGACAAAAAATTCTTAACATGGTCTTACATGTGAGAACTTCTTAAGAAACCCACAGTCACAATGCCAAAAGCAGTGACCTTGAGTGCTGGTCAACATAACATGTTAAATGCCACATCCGTGACCTTCTCTGTGTGTTCTTATCCTGCCACCCACCATCTGGCTCATCTCCCCAGACCTTCCCCTCCAGCAGAGTTAGCCTAGGATTCACTCTGTGCATAGCAACTCTTTTGGGTCCTGAAGTAGCAAGACAAGGGTTTGAGTCCTAGCTCTGTCCCCTTACTAGCTGTGTTGCTTTAGATAAGTCGTCTAACTTCTTGAACCTCAGAGTCTAATCTGAAGTGGGCCATAAGACCTGTGGTATTAAATAAATTGATGTGATTGGTAAAGCACCCAACACATAGAAGGAGCTTGATACAATTTATCTCTGTTCCTCCTTAATGTTTGGAGTCGTTCAGTATTTATTGCAACCCACCCCAGTATTCTTGCCTGGAGAATCCCAGTGGACAGAGGAGTCTGGCAGGCTGCAGTCCATTCGGCTGCAAAGAGTCNCACATAGAAGGAGCTTGATACAATTTATCTCTGTTCCTCCTTAATGTTTGGAGTCGTTCAGTATTTATTGCAACCCACCCCAGTATTCTTGCCTGGAGAATCCCAGTGGACAGAGGAGTCTGGCAGGCTGCAGTCCATTCGGCTGCAAAGAGTCGGACACGACTGAGTGACTAAGCACAGCACAGTATTTATTAGGTCAAGATGGATGCTCCATGATATTGGTCAAGTAGTTTTCCTCCCTGGGTGTTTCCCATTATGCAAAATGAAAAAGTCCAGACAGGCACTCTTGGTAGACCTTCCCAGTTACAATCATTCACTGAGTCCTCTGATTCCATGAGAGGAGAAGAATGGAAGTGAATGGCTGTACCTATGACCAGGAAAAAGAGGACCCAGGGAAGAAATAAACTGTCTTTTCCCATGAGCTCATCAGGATGAGAGTGAATTAGAAAGAGCAGAGGTGCTTTTTTTCCTGTTTCTTCTTTTGAGAATTTTACATCCTGGAGACAAGTGTATCAGACAAGAGGAAATTTTTGCTCGTAAGCCTGGGATGAGAAGGGGGCATGCTGGGGCCTGCAGAGCTGCTGGTGGGGAAGGGTGGGCTCCCCAGGAACTGGGTGGGAGAAGTCTCAGCCCCATTTGCACACAGGTGGATGGCCTGGGATGTGTGGGAGTCTGGCCCACAAGCTCTGAGGCCTTGAGACCTGGGAGGCAGGCAGGACAGACTCTCCTTGGAGGAGACAGGAGAGAACCCTCTGCAGGGAAACCCCTGGGGTGGACTGTCCAACAAAACTTTCTGCAGTGATGGACAGGCCCTATATCCACCCTGGCCTATATGGTAGCTACTAGCCTCATGTAACCACTGCATTTAAACATGGCTAGTATGGCCGAGAAATTAAGTTTATTTCATCCTAATGTAGTTGAATTTAAAAAGCCACAAGTGCAAGTAGAAGGAACAGATCAGGTCCTTCCAGTTTCTAGAGATCTCCCTCCCCCCAGAGTACTGAGCATTTTGGTCTCTCCCCAGGCCCTGAAGGAGGGAGCGGCAGTGGCCAGCCATGCCTGAGGCTCACCCTTCAGCCACAACCCAAATATTTGCCTGGTCTGCTGGGCCGCCTCCTCAGGGGCAGGGAGAAGCATGTTGGGGGAAAGGAGGGTTCTGATGTCCAGGAAGCAGGACTCAGCGCTTGTGTCGAAGGTTCCAGTGATACCCCAGTTTTACCTGCACTGACAATTATTTAAATTTCATTCAAAGTGAAATAAAATCAACAACTTAATTTCTCAGTGGCATTGGCCACATTTCAAGTGTTCAGTGGCCATATTTGGCCGGTGGTTACCATATTGGACTTCCCTGGTGGGTCAGATGGGTAGAGAATCTGCCTGTAATGCAGGAGACCCAGGTTCAGTCCCTGGGTGGAGAAGATCCTCTGGAGAAGGGAATGGCTACCCGCTCCAGTATTCTTGCCAGGATAATCCCATGTACAGAGCAACCTGGTGGGCTACAGTCCATGGGGTTGCAAAGAATCAAACACGACTGAGAGACTAACACTTCACCATGTTGGACAGGGTGGAATAGGATGAAAGGTTCCCAGGGCTCTACTTGGTGACTCTGAGTGAGTCACGTACCTTTTGTGCTTTCAACCCTGACTCATTCGTTCATGCCAGAGTTCCCGTGGGCGGCCACTGTGGACCGGGCATGGGTCAGGGCTTCAAAAGGGAACAACACAGTCTCCACCCTCATGGAGCCCACAGTGTGGGGAGAGATGGGTGTTGATGGAATCCTTGCACTGACTGATGCCTCAGTGCCCTGAAGAGAGGAAGCCCACTTCTTTGAAAGCTTAAAGCAAAGAAGCGGACCTAGGTCCCAGGAGGGTTGCTCGGCCCAGCGAGAGCCCTCCACACGGAAGTAACACCTGGGCCGAGACTTGAGTAGGAGTGGAATTAAAATGGTTATGGTGGAAAAATCGGAACCCTCATATGCTGCTGCTGGTGGTGAAATGATGATGATGAAAATGAATGTGAAACGGTGCAGCCACTTTGGGAAACAGTCTGGCAGTTCCTCAAATGATTAAACATAGAGTTGCCTTCGGATCCAGCAGTTCTGCCGAGTATATACCCAAAAGACACGAGAACATATGTCCACACAGAAACTTGTGCACAAGCGTTCATTATTCGTTTCATTTATCCCTGCTGTTTGATCATATTTCCTTTTTTTTTTTTAATAAATGTATTTTCTTTATGGAAAACACAGGAAAATATTTTAAAATAAAAAAGTCCATATTCCTACCTTTTAAAAATGTTCATTATTCATAGTAGCCAAAAGGTGAAAAGAATCCAAATGTCTACCAGCTGGTAAACAGATAAACAAATTTAGTAAAGCCATTGTTGTGTAGTTGCTAAGTCATGTCTGACTCTTCGACCCCATGGACTGCATCTAGCCAGGTTCCTCTGTCCCTCGCTATCTCCTGGATTTGCTCAAATTCATATGCACTGAGTTGGTGATGACTTCGATGGAATATTATTTAGCTGTAGACAGGAATGAAGTGCCTACTAATACATGCTATAAGGTGAATGAACCTCGACAACCTGATGCTAAGTGAAAGAAGCCAGTCATACACACAAAAAGCGTTATATGGTTCCTCGCATATGAAATGCCAGAAGAGGAGAATAGACACAGAGTAGTTTAGTGGTTGCTTAGAGGCAGAGGAAGGACAGGGCTGGAGAGAGAACAGGGGTGACAGCTAAAGGGTACAGGGTTTCAGTTTGAGATGATCATCTCAATGTTCTAAAATGAAACAATGTTCTAAAATTGAAAGTGATGGTTGCAAAACTGTAAATATACTAGAAATCACTGCTGGACATTTCAATGGGTGAATTGTCTGATACATGAATTATATCTCAGTGAAGCGGTTTCTTTAAAAAAGGAACAGTTGGGGGCTCAGGAAATTCAGTCCAGACAAGTACCTGGGCAGAGGAGCCAGCTCCATTAGAAGACAAGGAAGAAGGCCAAGTGGCCAGAGCCAGGGTAGCGGGCAGACGTGGCTGGACCTGTGACGGGCGGGACATCAGAGCGATTTGCAAACGAACCGTGTGCCTTGAAAGATCATTCTGAATGATAAACGGCACAGAGGTGGAGACCAGGGTGGCGCAGAGAGGGAGGGAAGCTTAACACTTATGAGCATTTTGTGATGGTCTGGGGAGAGCGGAGGGGCTTGGGCAGGAGTGACAGACAGACAGCTGAGGACAGANAGAGCGATTTGCAAACGAACCGTGTGCCTTGAAAGATCATTCTGAATGATAAACGGCACAGAGGTGGAGACCAGGGTGGCGCAGAGAGGGAGGGAAGCTTAACACTTATGAGCATTTTGTGATGGTCTGGGGAGAGCGGAGGGGCTTGGGCAGGAGTGACAGACAGACAGCTGAGGACAGACAGAGCTCAGCCCCTGCTCTGCCCGGAGGGAATGACCATCCCTCACCGCCCTGCACGGACGCTGGCTGTGCTGGCGCTGTCGGGTCCCCGGTGGCCCCCCAGGGTGTGACTGTGGCCCCTCAGGAGGCAGAAACCCCCACTGCTGTCACATATTCTGTGCATTCTTCTGGAAGTGCTTGCCCCAGTTTGTTTAAAAATAAATATTCCCGAAGGATGCTGGCTGGTGGCAGTGTGCATTGGTACCGCCTTTCTGAGGGTAATATGAAACATTTCAGAAGATGTCTGTCAATTGCTATGGTGATGGTTTAGTCGCTAAGGTGTGTCTGACTCTTGCAACCTCGCCAGGCTCCTCCTCTGTCCGTGGGATTTCCCAAGCAAGAATATTGGAGTACGTTGCCATTTCCTTCTCCAGGGGATCATCTTGACCCAGGGATCAAGCCTGTGCTGGCTGCCTTGCAGGCCAATTCTTTACCACTGAGGTTATGATAAGGTCCTGGGTGAATCCCAGCTCCCTGTGTCTGTGCCTCTTGGCCTTGCTTCTCCGCTCATCAAGAGACGGAGTCTCTTTCCCCACCCTCCTGAGTGTGGGTGGGCCCTGGGCCGTGGGCTGGCCCAAGGATGTGACAGAAGTAACACCGTGTGAGTTCGGGAGTTGGGGCCACGGGGCTTGCAGCCTCCACCCTGGTCCTCTGGGAGCCCCGGGACAAACTGTGCTGCGGTCCAGGCTAGCCTGCTGGAGGCTGAGAGGCCACATGGAGAACTGAGGCTTCAGCCAACCGTCAGCCCCGATTCCAGACCTGAATAAGGCCACCTGGAACCTTCCAGCCCATTGCACCCTCCAGGGGATTACAGTTGTGTGAGTGACCCTAGAAGGCTACTCCCCTGAGAAGGATTTCTTTAAGTCACCCTCAGAATCATGAAAGTGACAAGAAAGTGAAGTCGCTCAGCCGTGTTCGACTCTTTGCAGCCCCATGGACTAGCCTACCAGGTTCCTCCATCCATAGAGTTTTCCAGGCAAGAGTACTCGAGTGAGTTACCATTTCCTTCTCCAGGGGATCTTCCTGACCCAGGGATCGAACCCGGGTCTCCTGCATTGCAGGCAGACNTCGACTCTTTGCAGCCCCATGGACTAGCCTACCAGGTTCCTCCATCCATAGAGTTTTCCAGGCAAGAGTACTCGAGTGAGTTACCATTTCCTTCTCCAGGGGATCTTCCTGACCCAGGGATCGAACCCGGGTCTCCTGCATTGCAGGCAGACGCTTTAACCTCTGAGCCACCAGGAAAGCCCTATTTCTCAGAATCATGAGAAATAGTTAATTCCTGTTTTAAGCCACTACGTTTTGGGGTGGCTTATCACACAGCAGTAATAGAGTACTGAAAAACGTAGCCTTTTGATTAAACAAATCCACATTAGGCATTTATATTGATGAAAATAAAATCCAGAAAAGAGCCAATGACTTAGTTACAAGTTGCTCCTTGCAGCATTGTTTACAGTGCAACACATCAGCAGAAGGAATTAGAATATTGTGCACCATGCAGTCGTTGAAAAGTTATTGTTGAAGTGTTCTAGTGGCAAGATTTCCAGGATATACTATTAATTGGAAAACCAGAACAAATTCTAAAAATCTATGAGATCTCATTCAAATATGCATATTTTAAATACACTTTTATATAAAGTTGGGCTTCTCCGATACCTCAGTTGGTAAAGAATCCACCTGCAGTGCAGGAGACCCCAGTTCGATTTCTGGGTCAGGAAGATCCCCTGGAAAAGGGGAAGGCTATCCACTCCAGTATTCTGGCCTGGAGAATTCCATGAACTGTATAGTCCATGGGGTCACAGTCAGACACAACTGAGAGAGTTTCACTTTCACTTTATATGAAGTTGGTGGGTCCAAGGGCAAATAGTAAAATTGCTCTGTAACGTGGATGGCGGATGGTACATTTTTTCTTTCCACCAGCAGTGAGCCTTCCTGCTTCTCTAGGTCCCAGTCACTTCCCACCGGCCACATTTGAGAGGCAGGTCAATCCATTCTCGGAGCTGATGTGACTTGAAGCAAAGATAGTTCAACTTTTATTTCACTGAACAGGATTTCCTGGTTTCTCGGCCACCCAGAGCTATCTTCCCCTGACTCATTTCTCACCCTAAAAAAGGGGCCCGATTGACTCCTGGACCCCCTTAAGGAGAGACCTTTTGAGCCCAGCATCACACAAAACCACCCAGGAAGCCGGACTCCATGGGCGTGGGGTGGGAGGGCAGCCGGCAGCAGGGGAGCTGTTATGACCCAGAGTCACAGAAAGGGCTCAGCGAGTCTCGAACACAGTGATTAACTCCTCTTTATCTCCGCATCACTGAGCGGCCAGGCCAACTGCTCGGCCTCCCAGGCAAGCTCTGCGTGAGTCACCGCTGTCTTACTGTGGCCTGAGCACGTTTCCTGGCAGGCAGGTGCGGCTGTTCCTTGATGTGCCCTTGAGATACCCAGGGAGTGAACAACGCTTTCTGTCCCCCTCTAACACCAGCTAAATATCGAATCTGTAATGCCTTCCTTAACACAATATAACATTGCCCCCAGAGTCTTTTTTTCCTGCTGATTTCAGCACCCGAATCAAAGCTGAAGGTCCCTGGGGTCTGGGGCATTTCCTTAAGTAACAGGAAGCTTATTAACTCATGGGTTAACTGAGAAAATCATTTACCAAACCACATGTGAGCATGCGTGTGAGCAACCCTTGAACCGCTGTGAAGACGGGAGACCCAGTGCGGCTTGCCGAGCTCCTTCTTCGAATGTGGGTCACTACTCGAACTAGGACAGGCTGCGGGTGTTCCCTTTGTGCTCAGACAGACACTCAAATCTCAACCCCCAAGGAAAGAAGGAGGGCCAAAGGCCAGCCCGGGCACGTTGAAGAGCAGAAATCTCAGAAGGAAAACACCGAAGATCTCTTTGATGATCCAGGTGCCAAGTTCGCTTCTTAAATGACTATGTAGTCTATTAAATTCAGTTAGGATCACACAGACCTGGAGTCCACTTCGCCTTTCCTTCAACCTTCTAGCTTTGTGACTTTCAGAGAATCACCTAACCTTCCTGAGGCTCAGCTTTTCAGCCTCCCAGAGCCACTGTGAAGATGAGATGCTGTGATGGATGGGGGTGTGCAGGAGGCAGAATACTGGCAATAAGATATCCATGTCCTGATCCACAGAGCCTCTGAATGTTACTTGACACGGCAAGGGGAAATTTGCAGGAGTGATTTGAGATGGGGAGATTATTCTTGATTATCCAGGTGGGCCCGAGGCAGGCATCAGGGTCTTAAAAGAGGAGGGGGTGCTGCAGATCGGAGAGGTGGAAAGTGAGGAGACTGTGGAAGCAGACATTGGAGTGATGTGGCCACAAGCCAGGGAATCCTAGCAGACTCTAGTAGCCAGAGGTGGTGAGGATCAGCTTCTTCCCTAGAGTCCTCAGGAAGAACCAGCCTTGCCGACACCTTGACTTTATCCCAGTGACGCTGGCCACCACACCTGTAGGGGAATATACATGGATGTGGTTTTAGGTCACTGAGATCGTTGCCATTCATCATAGCAGCCACAGGAAATGAATACAGGATGATGTGAAAATACGCAGTCCTCCACAAGGAGAAGGATTTGCTGTAACGTCGTCAGAGCAGGTGAGGCCAAAGGCAGTGGGTGTGCCTGATAAGCCTGCAACAAGGCCGACCGCAGGTGTCTCTTTGCATGAGCTTATTTGCCCGAGGGAAGGTGCCCCCGAGGCGAGCGGCTGTGTGGCTGGAGCACACCTGCACCCAGACCCTGCCTGGTCACCAGATTTGGCACCAGGGCAGTGGGGAGAGGCTCTGGAGAGAGCCTCATGGGGACAAGCTGTCCTGCTCTGGGGTGCAGTGATGAGGCAGGACACAGGGCGTAGGCAGCATTTCTCCTATTTCTAGACACACCACAGCCTGGCTAAGGCCCAGGGGACACGGCTGGGCATGTCCCGGCACCTGAAGCCTGCGTCTCAAGACTGCTGGCTGACCTCAGCCTTGGCCTGGTCACTGTCCAGGCGGCAGTGGAGAAACAGCCCCCTTGGAGCCTTGCATGCAGAAGCATGCCTGCGTGCTCAGTTGCTTCAGTGGTGTCCGTCTCTTTGCGACCCTGTGGACCGTAGCCCACCGGGCTCCTCTGTTGATGGGGATTCTCCAGGCAAGAATACTGGAGCGGGTTGCCTTGCCCTCACAGGCATCACGGGCTTCCCTGGTAGCTCAGCTGGTAAAGAATCCACCTGCAATGCCAGAGACACCAGTTCGATTCCTAGGTCAGGAAGTTAGCCTGAAGAAGGGATAGGCTACCCACACCAGGATTCTGAGGCTTCCCTCGTGACTCAGACAGTAAAAGAATCCACCTGCACTGTGGGAGACCTGGGTTCAATCCCTGGATTGGAAAGACCCCTTGGAGGAGGGCATGGCAACCCACTCCATTATTCTTGCCTGGAGAATCCCCATGGACAGAGGAACCTGGTGGGCTACAGTCCAGGGGGGTCGCAAAGAGTCAGACACAACTGAGCAACTAAGTATAACACGGCACAGCCCAGGCATCACTAAGAGATTTGAGCCGAAGACACAAAGTTCCCCTGAAACTTCCTCAAAGAAGTCATGCAGTGAGCACTCAGGGAGGTGAACTCAAGCTGCTGGAATGTGGACACTGATGGTGCCCCTGGTGAAGCCTTGGCCACTGTCTGGCCTTCCTGTCGCTAGTCAGATTTTCCCTCCAGGACATCTGCTCCCTGAAGCTCCACTGACCCGGTTCACAGCCACCACTCCACTCCCTGCGCAGATGTGACCACACCTAACATTTCATAATGCAGCTATTCCCTGCTACCCACGTATGACTCTCTGAGAGTTCCTCCTCTTGGGCACTCTCTTTCTGGGTCCACCAGACAGCCATCAACCCCAGCGACCCAGCAAGATGCTGGGTGTCACAAGACTTCTCAAGCACCAGGTGTCTTAGAGAGTTTTGTTAACCCACCAGTACTGAAACAGATGGCAAGGGTGTCCTGCCCACTGAGGGTAGCCCTAGGACTGGGGTCCCTTCTGCTCAATTAGTCAGTCAACAAACCCCAAGTGGGTGGCCTGTCCTTACGAGCAGACACTCACCTGCCCAGCTGTGCTTCTCGGCTACCAGCCTGGTCAAGCAGCCTCTTTTCCCTCCTGATCTGCAATTCCCACTTCTCCTCCTGCCTCCCCAACCCAAGCCCACAGCCCATAGAGCAGACCGAACAACCCAATTAGGCTACAAATTAGACCAAATTGTCATTCCACTGTTTTAAAACCCTCTGTGCATGCTAAGTCACTTCAGTTGTGTCCGACTCTTTGTGACCCTATGAACTGTAGCCCTCCAGGCTCCTCTGTCCATGGGATTCTCCTGGCAAGAAATACTGGAGTGGGTTGCCATGCCCTTCTCCAGGGTACCAACCTGGGTCTCTTACATCTCCTGCATTGGCAGGCAGGTTTTTACCACTAGCACCACCTGGGAAGTCCACTTAAAACCCTCTCTGCTAAGTCGCTTCAGTCGTGTGTGACTCTTTGTGACCCTATGGCTCATAGCCCGCTAGACTCTTTCGTCCATGGGATTCTCTGGGCAAGGAACACTGGAGTGAGTTGCCATGCCCTGCTCCAGGGGATCTTCCCAATTCAGGGATCAAACTTACATCCCTTTAAGTCTCCTGCATTGTCAGTTCAGTTCAGTTGCTCAGTCNTGGCATATTGAGTGCAGCACTTTCACAGCATCATCTTTCAGGATTTGAAATAGCTCAAGTGGAATTCCATCACCTCCACTAGCGTTGTTCATAATGATGCTTTCTAAGGCCCACTTGACTTCACATTCCAAGATGTCTGGCTCTAGGTGAGTGATCACACCATCATGATGATCTGGGTTGTGAAGCTCTTTTTTGTACATTGTCAGGTGGATTCTTTACCACAAGTGCCACCTGGGAAACCTGCTTAAAACCCTCTACTGCCTTTCAAATAGGACTTGGAAAATACATTTCACAAATAAAAACACAGAATGCCAGTTACATTTGGATTCCAGGTAACACATGAATGATTTTCTAGTATAAACATTATTTGCAATTCAGATTTAACTGGGTGCCCTCTGTTTTATCCGGCAACCCCAGCTGAATATGATGGATGCCATCTCATTTCCTCACCTTGGCACAGCAATCCTGCAGGGCCTGCCTTCCCCTGCTCCCCACCCCCCTACCCCTGCCGTGGACTCACCTTAACCCTGTACCTGCTCCCATACCTCCCTCCATTCCAAGCTTCTTCCTGCTGCCTGAACATTGAGTCCTTCCCTGCTCTGAGCCCTTGGGCTTTCTGTCCTGTCCCTGGAACATTCCTCCCCGGATCCTCACACTGCTGGCCTCTAGGTCCCAGGTCTCAGCTCCTGGTCACCCCACAGGGTTGCTTCTCTGAAGCCCTCCAGGCTCTCCCTGCCCCATCTCTCTCTCCTGTTTTCTTCCTGCTGCTCATCTAAATCCACTGCTCACTGGGCTGAAAAATCTCAGGAACCAGCCGAGTGGAAAAGGCACAGGAAGCCAGCGAACTGATTTTCCATCAGGCTGGCCTGAGCTGGGGTCAGTGGAAAGCTCTGGAAGTCCTGTCTTGGTTCCCCTGCCACGTTACAGCTTACTCTTCCCTGCGGGGCTGGAGAGATGCGGCAGGAGAGGGATGTGTGTCTCTTTCAGGGTCTTTCTCTCCCCACCTCCTCCGTGGCCTTGTTTTGTAACATCATCACCCATGGCATCTCGCCGTCCTTGCCACCGCCTTGCCTTCTTTATTCTCAAGCTTGGCTTCTCTAGTTACACACTAAAGCACTTTCCCTGGTGGCATTGCGGATGAGAATCCGGCAGAGCAACTGAGCCTGCTTGCCACAACCACTGAAGTCTGCATGCTCTGGGACCCAAGAACCACAATTACTGAGCCCGTGTGCCACAACCACTGAAGACTGTGGGCCTGGAGCCTGTGATCTGCAGCAAGAGAAGTCACTGCAGTGGGAAGAAGCTGGAGCACCAGCAGAGAGTAGCCCCTGCTCTCTGCAACTAGAGAAAGCCTGCATGCAGCCAAGAAGACCCAGCACAGCCAGAATTAAATAAACAAATACAGCAGTGTGTGTATGTCAAAAATTCATTAAAAGAAAACTCTGGAAGGTTTCTCCTGATCAATGGGTGTCTATGCAGATCTCACAAAAGGATCTTAGCGTCAGTGTGTTTTCCTCTGAAAGCCTTTTCCAGAACTAGGCCTCCTGAGTGATTCTAGAATTTCCAAATCTGTGGTGCCACCAGGGGGCAGGGGGAGGGGAGCGAGCTGGAGAATCCTTTTGTTCACGCAAGTTCAGCTCCTCTGGAAATCAGGAGCCAGCCCTCAAAAATCTCAAATGTTCTTGACGTGAGCCTCTTGGAGACCTTCAGAGGCGATCCCTGGCTGAGGACTTGCCAACCTCCAGGGTAACCTCTGTGCCTCGAATCTGTGATATCAGAGCAAGAAGCCGGTCACACAAATAACCTTGCTGTGAGCACTCGTTCTCTAGCCTGAGTGTATGTACATCAGGATCTCTTGGAAGGCTGCTAATGCAGACTGCCAAGCCCCCGCCCAGAGAGACTCAGTGTATCAGGGCTGAGACTGGACAACTTGCATTTCTTCGTTTGTTTGCCAAAATGTGACCCATTCTTGTGGGATGATGCCAACGCTGGATTTAGGGCTATTTTAAAATCATCTTGGACCTAATCTTACTTTCACAGGTTCTGCTCCTAATTACATCAAATATATTAAAACTTAGCCCATTACACATCAAAGCAAGCCTATTTTGCTACAGATTTTACAAGGGCTTTTATAAATTTGCTTTTAGTAAATATTTACTGTATTTATAAATAAGTCATTATTATTAATAAATATAATTAATTATAATTTAATAATACAATTTATAATAAAGGATGTATTTGCTGTAATTTATAAATATATACATAATTTATTTAATAAATAATTTACTGTAGACTGTGTGATTTCTTAACAGCCATATATGTTTGGGAACTTTTTGTGAAGTGAAAGAAATATAATCTCTGTTATTAAACATTAAGATATTCAAACACATGATTGAGAAACTCAACAATTAAGGCAATTGACAAAATGTTACATTACAGGTGGACATATAACTCAGTGTTTATTAATTTCAATATCATCATTTTTAATTTTGAAGCTAATAGATTTTTTTCTTCCGGTTCTAATCACTTTCAAAGGCTCATGGGTCCAGGTAGTGTCTTTTTAATGCCTGAAGTTTAAAATATTCTGTCACATAGGCTCTTGGGATGCTCTGCACAAACAGCCCAGCCTGGGCGCCTCTCCTGAGAACATTGGTGTGGTTCATTCCTTTACTTCCTCCAAGTGTGTACACAAGTATCACCTTCTCCTTGAGACCAAGCCTGACCGCACCCGCCCCTCCTTGGCATCCCTAATCCCCTTCACTTGGCTTGACTATTTCACCTTTCATGTACCATATAATTTACTCATTGTTTTTGTTTAACTGTCCCTCTCTCCCCATGGCTACTTACCACATCCAGCCAGAACTGGAGAACCAGAGAACTAGAATGGGAATCTTTGTGTTTTTCACTGGTATATCCCAAGTACCTAGGATAGTTGTTATTTAATTGCTCAGTTGCGTTTGACTCTCTGCGGCCCCTCCAGGCTCCTCGGTCCGTAGGATTTCCCAGGCAAGAACACTGGAGTGGGTTGCCATTCCCTTCTCCAGGGAATCTTCCCAACCCAGGAATCGAACTAGCATCCCCTGCATTGGCAGGCAGACTTTTTATTAACGGCGCCACCTGGGAAGCCCTGTGGGGAGGGAGTAGCCAAATCATAAGGGATAACGGCGTGGTAAAAAGATAAAGGAGAGTGGTGTAGTGACAGATCTCTTCCTCTCGGGCTCTCAAATCACTGTAGACGGTGACTGTAGCCATCAAATCAGAAGGCAGTTGCTTCTTGGTAGGAAAGTGATGACAAATTTAGACAGTTTGTTGAAAAGCACAGACATTACTCTGCCAACAAAGGTCTGTATAGTCAAGGCTATGGTCTTCCAAGTGGTCATGTATTGTTGTGAGAGTTGTACTGTAAAGAAGGCAGGGCGCCAAAGCATTGATGCCTTCAAACTGTGACGCTGGAGCAGACTCTTGAAAGTCCTCTGGACAGCAAGAAGATCAAACCAGTCAATCTTAAGGGAAATCGACCCTGAATACTTGTTGGAAGAATTGATGCTGAAGCCGAAGCTGCAGTATTTTGGTCATTTGATGCAAACAGCCGACTCATTGGAAAAGACCCTAATGCTGAGGAAGACTGAGGGGCAGAATGAGAAGAGGCCATCAAAGGATGAGACGACTGGATGGCATCACTGAAGCAATGGACATGAACTTGGGCAAACTTTGGAGATGGTGAGGGACAGGGAGGCCTGGCGTGCTGCAGTCCTTGGGGTCGCAAAGTGTCGGACCCGACTGGGCAACTGAATAGCAACAAATAATGACAACAAAATAAAGGTAATGCTGCCTTCGTATTAGAATAATACCAATAACTAAGCTTCATTGAGTTTACTATGTCAGACCCCTCATATACATCATTTCATTTAATCTTTAAATAACCCTGCAAAGCTCCAGATAACATCTTCATCTGTCCTTGACAAATAAGGGAAGGAGACAGGCACAGAGAGGTTAAGGAGCAGCTTCTAAGCCACACAGCCAAGCATCAGCAGAGTCAAGACTTGAGCCCAGGACTGTCAGACTCCAGAACTCTCAGCCCCTTCCCTGCTGGAAAGAAAGACCCACCTCTTGTTGTCCAGCTGAAAATTGTTTGAGGCTGGTTTTCAATAAGGCAAGAGATACTCTAAGAATGGCCTGGAGCTGTGAAAGTTCAGTGGCTTAGTCATGATGGATGAAATTAATTAATTAAAAAAAAAAAAACTACACCCCATGAACAGCGTTTAAATTCATCTTGGCTGAAATTTACTCCATCATTATGAAGGGGAAAGAACCATTATTTTCCCCGATAGTCCTGAGTTGGCTGATGCATTTAAAAAGCATTTTTGGTAAATTAAATGATATTTTTGCCCACTCTTCTTGACTGGAAAGCCAACAGAGCAGAGCAAAGGGCATGTTTGTCCTAAGAAAAATGAAAGATGATACACTTGAGAATTCTGCCTGGACGGAATGGGTGATGACTGTGTGCTGAAACCTCTGAAAAGAGCCTGTGGCCTAAATACCTGTCTGCAGACACGTCCTGCTGCTTAGAACCCCACCGTGAGAAATCTGTGCTTTTGGGGTAAGACAGTTGTTTCTAGAAGTCTTCTGCTTTCGCCTCCTGACAGAAGGGGCTGTGTCTTGTTTGGCTGTTTATCTTTGGGCCAACTCAGCTCTTTCACTAACTTGCCTTGGGAACTTCGGTGGCCACTTTGGGGACGTGTTAGACGTGACAGGTGTGGGGGGAGGCGGCGGTGAAGGGTGGTGAAAGAAGGGCTACGCTCTCCACTGAAGTGCTCAGGCCCAGCAGCAGAGAGAAGACAAGACTTACCTGCAACTCAGAGAGGAGGAAAGAAGAACTTGAACAAAGTAACCTGAGGCTGCAGAGACAGATTCTTCTCAGCTAGCCAGTTGGAGAGTGACCCAGGCAATGAGTTCAGCACAATTTTAGAGGAGTCGCAACAAAAAGCAACTTGTTTGGGGTGGCCAGAGGATATCTTCCTCCTGCTTTGTAACTGAATCCCCTGTGGCCTGTAAAGACAGGCTTCCCTGGTGGCTCAGATAGGCAGGAATCTGCCTGCAATGCATGAGACCTGGGTTCTATACCCTGGGTCAGTAAGATCCCCCTGGAGAAAGGCATGCTTACCCACTCCAGTATTCTTGCCTGGAGAATTCCAAGGACCGAGGAGCCTGGTGGGCTACAGACCATAGCGTTGCAAAGAGTCGAACAAGATTGAGCGATTAAGCACACACACGAAGTCTGCAGAGAAGGGTGGAGGTATGGAGAGATGGGGTCGGGCGGTGGGGTTCATTCTCTGCTGTTGCACTCTCATACCTTGGGCAAGTCTCTTTTTGCTTTCAGGGCCTCTTTATCTATAAACGGGTTGACAGAGAAGCAAGTACTGCCAGGCTGCCTCCCACAGACGTTGTAAGAATGGGGCCCATGTTGTGAATGGCTCCTCAGTCGGGGCACTGTTGCAAATGGGTCTTTGTTCCTTGCCCCCAAGAGGCTGCTGTGACTGACAGAGCCATCTCCTGATCCACGAGCTCACAATCAGCAGGATGGGGGCCTCTCTGCAGGGCCTCCTTTCCTAGGAGTCTAATCCACCTCCCTAGCCTGCTCAGGCCAGTTGCCTCTTCTCCTGTGGGACAAGTGATGCCCCTTCCTCATCAGGAAGTTGATGACCACCAAGGATACAGCCCCAGTCCAAGCTGAGAGAGCACCCAGCCTGAGCTTGCCCAGTGGCAGCTCAGAGAGGGCACTGCCTCTAGTCCGTGCAACCCCAGAACATTTGTCCTTGTTGCCAAGATAGGCCTAGATGGGATTTCCAAGAAGCCAACAGCTGCCTCTCTTCAGAAACCTGGCTACTCTGGTTACCTGGCAGGGGCACCTGGCCACCGCTAAGAGAGCCTTCAAGGCAACTGGTGCTTTACTCATACCATGAAGGCC